>OZ001354.1:19417521-19739562 GCA_963924055.1 Drosophila limbata
GAACTGAATGTTGCGTCGCGTCGCTTCGTTTCGCAAAAGGTCTATAAATAAAGAGATTCAATTTTCGCTATTTATTTGAGTATCCTAAATGTTTACATACACACAGTTAGTCGGGTAATTGTTTTGACAACATTAAAAATGCACATATTTTATTCTGCAAAAATAAAAGTGTCTTTGGACGAAAAAAAGGAATTTTGAGAACCATTAATTTGAGTTACTTTAAAAAAAAATTAAATCCGCGCATATTTAATTTTGTCAAAACAATAACTTTACAAACTATAGATACATCGAAACATGTAATGAACAATTGTTCACACAAGAAACAATTCATTCATATCATTCACGCTTCATTCGCTACCCATTGGGTCTTAAATTTGAACACAATCTACAGTTTTCGTAAAGAAACCTTCATAAAGTAGGGATCACATTCCCAGTCAGTTACATCTTTCACTGCCCATTTCTGCATAGTACTTCTCTGCTCATCAGTAAATCAGCATAGTTTTTCTGTGCAAAAAGTCCCACAGTGCATCGATATACGAATCAGCTGCGAAGACCGTAACCAGTTTCGATGTCATGGAAATGAAGTCATTTGTGAGCACTTTCTCTAATTTTTCTTTTTACATTTGTCAGTATTTTCAACGTTAGTTTTTAGCCACCAGCTGCTGGTCAGCCGCAATTGATATGGAATTATTGATTATTTCTGTTTGCATCGTTTTTCCAGGAAGAAATAGAAGCCTTGAAAAATTAACAACTCCCTCCGCATACGCACTCACAAGCAACTAATACTAATGCATGTATGAAGGGATAGATTGTGGGCGGGGCGGGGGTGCAGTCAGGACGATGCTGGAACTTTCTTTACACTTTTGTGGTTTGCAAAACATTTGTACAACAATTATTGCCTGTTTAAATAGCTCATTATGCTTTTCACGATAGGCATCTGGTTAATTTCTCTTTGCAGTGACTCAAATTTCACGTTAATTTCTTGTGAGTTTTGCCAAATTGGCAAAATTCAATTTCTGCGAAATTTTTTCATGCACACACGCACACATACACACAAAGACACGCTGAAACAAATACGAATGGATACCCAAAAGATACGAAAGACCAAAGAAACGGATCGCGTGGCGCTACGTACTGTAGAAACTCCCTTTTTTGGGTGTCCTCAGAGACTTTATATATATTTAATACTGTTCACTTTTGAATTTGATGAGAATATAGCAGCGGAATTCACTTGGGATAAACTGTGCGCCTGCCAACTCGTACACTACAAAAACGATAAAACGATTAAAACGCGTCCGCACTGTTTTTCCAAACGAAAAAGAATGAAAGGAAAAAGAGAAAACATGACAGAAATGCTTATACTTTATCGATATATCGATAGCTTCGCACAAACGAAATGAGCAATGTGATACACGATATGTAATACGATACCGATATTCTTTCTCCCAAATAACAAAATTTTATTCGTCCAATTCCTTTGCATTTTTTCACTTTGCTTTTTAATAATATACTTCTAGGCTCCTTGAATTTCCTATTTAACTATTTTTTTCGATATCAGTATTTGTGCCCAATTTTCCAAATACATCCTGTACAACACATATCGATTAACCTTATATAAAAAGCTTTACAAAATACGTTGAAAGCTTGTCTTTCGAATGCAAACTTTCTCCCAAACAACCTTGAATTTACCATTTTGCGCGCGGGGGGGATTTCACAGAAAATTGCGATTAATTTCAATTTTGATTCCATATATAGATATATATTTTGGCTAATTAATTCGGTTTGCAATATTTTTTCATTTAAAATTGGTCTAGCCTGTTAAATTATTCGTTGGAAATCAGTACGAAAAGTTTGAACTTAATATCCGTTGATTTTACATTAAATGCGTTTACAAATAAATTGGGGATACTTTAACATAAGGACAACAAACAATAGTACAAAACAAATCAAGTACACGATGCAGTAGATACATAGTTTCTGTTGCTAATTCATTAACAAATTCCAGGCATCATCTTCGGCGTTTGGTTTTCCACTCGACGATGCCGGAGTTTTAGCTTTGACATTTTTCACATCCAGATTGTCGAATCCCTCGCTCAACTTGTGGGATGTCTCCTGTAGCTTCATATTCCGACGAGCAGTTTGGCCACCCGACGGCGTGTTCTGATACGACATCTCGGCATTCTGATAGCTGGGCGTATTGAAGCCAGACCAATCATCATCATTGGTTAGACCGCTGCTGGCTGTGCTACTGACATTGTTGCTACCGCTACCAAGTTGGTTATGATATGAACTGGAGCTGGTTAGCTGTGTTTTATTGTTGGCATTCTCCTGCCAACCGCCCCAGTCACTGTCAGTTGCCCCACTCTGTTGTCCCAGGCCACCGGCCAAATTGCCGCCCACTGAGTGGGAACGCTGATAGGCATTGTCATCCAGGCTGGGATCGTTGTAGCCGCCCTGGGATGTGGAATTGTTGCTGCCCGACAAGTTATTCCAGCCACGTTTACCAATATCCGACACCTAAAAAATAAACAAAGATTCGTTAATATTGAAAGTAAATTAACTGTTATGTTAACTGATAATAGAAACAAGCAACTACCGACCTTAAAGGCCACATCTGTGACCCCGCTCTGAACAGTTTCTAGCAAAGTGCCTTCTTTAATCTACAAACAAATCAAACAGAACAAACAAAAAACATACCAAATAATACAAATAAAACAGAAGAATAATAATAAATGAATAAATCCGTCCCATACCTTGGTTGAAGCCAAGTTCACAGTAGTTACGGCCTTTTCCTTGGCCGTGCTGGCCAGCTTGGAGGCATTCGAGGAGAAAAGACTCCAGCCGGAAGCTAAGGTTGTCAGCGTGGAGTCAATAAGCTCCTGAGATTGTGTTTTTGGTGGCGGCTCTCGGGAAAACCCAAATCCAGCGTATTTACCGCCCTGATTCGGTGGCAAGTTTCTGGCAATGGGATTAAAAATGTATAAATATATATTTAATGTAAAGATAGTTGAGAAACTATGTAATTAACATACTCAGGGCGTGAAGCATTTTCCATTTGACGGCGACTGAAGAACTCTTCCTTCTGATCTTTAAACTCTTGTGTCTGAAACTGCTGATAAGCCGCATTATCATTATAGGCGCCTCCTCCATTTTGATAGCCGCCTCCTCCTCCTCCACCACCGCTGGCATTTCCACCGTAACCTGTTGCGTTTGAGCTGGCCTGGGAGTTGTTGTTGCCACCTGCAGATGTGGAACTGCCTCCATAGTTGCTGCCACTAAAAGAATTGCTAGTGCTCAATCGCGTCTCGGCGTCCTTTTGATTCCAGCTCTTGCCCTGCGCCAGAGTTGAAATCTTATCACGATACAAAGCTGCCGCTTTGCAATTGTAACGCTGCGTAATCGGTGCACGTTCGTTCCAATCGTCCTGGTCCTCGAGGAATTCCCGAGCATTTCGATTGCCGCCCACCTTCATCTTTTCCAACTCAATGTCCTTCCATTTATCCATCGTCACGGAGCGCACAAATGACAGGTGGACGCCCAGACTGCGGTGTTTTCCGGAGCATTCCAGGCAGATCCAAATGCCATAGGTCACAGACACCCACTGTGGATTGTGGGTACCGCATTCAAAGCATTTCTGCGCATGAAATAAAATAGTTTGTTAATTATGTTGCACAGTCAGTCAAGTAAATGTTTTGACAAAATACTAAAATACCACATCTATAATAAATAAATCAAAGCGGTATTTCTTGCAATTTTATTTTTTTTTGTCAAATCAATTACTTGACCAGCTGTATAATTAAAATGTTTAACTCTAAATGAAAACTTGTCTTACCGAATTATCGTCTTGCGGCTTGAGCTCCTGCAGCACGCGGCGTGTTCTTGGACTGGCCATGGCAACAGCTAACAACTAGCAACTAACTAACTAAATTTCACACTGCCTTGTCTTTTGTGTAGTTGGGGTAAAACTTTTTGCTGACGTTGGCGTAGTTTGCAATCTGTAACACGACATCCATGCAAAATGGAACTACGAGGACTCAAACTAACTCTTTGCACGTGAAATAACACATTTAATCAAGCTGTGCATTTGATTTCTCAACCTTAAGTGCAGGCTTAAATATTAATTGACAAAAAAATGGATTTTCTTAACACAAACAATTCAACTTGGAATGCTCATAATTAGTGAGTAGTAGTGCTGGGACCGATTTTAATAAAATCGATTTTTTCTTCTGTGGACCAAACGATTTTTTTTTTTATGAAAAATCGATTTTTTTAAAAAGGAACTGTGCTGTGCAATGCTACTTGTGACTGGGAATATAATGGCACGCATGTTTGAGTTCACAAAATGTACTAAGGAATAGCTTTTTTTCCATCTCTCATATAAATTAAACGAGGTCAATTTTAATCATAAAAATCTGAATTTATTTCAATTTTGGTATTATTTTCCTTTATTTTTATTAATGATGACTGTGATAAATAATATAAAAACTAAAAAAAAACATAATAAAATCCAATTAAAGTAATACAAAAATCAAGTTAAAAATATACTGTTTAATTAAAAAAAAAAATCTATTTTAAATCGATTTTTTCTGTTTAAGAAATCAAATTGAATCGATTGTTAAGAAAATCGTAAAGTCCCAGCACTAGTGAGAAGAGTTGTGTCGTTTCGTTCTGAAAAAGTTCAAATGAACGGTTCATAAAAATGAACGAATTAACTTACTCAGTCAATAATGAACTAAATCGATCATTTCGCAGCTGGTCAGTAATTAAAAAAAAAAAAATTTAATTTCATAGAGAAATACAATTAGAGTTATATACATGGAGTTCCCCGATTGGAATCAATTTCTTCTTTATTTACATGCAACAAAGTTTCAATTTCATATATTTTTAAGTTTTGAACAATGTAAATGTTTACTTAAGGCCAAAATAAAAAACCAACTTACTCATTTTGCTCATTTTCAATAAGTCAGTCAATTAAAAGATAATCCTAAATATGTTTGTCGTCTATTCTAATTAAAAGCTTAAAACACATTTCACATCCCACTTAAAAGAAACAGTTGTAGCCTATTAACATCGTTTATCATTCATTAACAACTGACCAACTGATCAGAATGACCTGTCTTTCATCGTTCATGACCAACTGACCAACTGAATAACTGAACTAAATGACTGATTTAGTTCACGACTGAGAAATGAACGGTTGAACTTATTCAGCAAAAAGCCCAACCCCAATAGTGAGTGTGACCGAAACGAGAAAGTGCAGAAACACGAATATTTTGATTAATTTATTTATAATTAATTTTGTATTTTAGTGCAAATTGGAAACTTTTCGCCTAAAATCCCAAATTAGCTCAAAGACTTATTCAGACTTGGTCACACTGCTTTTATAGCACAACATTCGCATTCAGCGTTTAGCAAGTGTATACTGGCGCCTCTAGCGGCTTTTATTAGAAGTACTGAAATATTGTATATGCTTACAGTGGCGTCGCTAATAAAAGAGCCGCTTTTGTGAGCTACTGTTGTTCAATTAAAGGAATCTGTTCAGTTGGTTCCATTAAGTTACAAAGTCAATATTTATTTCAAAAAAGAAACAATGTTGATTTTGACCACTTTTTTTAAAGTTGCTAAATTTGTCAAAAATGATACCGTGCCAAGGCTGCAACCTTTTTTTTTTTTTGGCCAATGCAATCAGCTGATTAATGCATTTATTTATATTAGAGGTGTGTGGGTTGCCCCCGATGTTTGCTGAACACATACAATTTTTTGGACACGGCTTTTAAATCTGTAAATCTCATCTGTAAAAGGGATTGTATTGAACATGTTTTTCATAAGATTTTAAAATTCTTTTTTCCCCGTATTTTAGAGGGCCGAAATTATTAATATGGTTTATTTTTGTTGTGTATAAAAACATTCGATAGTGGCCTACCAAACACCGATGGTTCCGACGTTTGCAAACACCGATCGTTCGATGTTTCACTTGTCCACTTACTTGACAGCCCTACACAATTGGTCCTGCAAATGGCGAATTTCTATTTACTGATTGTGCTTATTTAAATAAAGCTAATAACTGCCTAAAATGGCGAGTAGAAAGCAAGCAAATAAGAAAAATGAAAGCTGGATTTCTGAGTCTCGCAGCTTTTTTACGGATGTAATGACAGACACGTTTACAAGTCTGCGTGCAAATGATTTGATTGAATTAAGCCGCACTGAGGAAAATCAGCTTGAGAAGCTAGAGAAATTGTGGCTGATCAATTATAAACCGTTGGAGCATTTGCCAGAGTCGAATCCATGTCCATTACCAAAACCTAAGCGAGCACCAAGAAAACCTCAAAAAAGGACAACAACAACAACCACATGCCCCAAGAAGACAGAGACGGAAGAAAATAAGTATGTGGACGCGCGCACTTTGGATGACAATGTGGATATTGTGTATCGCATAAGTATTCCACGCTTACGTCCCCATTGGCGTCACAGCAGCATTGATCTCAAGATTAAGGCTCACGTGTGCAAAAACAATTTAATAGAACAGCTGATCAATTGGGAGCTACTTGATGGCATTATGGAACTGCCGCTGGATGAGGCCACATCTTTATTTCAGAGTCGTGTCGACGAAATGCTGCTGACTGAATAAATACACATATGTATGTATAATACAATATAAAAATAATATACAAATAAATATTGTAAGATTTACAAGGGCGTGGGCAGCTTGTCAATAAGGGGGCCGACGCCCATGAATATTTCCACATATTTTTTTATCGGTTCAGAATCAAAGATAGGTTAAAGTACATATTTATTTTAATTGAATTACATAATCACTAGATTAAGATAAAAATGTGAAATACTTTGGAATTATTATGTGTTTGGAAAAAAAAAATACTTTTCGTTTAATTAAATGCAAAAATAACATGAACTGAAAAAAAGTTTTGGCTCTTTCTTAGTGAATTTGGCTAATTTTTTTATATTTTGGCTCATTTTTGTAAGTGGCAACCGTGTATGTAACGGTATTTGGTCGAATTTCGAATACATGGGCATACATACATACATATGTATGCATAGGTGTGGGTGGGAAATGGACAATTCGAAAATACATTTGAATTTGTTTCAGTTACTTTATAAATTTACGATTAATTTAACATCCTTTATAGAAGTTGATAAAAAGTTATTTAAGATTTTAAAATCACAATTTAAGTAAAACAAAATATAGTTTAAGCTTAAGATTGACAAGTAAAAGAATTTTATAGCCTGAAAGTACTCGTAATTCCCAACTGTCTAAATTTTTTGAACTGAACCGAAGCAAATGTAATTAATTACTATTGGGAGCGTATTCGGGATTTGGGCGTACGATGAAAGGTTGTGTTATCATCGATGACGAGTCTTACAAATTATAACTAATCATGCTGATCTGATTTTCATATTAATTTCATTCATGTTCTTCCGACTCTCGTATTTTTAGCAACGTCATGCCGAAAGTTAATAAAAAACAGAGATTTATCACACTCTTTTACAGTAATCCATTCGACTGTCGGTGAATATCAGACAATGAAATTAGGAAATTACGAGTACATGAGTGATTTCAATACAAAAACAGATCGCGTGTGGCCCCAAATCGAATTACATGGGATTGGATGGAGACCAGAGAGTTGGCGCCGGGAGCAATTCTCTCGCTCTCTCTCTCTAAAACACAATCATTGTGTAGACCGTTCAATTATGGAATGTAATCTGAACATAGGCATATATTTAAAAAAGAAAGATTTTAAGTAATTCACAGAACTTGATATTTAAAATGAATGCACGAAATTTAAATTTGAATTGAAATATTTAAAACATTTATAATATTTTTTTAATGTTATTAATTATATCATTTTATATTAGTAATGAACAACATATTATTGTTATTAATAAATAATATTATCTAAATTGTCGATTGTTTTTTGTTTTTAAAATTAGATGGATATTAGAGAGTTGGCGCCGGGAGCAATTCTCTCTCTTCTCTCCCACTCTCTCTCCTCTTCTCTCTGATTCTTTATAGACCGTCATAAATATGGAATTCAATGTGAACATTAGCATATAATTATGCACAATATTTTTGCAATTCACAGATCTCGATAATTCCTTTTCAATTTTCAAACTCGCGCATTTATTTAAGTCAGTCGCATTGCTATAATTTGCGTCACAAATGGGCGTGGTCGTGGTCGGAGTCGGAGTATAATTGGGCAGGCGACGCGACCCAAAGGATGTGTTGAATTGAAATGCCTCCCGGGTAATCCGATCAAGATCCTCTCCACACTCCAGTCTCCAGTCTACAGTCTCTGAGTTATGACGCATGCCTGCTAAGTGAGCCCTGTTAACTTGGCTTTTGGCGGGGCTCGTTGGTCACTCGACGCTTTCAACAACTACTGCAGATGCGAACAGAGAACTGCAAGCTGAGAATGGGATTGAGAATGGGAATGCTTCTCGGTCTGCCTTTGGTGGTGGTCTTATCAGAAGCCGCTGTCCACTCCCCAAGCTGCCAAAAATGGCATTGCTGCGCATTCATTATCCATGCTCTGTCACTGCTCTCTCTCTCCCTGGGACCTTCTTGGATCTGTTGGTGGGCAGTGACTTCTCTTCTACTGCTTCTACTCCTCGTAAAGCGCCACTGGCCATTTTGCACCACGGCTTGAGTTATAGTGTGGATATGATCAAATTATAGGCTTAGCTTTGGTATTAAACTCGCATAGACGTCGCGATGTCGGACTCCAGCTTCGAGAGGATGTGGCTGACATTAAAGCTGGCCAGGGTGAGCATGTGCAGCTTTTGTTGGCCAACTGGCAACTGGCATCCGGTCAACAAATGCACTTACATACATTTGTGACCACGGATAAAAGATTAATCTTTACTGTTTAATAATGATAATGCGGCAGCACAACATTTCTTAGCCTATTTAATTAATAAGTTATTAAAGAGAAATTATTATTGCAAAAAAGGGCAGGTCATTTAAATGTTAAAAGTGTGTGAGATCATTTGGCGTAAATTAATATTATTTTTAAGGATAAATAAAATAAATGAAATATAACTTTTAAGAATACACTTTGTTTTAATAATATGAATATTTTACCTTTGAGGTAGTTTAATATAAAATAGCCAGCAATTATATTTAGTATTTTAAAGATATTATTAATAATATTGAATTCAAAGTATTCATTCAGTATTCATTCAATTATATTGGTACATTATTATCTTTAGGACTCAAATGCACTCATAAGTACTTAACTTTATTCTTAAAAGTCATTAGTTATAATTATATTGTTATAAACATATTTATTATTATTAAAATTTAATTGTTTAATATTAGCTGATTCTTCTGTATTGTAAATTGAAATTTGTGTTACGATTATTCAATTAGATTGGGTTCTGATTTTAACACAATACTATTTATTAGTACAATAAAATGGAAGTGACTAAGCACATGTACTTATTTACCTGAGGAGAGAGAGAGGCATCTTTATGCAAATTAGGTGGCAGAGCAGTTCGCACGCCGCTGCCACAAAGTCTGCGGCGCAGGCAACAACAACAAAGCAACAACATCGCGAAATGTGCAACACATGCAAATAAAACAAAATCGTTGAAAATTGCACCAATTAAGTGGCAATGTATGCCGTCCGTCTGTCTGTCTGTCCGGGCGAGAAGAGACTTTTGAAGGTGGAGGGCGTAGGGATCGGAGGGATGGCTTCGCATTTATCAGAGATATTAAAGCGTTAAGTGAATTACTTATTCTCGTCTCCCAAGCCAAAAGCAGCGAAATGCGTTACCTTTCATGTCTTACCTGTCCCAGACGATTCCGTGTCGTCGTCGTTCTACAACACAACGTGGCATAGGTATAGACGTGTGTGTGTGTGTGCGATAGCCGCGATGTTGCATGCGACAATTATATGCGCTGAGCGACGCCAGTTTGGCTCCCGCTCCCATGGCAAAAAAAAAGAAGAGTAGAAAAAGAGGGACGGCATTTGAAGCTGCCGCTGAGTCAAGGATGCCATTTACACTTACAGATCCGACTGCTACTGCTGCTGCCTTTTTCCTTCCATTGGCATTGGCATTGCCATTGCCATTCGCCGATCGTTGCTGATCGATTTTCAATCGATCGGCAGCATCATGCAACCGCGCACAGCCTCAGTCTCAGTCTCTTCCTCACTCACAACTGCTCCTTCTGGTTCAACAAATCGTGCCAAATAACACAACATAATGACAACAAAGCCGACGACGACGACAGCAGCGACGTCGCGTCGTCCTCCACTTGTCCTCTTTCTTGTTGTTGTTGCTTAGCTGTGACTCTGAGAAGGCAAGTCGGTGATTGCCATTTCAAGATTTTACCCCTCACATACACACACTCGAACAAACTGTGTGAGGATTGCTAAAATTAAGAGATATTTATAATAAGCACGAAAACCACTTAATACTAACGCCTTTGGCAATTAAGAGCCACAGCTACGAGAGTGTATGATGATGGCAAGGATGTGGATCGAGACATTCCAATGGGTCACACAAACAAACACAACTAAGGAATGAAAGTAGAGCGCCACGTCAGCTACAACACTCTCTCACTTATTCTCTCTCTCTTTGCACTCCGCCTAACTGCGCAGTGCGCACACAATGCTGGTTTTCAGCAAACTCATCAAAAGCCGCAGGTACTCGTATGTAAATTTCATGGTTTCAATTGTTTTCTCATTCTCTAGCTTCAATTCAATATAGTGTATGATGGATTTTAATGATGAAGTTGACGCCTTCGGTGGCTCATTACAATCAATAATAGCCGTTGTGGCGCACTCTTCGATTGATTCTTTCAATTTTCAACACAGTCGGACAGTGAAATGAATAACTGTGCTTCGGCTGCCGTTGTGGATATTGTGTGTGTATAATGTGTATGGTGTGGATGATGTGGATGTAAAGAGAGTCGGCAGCAGGGCTCGCTTAAGCGAACGATTATACAAGTGATTTTATGATTTGACAGGCGTTAAATTAAAATTTAATTCGGCCATCTATATAATTATAGTGATCCATCCGAGCATACACATTGACGACGACGACGACGTCGACGACTTCTCAGCGCATGTAATTAAAGCCACATTAATCATCCAGCCCTCGAACTTGAGGCCAGGCTCGCAAAGACTTTCGGGCTCAGTTCCAATTCCAGTCGCAGGCACTTCACTCTCTCAGTGTGTGTGTGTGAGAGTGTGTGTCAGCTTCGCTTGGTAGCCACAAAATTGTCAGATTTGTCCACTTGAGTTATTTTCGAATGCGCGTCGAGCTTCCAGCTTCACTCTTTGCTCTCCCCGCTCCCCGCTCGCTGCTCTCTCGCGATCCTCTTTCAATGGGTGTCAACTCTTGAATTCCCGACCAATTATACAAAACCCGTGAGAATTTCTCAAACTTTTTATATTGTTTTATATGGGCATACACATGAAAATACACACAGATACATCTGTTAATGTATGTGTGTATTTATATGTCTATTGATTCATTCTTTATTTGTACTCAGCACGTGTAATAAGTATTGTAGATAGAGAAATTGAATAAATTACAAGTAGTTGTAAAAATTGCACTAAATTGCGTTAGGAAAATGGAACTGATAGATCCGTAAGGATATTCACATATACATATATTTTCTAGGGTATAACAGTGTAATACAATTGCACTGCATTTCATTTAGTTAGCCTCCGATTCGGTTTCCGTCTCTGCATCCACATTGATCTCATCCTCCTCCAGCTCCGCACTCGGCATCTCCTTCTGCGGCGCTGCCATATGACGCCATAAATATTGACGGGCAAAGTTCAGAGCAAATGCAGCAGCAGAGGCGGAAGCGGAGGAGCAGGCGGAGGCTGGTCCTGAAGTTGTGTGCATGGCAGCACGAAAGGCGCTGTGCTCACCGCCCATTAATAATGGAACTGATGCTGTGTGTGAGGCAGGAGGCGGCGCTGTTGCTGTTACTGTTGCTGCTCCTGTCGACGGATCGGGGTCTCGGACCGTAGGGCTTCTGCTGGTGGTGGTGGAGATGAGGCTGCTCCGCGTGCTGCCCTCTTGTGCCGTGTGCTGATAGGCGGCGGGATGCTGAGCAAATTGGTAACTGGCCTGTGGACTGTGCTCCCTCGTGCTGCTCCCGGTTAGAGCCAGTGCACCCAATCCCGATGCGGGCTGGATTTGCGGCGGCGTCGGGGATGTCGATGCCGATGCTGATGCCGAGGCCGATGCCGAGTCGCGCTGCTTCAGCAGATTGACCCGTTGATGACGTCGCCATTTCGCTCGTCTGTTGGAAAACCAAACCTAATTGATCAATCGATGGAGAGACAATTTGTTAGTTGATAAAATAAGAGAGGGCTGTGTCCATGTCCAAGGTCTAAGTCTAAACTGGTTAGTAGGCAAGGGAATCAATCAATCAATCACATTCTGTCCATTGTCCATCGGGAAACTCTTAACTCACCTGGACCCTTGCCTCACTTAGGGATGTGCGTGCCGCAAGTTTCTCTCGCGTGCTCACACAGGGATAATGTGACTTCTCGAACTCCTTCTCCAGTTCATCCAGCTGCTCCGGACTAAACGTTGTGCGATTGCGGCGAAACTTCGGCTGATCACTGTCCTCCGAGTCCGAGTCTTCTCCCTCAATGTCTAGAGAAGCAGTCTGTTTTACTACAATCCGCAGGAGAATCACAACAGAGTCAATAACTCACCGATCATGCGATTGGCATCCACATCCGGCGATTGACTGTCCCTGCTCCCCGATCCCGGAGACAGAGCTGGCAAGGACAGGCGTCCACTGCCAGCGCTGCTTCCACCACAGATGCTCTGGTGAGAGTTGTGGTTATTCGAATTGGCATTCGAGTTGCCCTCAGAGTTGCTGTAGCTACTTCCAGGCAAGGAGCTGCTTCCTGGCAAGGGCACAGCACTCCAAAGCGGATGATGACCCGGCAATGTGGCTGGCCAGGTCGGAAAACTCGTATACGGATGTGGATGCGGATGTGTCGGATGCAGCGCATAACCATAACTGGCAGCTCGTGCGAACTCAGCTGCAGCACGCTCTGCGGCTCGATTCCTCAGGATGCGATTGATGCTACTCACCGAGGGAGCTGTGGCATTCGTGCAGACACCTGAGGATGGGAGGACCACAAAGGGGAACATTAAGAGACGAAGGAAACATAACAAAAGGACACATTTAACACAGATAGAGATAAGAGTCAGCCAAAGATAGGGAGATGTCAGAAGGAGACAGTTAGGGATCGCGCACACTACAGCTGCTTTCGGCTATAGTGTGGTCGAGCCCTTTATATATATAGAGAGAATATAGAGTAGTTATTGTAAAATACATCGAAAAATCGACAGTCGACAGAGAGTTAAAAAAAATTTAAAATATATGTACTTCAGGATGGAACTAATCAAAAAGAAGGCCATTAATACAAAGGTTCTCTCTTTATATAGTCAGAATATATAGTTAATATAGTGATAACGATCACAAAAGAAGACATTTAATGCGGAGAGTGAATATAAAGAGAAACCTCAACCGGATGCAGTGCGTCTTGAACTCTAAATGAACTCCGACTGACACAAATTAGATTGACTGTAATGAGCAGACCAGTTGCGATTCAAATCTACATTCACTCAGTTCGAGTTTGAGTTGGAGTTGGAGTTGAAGTTGGAGATGGAGACAGAGACAGAGTCTCCTTCTGTGTGTCCAAGCAGCTCATGTGAGCGATGGCAATCGGACGATTCATCGCACAGCGCGAATTCAACTGGACCCCCCTAAGAAGACAGGCAAGCAGTCGGGGGAGACGAGGGAGTTGGGGAATCGAGGGATGCAGCGTTGAGTGACACAAATGTGAGCACATTTACATATCAATCGAGTAAAGCAACAGCGGATGTTCATAAATTAACCAATCGATAAATCTTCGGCAAAAGCGAAAACAATACAACGAAACTTACAACATTAAATGAGGCACAAAACGTGGCCAGGACGCAAAGAGTTGCTGTCTGAATCAATTTCTTGGCTAATTCGTATTACGAGTACGAGTACAGAGTACTGACCATAAACACATCAATAACATGCAGATTCTGTCAGCTGCTGTAGTTCGAGCTTGGACTTGGACTTGGAGTTGAATCCAGAGTCGGAGTTGGAGACGCGTTCAGACGCATTGGAGGATCCATTGATTGTTGACTTGGCTTGTCAATGATTCTGCAATTTCGCTTTTGGGGGGTTCCCATCAGTTCATTTTAATTAGCCTAACTGACGACTGTCCTCGCTCCCTTCTTTTTTTTTTTTGCCCGCTCTCTTAATCTGCATCTCTGTTCGCATTGTTCTCATTGTTCTATTTAGTCCACACACTCACCTTCTGTAATCAGTCTCTCGCGAATTTCCCACGCGAATATCGTTGGATTTTCACGTTTATATTGCTCGATCTTTGAGACAACTGTCGGTGTGGCCACTTTGGGCTTTGAGCCACCAATCAGACCCGGTGGACGTAGTGTACCTGCAAAATAGAAAGAGAAATCTTTTAATTGATTTATGTTAATTTCAATTTTCATTCATTCAAAAACACGGGTGCGACCTCTGCTCTCAACGACCTCTGCCTTTAGGCCACATCGCATAATTTTCACATTATCAATCGCAGCACCCGGTTTAAGTTGGAATCCGCACCTCAGTCGGTCGTCAGTCGTGTGGGCGTTTTGAACAGGTCAAAAGCCCGTCGGCTACCTGATAAACTAACTAGCTAACTGACTGACTGACTAACTAGCTAAACAATTGAACTCGGGTTTCGTTTTTCTATGGTGCGTTAATTTGAATATTTCTAAATGACACTACAACTACAAAAAAATACATATACAATGCCAGCCTCAGTTTCAGCCCAGCTTGAATGATAATTTGTCGGAAGCCACTGACAGGCGTATGCTGTTTATCTTGTGAATTAGGCGTTGAGCTCGGAGTACACTTGGTGAAAAATCACATGTTGTTCTGCACACATTACTTATAAATAAATAATTAAAAGAAATACAATATTTATTTATATAGGTATTTCCAGGATCGAGATCGCGACATTTGTACGTCCTTAAATGACAAAAAAAACGCCAAAATTTGAAATTTTCAAAACTCTTCTCACGTGTTTAATGCCTTTTACCAACACTATTTTTATGATGAAAGACAAGCTTTGAAGTCTTGTCGTTTTCGAATCATTTATAGAACTTGCAAAACTTGTTTTAAATTAAACTTTCATATATTTCTAAGAATTAAAATGTTACAATCTTACTCTTCCACTCAGTGTTATTGTTAAAATACAATCGGTCCATTTTAAAAGTCAATTTTTAAGAAAATGGGCAAAAATATAGAAAAAGTGAATTTATTCCAATGTAGAATCTATATGTTCATCTTATTGAATTTCTTCTAGCGTATATTGCTTAAATACATAACTTGAATACATTTTTGGAAGAAAATTTCACAAGATGTGAGTTTTTGATCAATTTTACGTTTTTCGACATGGTGGATCTTTTTCTGGAAATGCCCTTATACAATATATTATTTCGATCTGATTATTTTTAAAAAACCCTTTAAAGAAAACAGTAATTAATTATTTATGTATTAGCTGTTTTAAAAAATAAAATACAATAGTTAAGCATTAAAATAACTTTATAACCAAATTGATAAATGTTACATAAATCAATCTAACATTTTTAATGAACATTCCTTTCTCGGAGTGTAGACACTACTGCCAATATTTGCACTTGTCGCTTTAGTGGCGCAGGCAAACTACGAGTGTGTGTGTATCTGTGTGTACTTATGTAAATTAGATTTTGCACAAAACGGAAATTATTTATACATTTACACAGTTTCAATTAACCAGCCTCGCTGCTCTTCTCGCTCCCCTGCGTTTCCCTTACCCGAAGGCAAGTACGCTTTGAAAATGAATGAATTGCCGTCGTGATGGCTGCGCACAGATCAGAACAATTTGTGAGTATGATTCAAAGATAACTCAATGAATTGTTGTAGTGACCGAATTGAGCGCTGCTCAACAATCAACTGCACTCGGTAAATCAACTAGTTACATGACGTATCAAGGTATGAATACTTTTCAAATTCAATTGTTTTAACTTTATCTAATTTTAGGTTTTTATAAAGACTATAGATTACTTGTTTAGTACTTTAAGCATTTCGAAATATATATACTTTTGTTTAATATTTTGAATGATTATAATTAGATCATTTATTTAGGTCTAAGGACACATATGAATGTATGGATTTCGCTACATTTATACGCTATAAACGCAGAAAAATCTGCATTATTAGATTAAAGACACATAAGATTCGTAAAAATGAGGACAAAGCTGTTGTGTATGATGTTGTTCTTTTAAAGAGGATGTAAACGAAGTACTTAAAGCATAAAGAACTCATTATACACAAAGTTATCAATAAATAAACTTGAAGAGATATCTCTATAACTAATACATTCCAGATCCCTCCCATGTTCCTTCCTCGTTGCTTTTTCAGCTACTTCCCTGCTTATTTCCCTACTTCCCACCCACAAAATTGTTGTTACTGCACTTCATCGAGTGCTCAGAATTCCAATTTGGAGTGCAAAGATTTGTCTTAGATGGCAACAGGTGTGCGATTGCCGCAACCTCAATTACACACGCTGGAATTACGTATTTAGAGATTGGCCAGGTGTCACTTTGGGCATGGTAAGGTGCAATCGATTTGTCGTGTTTACGTGACCCTGGCCTCGGACTCGCATTCGCATTCGCATTCGCAGTTGCAGTTGCATTTGCAATTGCTGTTGAAGTTGCCATTGCAGGCCGCACAAATCGATTACGGACGCTTGGGACCCTAATTTGGCGGGACACATGACAATTGCATTTGGAGCGCGTGTTTTGTGGTTCCGCGTTATGCAAAAGATGTCGCTAGCGCTGATTACATTGGTCAAGCTGAGCTTAGACGCCTAGCGAATGCCTAGCCCTAGTCATCACCCCTTACCTCTTTAGCTCTATACTCCCTGAACTCTGTCCTGTTCTCCCTTACTCTTTACTCAATACTCCTTTACTTTTAGACTAACAGTTTCCGTCTTTACCCCTTTGTCTTTCCCTTTCCTCTTTATCGTTTTCGCCTTACTTCATCGTCCTTACTTTCTTTCACCTAACCATCTTCCTCTTAACCTATTTCGCTTACCCCTAGAGCCTTCCCCTGATCACGTTCTTCTACCTTTTCTACTTAATTATTTTCGTTTACCTATTTCCCCTTACCCCTTATACCATGTCCTCCATCTCTTTCTCCTTCGCCTTACCCCATTTTGCATACCCCTAACCTTTTCTCATATTTACCCATTCTCCTGACTCCTTAGGTCTATTTATCTTTATTTGCTTCTTCCAATACTCTTCTCGCGAGTCCCTATAACTTTACCCCTTACCTCTGACGCCTTACCCTCTATCACTTTCCCCTTCGCCTTACCCGTTTTGCTTACCCTTAACCTTTTTTCATATTTACCCCTTTCTTTTTACTCCATAGACCTTTCCATTTTCTCCCTCCTTCATCACCCATTTCGTCTTACCCCTATATCTTCATCTTTCTTCGTATATCCCACTCATTATCCTTATTACTTTTCCTTTTTCTCTTTTACCCATTTATGCCGTACCACCTTCCCCTGAGCCCTATCTTCTAACTTCCTTTCATCTTTGTCTTCATTATTTACCCGTTACCCTTTGTCACCTTACGCCTTACCCCGTTCATCTTACTCATTACCTTTTCCCCTTAACGCCTTTTTATCTTACCGTCAGTTCCTTTCTTTTACCATTTTCCCTGTAGCCTTATTCCCACTATCATTTCTTCCTATCTAACTTTTTCCCCTTACCTCCTTGCGCCTTAACCCTTACGTTCTTCGCCTTACCGCTTCTTACTTCCTTCCTAGCACCACATTTCTCCTCTTCTCTAACCTATTACTTCCTAAGCTTTAAGATTGACTGAAGTGCCAAATTATAGACTTACCCAGAAGCTTGGACACCGCTCCTTGCTGAGAGAGCATGTGCTGCGCCAGATCGTAACCGCGTAGTCCAAAGCGTGACAGCTCCAGCAGACGATGCTGGGATGCCAGGGCGCTGAGATTGGTAGCTGCTGCCGCTCCCGCTCCTGGAGGTCCGTTACTGCCGCCGCCACCTCCAAAGAGGCCCAACGTGGGAGCGGGTGGTGTGCCTGGAGCCAGAGAACTGGACGGGCAGTGGCTGTGCGTAAGCGCTAAAAGTAGACAGAGCAGTATAGAGATAGAGGGGCAGGGGGAGAGTGAGTGAAAGAGATGGCGAGAGAATCATTAAATGTGAATTGGAATTTAAACGAAGCTGCTGCCAGCATTCCACGCATGGCACGCAAACACCAAGAAATTTGTACGAGCAGTGAAGGTAGGGTCAAGGGATTGGGGTTGGAGGGGCCGTGATGATTGGACAAATTTCGGTCTGTTTTTGATCGATCAGTGACTGGAAACGGGACGTAGCTAAAGACGCAGACGAAGACATTGAAGCCAAGTGACGACTACAACAAGCGCTTCAGATGCTGGCGGAAGTGTCAACTTTTATGGTCATAATGGCGTGTCAAGTGGACGTGGTGTGGTCCATTACCGTCGTGAAAGACGTTGTCGTGAATCAGTTGTGCCCAAGCCAATGACAGCGACCGACTACCGACCACCGACAACCGACCACCAACTATCGACTACCAAGTGCCGAGTGCCAACTGCTAATTTGATTTGGAATTTATGAAATTCCTGATGTCTCCGTCTTGCGGTCGCAAGGCAATTTGTTGCTGGCTTTCCTAAGGATCGGCTTGTGGATGGAATGGGCTGGAATCGTTTGTTGTGGCAGCGATTACCAATTCCTCAGATGTAGAAGCTTTTATGTTCATTTTGACATTTTATCTGATCGCGAGAACTGCACACATTTTAACACCTCTTTTTTTTTGGACCGTCTACCTCTCACTTTTCCCCTTCTCCCTCTCTCTCTCTCTCTGTGTGGCATCTGTGTCTGTGGGATGCCTTGGTATGCTCTTCAGCCACTTGGATTTTCTTTTAGCTCCTTTTTTTTATGCTGACCTCGCCGACCCTTTGCAATCGGGCTAATTAGAAGGCGATGCGGACACGCTGTAGTATGTAGTTGTGGTAGTTGCTCCCCGGTAGTCGACAATTTGTTGCAGCCGCATGTTGCACCAATTGTTGTAGTCTCGGTTGTGGTTATGGTTATGCCTGATTTATGCCGCGCTCTCCACACACAATTGACGTTCGCATTGGAGCAATCTTTGGCTGCGCTTATACCACGGATGTCAACGCCGCGGCTGCTTGCTACAAAGTGCGTTCAGGAGAGTTGCAGTTTGGAGTCCGAGTCTGAGTCGGAGTCCAGCGATGATTTACTACCGATCTTGCCGGCAATGCGACAGCTCCGGTTGCCTCCACGACGAACCTCAGTCAATTGCAAAAGCGGCTTAAAATCGCACGACTTGGCGCTGTGTCCGACACTCTGCCTCACTCAGAGTCTCAGAGCTTGCCACTGCCTCTGCCACAGTCGACGCACTCGCACGTCACCGTGCGACTTATAACAAGAAGCGACGCCGCCACAGTTACAGTCGGAGTCAGAGTCGAGATCCAGATCGCGAGATCGCGTATGTGAATGCGCTGGCCACAAGCACAAGTGATGATCGCCTCGGAATTCAATTGATAGTTTGATTTATTGCTACCGGTGAGTTTTTGCCCCTGCCTTTGCAAGCCGGCCAGCACTGCATATAAATTAAACTTGCCCGCTTTTTTTTCGCAGCCCCTCTCTGTCTCTCCCCTCTCTCTCTCTCTCACTCTACCCTCTGCTCTCACAATCCCTGCTCGCTGATCTTGTTTGTCGCGCGCAGCCCATTTAGTCGTTGTCTAGGGGCTTCTGGTTTTCAATGCGTATCATTGGGCTCAGTACACGAAATGGGGTATACACGCTGGGCAATTTAGTTAACTTGATCAAAGAATTGTATTGTCTAGAAACAGGACTTCCTTTAACTTTTGATTCTACCTTAGAAAATCTGGACAATTAGAATGAATGGTATTTTTTTCTATATTGGCAAGTTTTTATGGTGTGACCTTCTGAAGGCCTAAAAACTGTAGAATGGGTATTTAACATGGATAAGTTGAATAAGTACAGGGTATTTAACAAACATTATTACTGTAAGGTGAAGAGCATTAAAGAGATCGAAGTAATTTTTTTTTAAGTCGCACGGCAGCAGAGTCAAAATCAAATTGTAATAGTTTTGATTGTCTATACGATCTTACGGGTATTACAGACTTGGTTTGTTGTCTAAATAGTTATCTATTTACTTGGAAGAAGTACATTTGGAGGTTCAAAGGTCAGCACGACTAGGGAAATAAGTTCAATTGATGAAAGAATACATTGCAACACATTTTATAAAATTGCTCTTTCTTTTAAAATACTCGGTATTTTCAAATATTATTAATGTAACTTGAAGCACACTTTTTAATGGGCAAGTAGGTATGTATTAGAAGGGAAGAGTCCATTTAAAAGCTTAAGATTCCAACTAAGTTGGTTTGGTGTTCGTCTTGTCGTCAATCCGAATATCTAGACAAAAAGCGGCTAACGGGTACTTTACTGTAGAGCACACTCAACAGTAGAATTCTTACTTGTTTTAAGTTAGATCTTGAGAATTTAGAGGCTAATTGCAGTCGTAAGGACGCGTTTAAATTCTTAGTTCCGGGTGTTTTACAAAATCTAAAATTGGCGCTGACATATAGTACATCTACTTATGGGCCATAATGTGAGCACAGTGCTACAGTTACGGCACAATCGACGGCAATATGGCTAAGGGGAACACTTGAAAATTATTGTGGACACCTTTTATACGGTCTGCTTTCTAAGAATAATGCGAAAACACGTACACGCACCACGAAACCCGAGACCCTTAAGTATGGTTTCTGCCCAGTGCTTAAACTTCCATGTATGTGCCTCTCTCACTCTCTATCTCTATCTGTGTGCTTGTGTGTGCTGGTTGTGTGTGCTGGTTTGTTGCTGCTTTTTGTCCCCCTTTCCCCTTTTGCCTTGCTGTTTTTTATAAATATTTATTTATTGTGCAACTTCCAACACCTTTTAGAGACAAGTCAAAGCTTTAGTCTGTTGTCTCGACCGCACCCTCGCCCCCCAATCCGATGCCCGTTCACAGCCCCCCGCCCACCCTCGGTCTGTGGCTGCGTTGGCACTCGAGTCGCATCTCGACTTGGCCAACTCGATGGTCGCTTTCGGCCGGACGACGTGAACTAATTTTATTTGACAACCCATACTTGTGCAAAACAAATTGCCACTGATGTGCGAAAGACCAAAACAGTTGGCAGTTCAGCGTTGCACTCATTTTAGCCAATGTTGTTGTTGCTGCTCTGGCTGTTGTTGAAATTTCCAAATCATTGCGCTTTTCCAATGGAACCGTCAGGCCCGAGACTCAGCTTGAGACTGCAGGAGGTTAACAGCAGCAGCAGCCGTGACAACAGTTTCTTTACTTTTAGGGCCTAAGCCCCAACAACTTTGGTATCCTTGTCAATTCAGGGAATTTGGTCGAATGTGTCATGTTTTTGGACTTAGACTGGCTGAGAGGGCAAGAATACTCTGCTCGTATCAATCGTATTATCGTGGATCACACTCACCTGTGGGTGTGGCAGCAACTCCCGTTGCCGTCGGCTGTGCAACGTTGCCGCTGCCCGTGGTCATATTTTTCTGGGCAGCATAGTCTATGCCACCGAGCAGTGGCAGATGATGTGGCAGTCGCAACGATGGCATGCCCACAGCTAAGCCCGCGGCGACGCTAATTGTGGGCATGACCTGGGTGGACATGGAGGCTGTAACCTCAGTGGGCGTGGCTGGCGTGTAATCAGCGGCGAGACTGGCTACCGTTGTGATTTGATTCGAGGTCCTTGTGGGGGCTGCACTTGCCGCAGTTGTCGCCATGCCCCGCACAACAATTAAATAATAACTCAAATTTAATTGTACAATCTTTTTAACATTAATTATTAGTTTTGTTTGTTATTTTATCAGGCATGCCACAAAAAACACTAGTGAAAGTGATTTCAGAAAAAAGCAATTCCACTTCGAAAATTTCTCCGTGCCACAGAAATTCGTGTGATTTAGGTTTTTAAGCATGTTCATCAACCTTTTCGTACTAGGCTGCTAAGGGTTGGCCCCTTCTCAGATTAAATTTCCCAAGGGTTTGTTTAGCAATTTTTGTAAGTTTATTATTGCTGAAAAGTAGGTTTTTATTTTATTTCTTCTATAATTAATATTATTTAATTTATTTATTTAATAATTTATATTGTAAAGCCTAAAAAAATTTAAAAGTTATTGGCGCGACAAAAAATAAAAGTTACTTGACAACTCTTAATTTTGAAATTCGGACAAGAAAATGTGACATTATTCTCATGGCATCGGACGCCAGTGAATTGAGCGATGATTTCGTTTCACCAAAAATTGTGCAGGTGATTGAGACTGTGGCACGGAGAAATGAAATTGACGTGAAACTCAAGTGAAAGAGATTTATGTGGCATGCCTGTATATTTATTAGAAGCAACCGCAAAATCATTAAAAAGCGACGGCAATTTGCGAGTGTGCAAGCGCGTTATCAAAAGGCGAATTGTTGCAGTTACGTGTGTAATTCGCCTGGGCGAATTTGTATATCTGGCTTGTGCTTAACCGTCGGTGTTTCGCACTCGTCTTTGACACTCGCACGAGAGACACGAGAGACAAAACACAAAACGAACGCGAACGGGAAACGTTCCCGTTCGACGCGCACTCACTCACGCTGTTGGCTGACGCCGACTGAGACTGAGACAGAGAAACTGACTCGGACTCTGCGTTGCCGTTGCCTTTGTCGTTGCCGTTGTCGTTGCCTCTGCTCTCACGTTGCCCTCGAGCCGCAGCTGATCGGGGTCTGCTCTGTTTTTGCTTCTTCGTCTGCTTCTTCTTCTGTTGCCGGTTTGCTTGTAGCTGTGGTTGCCATCGAGCGAGCATTGGATTTTGCCTGCATGTGCGTGTGTGTGTGAGTATTTGAGCCAAGCTGTCGATGAGCGTCGCACAATTGAGCGCTTCGGCAAGTTTTTGTTTTCAAACAGTAGTAAAAGTTCAATAAATAATTGACTACCTAACCAGTCGATGCTTTGTTTCTGTTGCTTTCAGCTCAAAGTTTTTTCAAACTCATTTGGTGCCAGTTTAATTGATGAGTGATTTTGTTTTGTAATACGGGGCGTATGTGTGATTTGGTAAAAGTTTTTAAACCAATTCGAATCGAATACCAATGCATAGGAAAATAACTCGGATCTGGGGGAAAACTTGTCAGGCGAACGGAAGCCCGCGCAGTCGCTGCTGCTAATCGCACACTTTGATTATGATATATGAGGGCATTCATGGTCGCTGCTTGTCTTCGTCTTTTTCTTCCTCGTCGTCGTCTTCTGTCCGTCTGTCTGTTTATCTGTTTGTCTGTGTGTTGGCGTTGCAGTAGCCAACGACCGTGGACACAAGCTGAAGGCTAGTTTAGGGTGAGCAAAAAACGCATTAGAGCAGACATGAACGGGAAGCGCAGGCGAAAAAAAAGGACAAGAATTCGCGACTGGCCAGTTACAGTAACCGATTAAGCTTAAACCAACCCCGCCACAAAGCACTCAACCCGAGTACCATCCACAATGAGAGAGCGCAAGAGTGAGAGGGAGCAAAAGAGAGTGCGCAAGCGAGTGAAGCTAAGTGTCCACGTTTACTCTGCTCCTGTTTTAATGTTGGTGCGAGCGAGACGTACTGACTGAGGTCACCACCACAGACACAGACAGTGGGCGAAGCGACGCGCCTAATTGATTTATTTGCCCATTTCCATAAGTATTCCCATTCTCATTCCCATTGCGGCAACACGTCCAGCCTTACATACGAGTACACACACTCGTATACGAGTAGACTACATAAAATGGTCGTCCGACAATGTTTGGGCTTTGCTTTGCTTTTGCATTTTGCGGTGCCCTTCATGATTGTTCGCCTTTGAACGGGGAAAGCGACGGATATGAGAACGTGTATTTTTTAAGTAATGGCTGTCGGACAGTTTGCGGTAGCTGTCATTTTTCTCTCGCCTCAATCTTCCCCTCTCTCTCTCTCTCTCACTCTTAGCGAGAGTGCCTCTGTGTAGCTTTGTGCAGCTTTAAAGTCGCTCGTTTCTTACTTGGGAATGAACGCACTTTGTATTTGTAATTGGAGCGTTGAGCGGAAACAAGTGTCTAAGTCGAAGGCGTCTCTCAATCAACTTCAAGCGCAGGTGTCGCACATCTGGAATAACCGTGATTCCATAAGGGCAGCCCTATAATTAAGGCACATACATACATGACAATTTTGCAATAACTATCTATTAAAACAATCCAAACTGCGCCCTTAACTTTATAATGAACAAAAATAATCAATTTTAATGGCCTATAATTTGCCACTGCGAAGCAACAATATTTTAAATTGAAAGACCAACTTTAACCGGCAAAATGACACCGCAAGCACAGACATTTAGACTCGTACTACTGTTCGTATTAATAGATAGTTTATTTTGATAGATAAGAGGCGAGACAAATCTTGAGCTTTACGCAAAAATATTTTATATGAGACGAGAGAGATACTTGAAATTTGTTTTTTTTTTTTTTTGTGCGCTTCTCTTTTTTGCAGTGAAACTCAACTCAACTTACATAATCGAAATGCCGATGTCATAATTACGAGCTCACTGGCTTGAGTTAAAACTCAAATTGAGTGAGAGCGCGCGTAAATGACAGAGGCGTGCCCGTCTAACCACTGCACAGAACAACGTGCACAGCAGTCGTCTCTTTCTTGCACACACGTTCGCAGCACATTGCCAACAGCCAATTACCTACGGCGACGGCGACTCAACGAGCCCCTCTTTGAATCAGCCTGAGACGGACGAATTGCAAGTTCTCAATGAGAAAGAGCATGCGTTAATAATACTTAGGAAAAAAAGTAAAGATTTTAGCCGTCTTATATTTGATTGCCTCAGATTGGCTAATGGCGACGCATTTGTCCTCTTGCTTCTCTCCCTCTTAATGATTGATTTTCATTTTGTTGTGGCCAACATGATTGATTACGTTAATTACGCGCCTAATTAAGCATTTATCATTGTATCTAATGTGTACACAAAAAGGCTCTGCGAGCACCATTTGCATGCCAATTGGCAACGTCGACGACGAAGTTAAAGCTAACGCTGGCGGCGACGTTGACGTTGACGGCGACGTCGACGACAACAAATTATGCTTGCGCCTAATTGCGTTTCGTGCGCCTTTTTTTCGGGGATGAGGAATTAATTATGGCCGCCTGACAGCCAGCCGCCGCCATTATTTGAACATTATTTCACTATTATTTCTGTAGCAGGGCTCCTGATTAGATAGCGATCTAGTATCTACATGCAAGTGGCAGCCAATGTCCAAGAAAACGCCAATGTTAAAAGCCAAACCCAAACTCAACTTCAAACTCAAACCCAAGTCAAAGCCCTCCCTGTACAGACCGCGCATATTTGTGGTAGCCACGCTTCCTGTTTTTGTTTGTTTGGCGTGCCCGGCTGTCCGCCCGTCAGCCCTTCTGTCCGTGTTTTGGCCGCGCCAAAAGCGGGCCCAAGCTACATAGACAAGAAGTGCCCATCGCGCGCTTTTTTGTGCCTTTCGGTTTAGCGGCGCGGTGATGTTTACCCATATGTAGGCATATGCATATGCTGATTGCGATTGCGGGTGTGTGTAATGGGTTCTTTGGGGGCACCACAGTACACAATGCACTGAACTGAACAACCAACCGAGGGTTAGTCGTATCCGTATTCGTATCCGTAGTTCAACCATTAACACAATGGCCACAAAACTTTCTGAACCGTAAAAATGAAAATTTAATAACTTGTATCACGCGGCCAAAACGAAACAACCAACGGCAATTGGAATGGAAATTGTTGATGCTGTTATCAAGCAAACGATTCGATAATGTGTTAAAGTCCGATTAATAAACTTTTTCATAGTCTTGTGAAAGAAATGAGAGCTTCTTCCTTTATTTTTTTGCCGAGCAAGTGTTTAGAATTATATAACTCCGCCATTGCCTGCTCCCATCATTTCTATGGGACTATGTATACTCTATCTCTATGTTGTCTACCAACTAATCAATTGCTTTCATTCGAGGTCACATGCAAGCCTTTCTATACTGCTAAATGTAATATTATAAATATATAATAAATAACCTGTTTATGTAATTGCAGGTTAAATGTCTAATATGATATGTAAATTGTGAAATATCGATATTATTTGAATAAGTAAATACTCATTCTTACATATTGGTAACCCTTTTCATTGACTGAACACCTGACTGATTGACCATCCATGAATAGTTTCGTATAAGTTCGATACTGCTTTTCTTTATCTGATGAATTTAATACTCCTCTCCAAAAGTAACTTGACATTTGATAGATATATTTCGGAATACTCGCCCTGATAGAAAATGTGATAAAACTAGTCTAAAGTTATCCCTTAAATATATTTTAAAAGCTTAGCTTTTTTAGGTAAATGTAAATAGTCAAAAAATAAAATAAATGCTCTGCTTCATAAGATCAGTTCGCAATTTTTTCTTAAAAGCATAGGTGAATATTAAAACAAATAAAAGGCCCCTTTTTCATGTACATATAAGTTTTATTTAACAAATAATTACATATTTGACATTAATTTCTATACATTTTACGTAAAATTCTCTTTTCAATAGTTTTCTAACACCTTATTTAGACATTGAAAAAAACGGGCTCAAATGTCAACTTATTTATTAGGCTTTATTTATTACATTTATGTATAACTTTATTTATTAAATTGCTAAAACAGTCAATAAAACTATGGGAGTGATTTGCCATCATACTCTGTTAGACATCCCTTCCTAAATATGCTTGGAGTAATGATCATCAATAAATAACTGCAGGGAAAACTTGACTCTGCTAATTTATTGCATGAAACAACTTTGAATGTACCTTCTAGAATAACTCGTAACTTTAAATCCTTGTATCTTCAGCATTGCTCTACTAACTGGGAAATGTCCGAACGTCTTCGTATCCCGAGTTGTTTGCTTTTTTCGGGGTTTTCTCTAATTCTAGCAACAAATGTTCGGCCAATATTATTTAATTTTTTCAATTTCGATACCCTCAGAGCAAATACATTTAGATATAATTTTTTTTCTTTTTAGTTTAATTTATATTGTGATTTAAAACCTTTTTAATTTGATGAAATAATTTAAGTTTATATTGTTGTGTCGGCTGCTTTTAGCTTAACAATAAATAAATAGTTTATGTTTATAAAGTTTCATTACATGGCGAGCCCTGTAGAATTATGTCATTATGTTCCATGTTTCCATGTAATATAAGAAATATTATATTTATAAATTGAAAATTAATATTATCTTCAAAAATTTAATACGTAAATCAGTAAATTGTAATGTCAATAAAGTTTTTATACATTTTTTAAATTATTATTATTTCGTATTATTTTAAAGCATAAATAATGTATTTTCTGTTTTGTATTCAAAAGCGGATTAAGTATATTTAAAATAAATGGAACGAACTGCTTCGTTTTGGTACATAAACATTTAATTTGTTTATTCCTTGCTGTATTAAATACAGACGTTATTCAAGAAACATTCAAGTTTCAAAGCAATGAAGGCATCTCCAGTATGCAGTTATTATTTAAAATTATATTTATTGAAGAATCTTGTTATACTTACAATAAATATACTCTAATAAGGTTAGTAATGAGGAATTTCGGATTAATGGGAGTGGATGCTTCGTCTTCTTCTTTCAAAGTGTACTGCACGCACTCCTCAGTCTTCACATGACCCCACTGACGACTGGCGGCGACTGGCGAAATGTAATGATTAACTCCTTGCCGTCTCTAAATTAAGTGAGTTTTTACTTAACTACGTAACGTGGGGAGTGAAAGGGGAGCAAGTGGTGGCTGGAGGAGAGGGGCAGGGGGGAGGGGGGTGGTAGCAAAGGTAAGGTATCCATGCGGTGCAAGTTCTTAATGCTGTGCTCCTGCGACAAGCTAATTCTGCAGTTGCACTGCGACCAGGCATTGCGTGTCTGGGGCCAGAAATGATTTCCACATACCACAGCAGTTAAAGCCCTTAAGTCAGGGAGAAAATCCAATTAAATTCGGTAGCGAAAGAAATAAGTCCGAACTGTCGGTAAAATGATTCTACATACACGTATTTGCGTCAACATTGATTTTGCAGACGATGATGGCAGAGGCAGAGGCGGAGAGGAAGAGGAAGAGGAAGACAGAGACAGAGACGTAGACATGGCCGGACAAAAGTAGTTCATGTGCATGGCGTGATTGAGGACGAACCCGAAGCTGAGGACAGCAAAACAGCAGCAGTCAAATCACAAGCACAAGTAGAAGCAGAAGCAGAAGCTGTTTTCTGAGGCGTGATCCGAGTTTAAGCGTCGCTTGCAGAGAATTCTTTGAGAGAGGCACAGGGTGATATACAGGAGGAGGAGGAGGAGGAGGAGGAGGAAGGGAAAGGCCGCAAACCGTCGAAAAGTTGCGTGCCCATAGGTCTTCTGTGTAATTGCGCAACAATTGTCAGTTGCCTCAGTCGAAGACGAAGTCTCTGCATCAGTCTCCGTCTCCGTCTCAGTCGCAGTCGCTGCCTTTAAGGGCGCATTGCAGCAACCGCAATCAAGACACGGACATGTCATGGACAGCAGCAAAAAATCAACAAAAGAAACAACAACTCCTGCAGCTATGGCTACCTTCGTGTTTGCGTCAAACTTGCGGAAATCTGATTTAAAAATTATTAACAACATGCAATGGCTAAATAGTTTTGCATTCGATAACAAAAGGCGCTCCTGCACTTTCCGCTCTCTCCCTCTCTATCTCTCACTGTTTCTGTGCCATCAAGACAGGAGATGGACTCAAAAACATGTTGACTGTTGACTGTTGTTGCAGCAAGCGGGGGCAAAAGACACGAACGAACAACAACAAGACAACAACAAGCCAATTTCCGATTGCTTTTGTGATTTGCGCTGCATTTCAAGCTGATCAGCAAAACTATTCGTATTTGTATTCATTTTACAAAATTAGCCAGCACTGTGAGTGTACTCGTATTCGTATTTGTATTGGTATTCGTATTCGAATTTGAAATTTGCATTCACCTCATTCAAAACGTTGTCCAGTGACCGCAACGTATAATTCACGAATTCAAATTCAAACGATCGTAAGGCACTTTTAGCTAGCGAACCGTTATAAGGTTAATTAAATGCAACACAGCTCCCAGTTCCAGTCTCCCTTTAATTCCCTCTCTCCTTCTCCTTCTCTTTCTGTGCTTTCCACACGGCAAGCAGGTACAACTACGCTTTCATTTCCACGGCAGGGCCAAACATTTCTCCAACTGCAATTAGAAGTTGCACAAAAAGCGCAATAAGAGCAAGCTAGAGAGACAGAGGGGGAAGAGAGAGAGAGAGCAAAGGTAAGAAAACAAAGCGAAACAAGGAAAAACAAAATGGCGATAAATAGCGCAATTTGCATATAAATGGACGTAGAAACGTCTTTAGTCACCCGAATCTTGAGCAAACCATAAGACCGATTAACATTGTTGTCGACCGCCTGACAAGCCTCGTATCGTGGGAGGCAACACAGGGGTGGGGGCAACTGGCAACCAGGGGGTTAACGGGATGGGAAGCGACTTGTTACATTGTTACCAGTTTACCAGTTACGAGTCGCAAAGCGAGTAGCAATTGCCACTAACAGGCGACTGTATGCCCAAAGCGACGCACAGTGGGACCTTTTCTCATTTCCGATTACAAACATTTAAAACCAATAGAAAATTATCTAAGATTTAGAACTAATGGATGTCTTGTGAATTTTTTTCTCGCTCATAATTATTTTCTGAGTTTCAATTTACCATAAAATAAATGGTTTTATTCAGATGCACTGTCGAAGCGAAAGTTAAAACCAATATCTGGAGCGAAAGACTTCAAATGCTTCTATTCAAAAATATCCTAAGGTTTACCTACTTAAGTAAAATAATTCCAGATGGATTGTCCGATTTCGAATACCTTGCAGATACTTTACTGTTAAATAATTGTGTAAACATAAAGGTGTGCAGATACTTTAATCTTAAATAATTGTGTAAACATACAGGTGTGCTACGGAAACCACAAGGGAAATCGAATTAAGGGAAAAGCAATTACGTTCGAAAAATTTCACAGTGCCACAGAACTTCAAGAGATTTAATCTTATTGCATTTCTCAAGGGTTTGTTTAGCAACTTTTGAGAGCTTATCATTGCAGAATAATGAGTTTTTATTTTATGTCTTTTTTATTTAAAATAATTGAATTTATTTTTATAATAATTGATATTGTGTAGTTTAAAATATTTCAAAGTTATTGGCGGGACAAACAATAAAAGTTGCTTAACAATTCTAAATTCTAAAATTCGGACAGAAAATTTGACACTATTCTTATGGCATCGGACGCCAGTGCATTAAGCGATGATTTCGTTTCCCTCAAAAATTTTTAGACTGTGTCACAGTGAAATAAAATTTCCGTAGCACACCTGATAGTGTTTATTAATTTCAATTTTATTGTGGAAGATTCCATTCGTTTAAATAATCAATTATCTTTTTATTATTATTTTTATTTTTTTTCTTTTTCTACCAAAACCTATCTTAACTTACTCAATTAAGCGATAACATAAAGCACTTTTCAAAGTATATGAATAAGCTCTGAAATGTTTTTCAGGTATTTAAACTTTATAGAAATTTAAATCTGTTGCATGCAACACTTTATTTTAAATATCGATTTTATCCACGTTTTTCACTCACTATGCCCACTGTGCAGTGGTCACGGAAAAACCAAAAGAGCAAAATGGCGGCACAGCCGTCAGAGCGTGGCAGCAACAACACCCGACTGAAGGGGAGGGGGAGTGGTAACGATGGTAGTGGTGCCATCAAGCGTGTTAGGTTGGTGGGCAACCCATTGGGATGTTTGGAACTACATATTGTTGGTGTTAGTATTGGTGTTAGCTGATGCTAGGTACGAGTATACGAGTGTGCACGTAATTGCAATGCCTTTTTTGCTGTCCAACTTGCAGTGTACACAGGCTCCCACCCGCTGCGCTGAAAGGGGTAAGAAGAGGGTGTTAGGGGGGGCATTGTACATTTGCCGCCCTGTTGAGGTCTGCCTGCTATTATGCAAATGCCATTCATAGGTAATTACCACGCTGCACCGTTATAATTGCGCTCGAAGCCCAGCTACGAATCACGATTGCCGCTCCAACTTCAGCCAACCTACCATTGTTGCCTCTTTTTCTTGGCTTGCAACAAAAAACGGGGGCAGGTAAATTGAAACTGGCAACAAGACACTGACGAAGGTGGCAACACAGCGTCGAACTTTCCCATTGCGATTCCAGACCGTAACACAAACTGATAAAATGATTTCATCGCAAATACTTCTCAACTATTGCTATTCAAATAAGTTACTTTACTCACATACATGTTAACATTTTATGGCCAATAACATTTAGCATCCTAACTGGGTTAACTGACATTAGTTTTTGCTCTATTAAATTATAATTAAAATAAATTTATTACTTATGTATTTACGAGTTTAAAGATCGAACACAGTTTGAATACAGATCGAAAGAATTTTAATCATCAAATGTTTATTTGAGTTTAGTTATCGATCTACTCTAATTATTTTATTAAATTAAAATTAAATTATGATAATAATAAATTTATTTTGTTAATAAAATCTAATTAAAAGATTTATTCAAATATAATTTAAGATAAACTTGTCAATTTTGGAGCTGGGTCCTTGAACTTTGGGGAATTATTATGCAATTATGAGTGATTATAATATGACTATATTAATAGTTTTAATCGAATATAACTCATAATGCCAAAGAAATCCAAAAAAAAATTTTTAGACATTAAATATCAAATTTCAACTTATTAATTAGTAATAGTGAACAACTTAGCTAAAATTGCAGTGCAAAGAAAAATGCTGAGTACATAATTTGTCATAAATAGTTTATTAAAAAATTTAAAATTTTTTAAAAAATTCTTAACAATAAAGTATCTTTACCTTTTAGTGGAAATATCGACTAAATTTCAAAATACTGAAGAAATAATTTTAACAAGTTTGAACCGGATTTAGTAGTAGTGGGAAAACAATAAAGAAAAATCTGGAATAAATTCGAAATGAAGCTTTATTAAAAAAGAGCATTCCTAAAATACAGACAGTTGATCATCAATTTATATAAGTTCTTCGACTTGTAAAAAGTACGTACAACGTATTGATTATTTTTTTTGTGAGATAAGTGAATGTCCTTACTTAAATATTGATATTTTTATTTCTGATGCATTTGCCATTGACACCTTTTGGGGCAGGGTTGCAGGATGAAGAGATGAAGAGAGGAGGAGAGGAGGAGACGAACTAAGAGGCGCTGGCAAATTAGAACAACTTAAAAACACGGCAGCACACATTAGCGCATTTGCCTGTTGGCTGCACTTCGTCCCCGTTCCATGTTAACCCCTTCTTGGCCCAGTCAGAGATGATATCAGCAGTTAAATCGCCATCGGAGCAGTGAAGCGAATCCTTTCCTTTTCAGTCTCAGAGTCAGTCTCGGAGTCAGTCTCAGAGTCAGTCTCGGAGTCAGCCTCAGACTCAGTCTGTTCTCGCGCACTATCAAAAAGTAATAAATCTGCGGCTGATCTGTCGTAAATCTTTGGGTTCCCTTCATGATTTACCCACATAAATCAAAATTATCGAAACGTCGCGACCGCGTTCTGTTGTCCCCCTTGTCCTGAATTGGGCCCAAATGCGAAGCAAACTTGTTAACCGCCGCTGGAAAGTGTTAAATGCATTTGTCGATGCTCTGGACGGAATGTCCTGTCTGCCATTTGGACCCTGTGAAAATCTGTCGGTTCTTATTCGTATTTTTGGTCATTGCGTTTAGCGCTGCAATTATCGCCAGGAGCTTGTGGTAATGTGGCAATGTGGCATTCCAGCTGTCCTCGCAGGTCAAAGCAATCAAATGGATCACCCACCAGTAACCAGTAACCAGTAACCTGTAAACTGTAACCATCGACTAGTGACTGGTCTGGTGACTGGTGACCTGGCCAGGTCACGCACCTCTCTCTGTGTGATTCGCTTTGAGAAGAGAATTCGTCACATGCAAAGTGAAATTACCTGCTTGGCTAATTTCATTTAATTTTCGGGCCAAGTCAAGCTGAAGAAAGAAGAAGCGACCGCCACAATTATGGCATATTTTCTCCAATTAATAATTAATAATTTGTTTGGGTCACGAAACTCTCTTTTGTCTCGTTTCGTTTCGTTTTGTTTCGTCTCGTAGCATTGCGTTACATTTCGTTACATTTCACCCCGTCGAATTGTATCTATGAGATACAAAATGTATCTACACACACGCATCCGAGTTGGAGCTGCCCATTTTTAGGGAGAAAGGTTGAGACTGAGACTGTCGACTTAATTGCTGTCACTGGAAATCTTCAACTATGCGTAATACTCACTGTGCCACATGAAACACGCAAACTCAGCCAGAGGTGCAGAACACATTTTGTGTGCGATTGCCGCTTCCTTCCTGTCCCTTCCCTCGGCACCTCTTTCTCCCTTCCCTCTGTCTGTCTGTCTTGACAGTCAGTTGGCTGATGCTTAGTCAGTTTGAGCAGATGGATTTCAACTCAGCTCTGCTCTGCTCTGCTCTGATTTTGCTGCCATGTGTTCGTGTCCAACGTGCCCCAATGTGTTGCAAGGGCATTCGCTTATGTCCTTCGGCAACAATTTGTGCGCCTAGCGCATCGATAAATTAATTCAGACTACGCACACTACTATACACTGCACAGTACACTGCCCTACAGTGATGCCTCCTTATGAAGCACGCAGTTGATACTCTGATAACTATCGCGTTCCTTCTACACGGAGCAAAAAAAACCAAACACATATCAAAGTGGATTTCCCACTTAGATGGAAATTATCAAGTTCGATTTAAAAAATCCGAAAGCTTAAGTAATTTAGAATTTTAAAACTTAAAAGTATTTGAAATCGCAACTTAGTTAAGGGCGACTCAAACTTGATTAAAGTTACATAATGTTCTTGAAATAAGAACAATTTGGAAATTCTATTTAAGACTACGGAAAAGATTACAAATTTTAAAGTCATGATACGAAAAAAATCGTGATTAGATAAAGTATAAGTTTAATTAAGTTAATTATGCTGAGGTTTTCTTTCAGTGTAGGCAGTACTCGTTCTTGCCTCGTCGCCTGCTCTGGTTGCTGCCGCAACTTGCGCTAAACTTCTTTTATTTTACTTAACTTTACTTACTTATTTTATGTTTTTTTTGGTCAATGCGCCAATAGAGACATCAAGCAAACCAGGCCAGACCAGTACGAGATGCCCCTGTCCCCAGTTGGAGTCTCTGTCCCAATCTCGTTGCTCTCTTGCAACTTGAATTATGCTCGTCTCGGGCTGTGAATGAAGCTATGTGCGATCAGGATTGGCTAATGTACGATCCCAGTCTCTTTTCCTCCCTCTTCCAGTCGCAATCTTTGCCACTGCCCACTCATGTTCGCCTCAGCCTCAGCCTCGTCTCCAGGTCCTCGCCTCGGTCTCGGTATCATCAAAATTGTCGTTGGCTCGCAGTTAAATTAAGTCATAAATTCAGTATTTATCTGTTGAATGTAGTTTGTTGTCCGGTCATCACTTCTGCTTTTGTCGCTGCCTCGGCCTGTCCTCATCTGAGTTCGCACTCGGCTTCGCATTCGCGTTCGCGTTCCTCTAAGTTAACAGCCCCATCTCTGACACGGTCGTTGTTATCCACGTTTGCTGCTTTTATAGCGGCAGATAGCCGAGGCAGTAAGCAGAGCCAGAGACGAGAGAGTCAGTAGACGAAAGGAAGCAGCTAAAGAGGGAGGCAGAGGACGAGGGTGCGGCCGGGGGGCATGAACACAGACTCTGGAGACAAACGCAGGTCGGTGTAAAAGTTGCAGTTGCTCACATGTGTCAACTGGCGCTCCCTTTGGACTCAGCTTGGAGTCAGTTCAGCTCTACTTAGATCCCATCTCGATTGAATTGTCTCTTCCGAAATGCATTCTCAAATCCAATAAAGAAAATTGCTTTTTAAAAACTGTTCACTGCTTCTCCTTTCCACTCCTCTTTACTGTGAAAAGTAGTTGAATAACTTCCAATCGCAATGAAACAGTGTTAATAGTTTTTTAAGAAAATTAAAAATTTTAAAATTGCTTAATAAAAAAAAAAATTTTATTGTAAGGGGCTGAGTAAGGAATCAACAATTTAAAATTAACTTGATCTGTATGTCAAACTTGGAGTCTCTAGCAGTGATGCCAAACATATTCCTAAAAAAAAGACAAAACGACCAAAGAAAACAGGGAAAAAAAGCTGAAAAACTAAAAAAACACAAAAGATTTTTTTTTATTTTTTTTTCATTTGAAAAATTTAGAGCATTTTCAATGATTTTTTCCTCGGCATTTTCTTTGTCATTGAATTTCGCCATGGTGCCTATCATCTAAAGGTATTTGCCAGGCAATTTATACGAATAGCAACAAGTTTTTTGTCGACGCAAACCGAATCTGCAGAAGATAAAATATACATATGAATATAATTGAAAAATTTTATTATATATACATTTACCTAATTGTCAAAATTGCATTTAACATCTCTATTTCAAAACGGTTCCTCAATTTATTTTTTACCAAACTAACTTGGCTAAAAAAGTTCCAAATTTGGCAGTATAGAATTCCTTTTTGATTCAATTTAATTGAATCTAAAAAAAGCCAAATTTTCAATTAGATGTTTGCGATTTTTCCCGGCTAAAGCAGACAAATCTATCCGGAAAAAGGCCAAATTGGCATCACTAGTTTCAAAATTCCCTGAGCTCAAAGGATAGACTGATACATGGAGTTGTGTACAGTGGACAACAATATTCGAAGTAGTACCGCCAATTGAGCTAAAAAGAGTACTTCAACATTTAAAAGATTATATTTTTATTTATAAAAAAAATAGTATTACCTTGTAAATTAATAAGGTGCATTCTAACCCATTTAATCTATGGATGTTATAAACGTAAACCAATAAAATTTCATTGAAAAACTATGAACTAGTCTTTGAAATTAGCCGAAAACACTAACAATTAGGCAAAATAATTTTAAAAAGTATTTATGTTTACAAATACTGTATCAATACATCATTTTATATATTTTTGTTTTGTGAAAATATAATTTTTTATTTTAATAATAATGCTAAAACCTTTTCTACTTTTATGCTTTGAGTGCTTGAAAAAAGTTGCGTTTGTTTAAACAATGTTCGTTTCTTCTAGTTGAAGTTTTCTGTTTGAAAACATTTACCAGATTTATGATTGCACATCAGTTAGCTGTCAAAGAGAATGCATTCACGTCAAGGATATTTTCCCGCATCCTCAGGCAGCATTTAAAAGACACGTATTTGTACAAATCGCTGATAATTCAGATCAATACGCCAATGCGTATTGCCTGTCAGTCTGTCTGTCTGTCAATTTGTCACTTACAAAATCTTTATCAGTTGCACAGTCTTTGGTCTGTACTCTTCCATCTTTCAACTAGCATCTTTCATCTTCCATCTCCGCGTAGACTGTTTACTATTGCGACATTGTCTTGACGGTCATTTATTGAAACATAACGCATTATGGGCATTTTTTAATGTCAAGTCAAAGTACGAGCACAACTTGGCTACCAACTGCAACTCGGCTTAGAACCTGCGCACCTGACAACGTCTTCTGAGAGTCGCACAGTTGCAGGTAGCCGAGTACCCAACGATTGTCACTCTCATTGTTGTTGTTGTTGCTGTTGCTGCTGTTGTTGTCGTTGTCAAGTCAAGCTGACAACGCCAACGCTGACGGGACGATGACACTGAGTACAATGTACTGATTACTCTGTGACATCGCCAGCGGCAACGTCTTCTCCTGCTCTCGCTCACGTGCATCTCTCTCCCTCCCTCTCTGCCCGCTGCCACACGACTTTGCCACTGCCACTGGCTGCGGCTCGGCAAGCGTGAAATATTTTGACAAATCGCAGCCACTTAATCAAAAATCATCATCAAAAAGCGATCGATGTTTTGTATTGAGGTAGCATCAGCTACAAAGGACGTTGCCGGCATATGAGTGTTTGTGTGTGTGTGTTTGTATATGTGTGTGTGTGTGTGTGTGTTAAGTAAGCTGCAGCCAGAGATTTCCGCTGAGAGAGCTGCTGATAAAAGAATAAAAAAATAAAAACAGAAAGAGCAGGAGAAGAGTCTGTTGGGTGCCTGGAAAATGGAATTAGTTGGCTTTAAAGTGTTTGCCGCACTTGTCGCCTAAACACGACTAAAGTGAGACAGAAAGAGAGAGAGAGAGACTGAGAGAGAATGTGATAGACATAGCTAGTTGGTGTAAAGTAATGACAATTCATTTATGTTACCACATTATTAGGCTTCATATCAATCTTCATAATGGCGCTGCTTATGAGCTACGTGACACATACGTACACACACACACATGTGACATATGTGTGTGTGTGTGTGTGTATATGTATAAGCTAACTAACCGATTGACGTTGATTACAGATGGGTCGCGCGACTCTGACTACCCCGACCCCTCCCCCTTTGGCCATTCCCCGATTGCCATAGGCATAAATTGACAGGTATTTATCATTCAGTTGAAGACGTGACCAATTAACAGCATTAACTCACCTTTAAAATATAGAGCTTAAATATACATACACTTTGTGCACATGTCCTGTAGTCTTTGATGTACTCTATGAGTGTGGGAATTTCTAAAAGATTTCTAAATAATTCAATTCAAATAAATTTTTTCTATTGTTCGAAAATAATTTCAAAACTGGATTTACTTGTTTGTACTCATTTCCGTATATTTAACAGACTGTGTATTGTTATAACCTTTTATCCTGAAATATTGATATTTTTATTGTTTATTTTTTTTTTTGATGATCGAATTTTAACTTCTGTTATGTTTGACTGTTTTAAGCTCAACGACTAAATTTGGTATTTGGGCTCCTGCAAAAATACTATAATTGGGTCTGGTAAATTCCTAATTATTTTTTTTATAGTACACGGAAAAAAAGACAACTTTCTAAAATCAAGAACATTCATCTTAAATATTTTCTTTTTGAAAGTTGAATATTTTAAGACCAAATAACTTAAACTAAGAATATTAATCTTGAAAATCTTAAGTTCTTAATAAAGGAATAAAAATCTAAGATCTTAGATCTTTTTTCTTAACAAAGTTTTTAGCTCTGAGACCAAAATCTTGATTTTAGATAATTTTTTTTTATCAGTGTATATTTTCAAATATATTCTATCATTTAGTCAGAAATACGGGCTCTGCGTTAAAATAAGTCAATCTTAGAGAGTAAGTTACTAAATTTGGTATGTTCGTTCCTGTAATGATAAAGTTGGCTTTCTAACAAGTCTCCAATTTTGTTGTTGTTTGTAATTGTTTAACTTCAGTTTTGTTTAAGCACTTACTCATTACTATTTTTTTTTAGAATTTATCGTCTTTTATATGGATTAAAGGGTATACAATGTTGTTGTCTTTTAAGTGTATAAGCCCATTAGCCACATGATTCTGCAGTTCATTGAATTCCATTTCGAGTCCGATTCCTCGAGTCGTTCCCTACAAAACGAGGGAAACTACAGAGCGCCATTCGAGAGGCAACCCATAATTAAAGTGCGAGTATATCAGGAAACAAATGCTTAAATCACGCGACGCAAACTCGAAATAAATATAATCTTGAGAAGCAGCAGCAGGAGAGGAATTCACAAAGGTCGATTGCTTTATCCGACAGGCAGGTGATGAGCCGTCATGCAAGCCAAGATCGAGATCAAGACGATGGAAAAGACGCAAGCCAAGGCCGACACTTGGCAGTGGCATGCTTAGATAGGTTATTAGAGCAGGCGATTGAATGAGAAATGAGAAGCTAACGGCCATGTCACACTCTCTAAGCTGCAAAGACTGAGAAGCTGCTGGGCACACGCGATTCCAGCTGGAGGCTTCGATCACTTCAATGTAGGAGGCGGGGGCTAATTTCCATTTGGGCAGCCTGCGCACGCTGAACACGCGCAGGATCAGGATAGGTTTTTGTAGCCATGTCCATGCCCATCTCCATCTACATGTCCGTGTCCATGTCGCTGTCGATGGCAAATCGTGCGTCCAAAACTCACCTGTCTGTCGCGGCATTTCCGCCGGCTACAAAAAAACCTCAAATGTTGCGTCATTATCAACAAAAAAAAAAAATAAAATAAACGTAGGAAAAGGAAAAAAAATTAAATTTATGCCATATTGACCTCATACACATTGCTCTAATTTTTTCCGCGTTGTTATCTTCGTTTTTGTTTTAATCACCAGGGCGCATGTTTTGATGAATTGATGATGGGGTCTGCATCTTCAACTTCAACTTCAACTTCCACTTCGACTTCAACTCTGGAGTGCGAGTGCGAGCGTGAACATGTGGAAAACGCTTTTGGGAACCCTTTGTTCAGCGGTTTTTCTTAATTTGGAATTTATTTAAATCAACAGTAGCAAAGGGTACAGCTCCTGTTCCTTTGCCATTCGGTCAGTCACTCAGTCAGTCAGTCAGAATGTTGGGAATGGGCAAGTTCAGCGTCTGCGTTTTGGCAGGTGCAATAGGCTCGCTGCTAATGCATAAATAACGCGTTCAGTTTGAGTTCGCAGCTCTTTTCTTATTTTGTGTTCGTTTTTTGCCCCTTTTAGCTGGTTGTTCAACGTTGTCGTTCACCGAAATTTTAAAAGGCGTTTAGCTTGTTACCTTTTAATAATACCATTTAATTTGCCCGCTCACTTCTGGCTCTGCTGCGTAGGCGCGCAACCATCAATCAGCCTCGAGTTTTGCCTGATAGCGCCGTCATACCCTCTACTCTACCCTCTACTCGTAAACAGGCACCTTGAAGTGCAATTCATAATTCATTTTCTGCCTTTTTGTGGATCACGTCGTCTTCATTTTTTATTCTAGCACTAGGCCATAGACAAGTTGAGATACCATCGCATTGCTTTCGAGTACACAAAGTAAACAGTTTAGAAAAGTTGAACAGCTACTCAATAGCTACTTGCTGAGATACAGATACAGTTGGGACGACTTTGAGATATGTTTTATCTGTTTATATTCCTTTCATTTTGTCTTTCTGCTGATATGATAATATGTAGCTTTCTAAAGTATCGTATATGTTTTCAAAAATAAATGTACTTTCAACAAAATATTTCAGCTCAAGTTGAATTTTAATTTACAGACATTATGAATACAAAACTGTAAGCATATTAAAAGCTTATCAACTTATATTAGCTTTAAAAAATAAAAAAATACTGAAAAATAGTCTTCTGAAAATACGTATTTGAATTTTTCGTATATTTCGGTCGGTTAAGTTTTCAAAAGCGTTATGAAAGTTTAAAGTTTTTAAGACCCAACAAAAATATAATAAAAATATCAAAGTTGACTTTTGGCAAAAATATGAATTTCGATAATTAGTATTCAGCTATTTCACTATTAATTATTAATTAGATTAAACTAATTAACTCACAGCAAATTGATTAAAATTCATATTTAAAATTGTGAATAAAATAAGTGTGGAAAAAGAAACACATTGCGTGTCAATTGTCAGCTCCAATGGCTTTAACCCCTTCGGGGTAGATCTTTGTAAGCGACAAATTTGAATTCCAAGTGGCAGTGCGACATAAACATGGCTGACGCATTCTAATGGCCGGTCTCTGCACCCACAGCCCGCCACCCGCCACCCGCATCCCCGCAAATGGGGGTGAGTGGGCGCGGTGCTGTGGCTACTGCGGTGCGAGTGGTGACCAGTCGCAGGGCAGTCTGGCAACCAGGGGGTGGCTGGGGCGTTGGTCAGCTCGACCAGCTGGTGGTAACATTAACAACATAAATTATGACAAAGTAAAGTCACACAAAGAGAGAGGAAGAGGGAGAGAGACAGAGAGCGGGTGAGAGAAGGAGATACGAGTACTTCCGCCGTCGAATTCACAGTGAAAGGCGCCGTGCTGAGCATCTGAAGCTTACTGGAAATTGCACAGGGGGCGAAGCCAAGATCAGAATTGGCAACTGGAAACTGAAAACTGAAAACAGGGATCTTTGACGCTGATTGAGGGCCAGCAGGAAACCCAAGTCGCAAATTGCTGGTTAGCGCACGCGGAAAACCAAGAAAGAAAGACAGAGACGGACAGACAGACACCGACAATTGGCCGATCGAGGACCAGGAGCCAAGCCAAGTTAACACACACACACACACGACCGGAGCAAGCTGTCTCTCTGTTTATGAAGTTGTGGATTTTTCGGTCGGGCTTTTATTTTCAACTGTTGACTGCAATTACAAGCCGTAAATTTGTCAAGGCGCGATAAATGTGCAGCGACTGCTTCGACTAGGGGCAGAGGGGAGAAGAGGGAAGGGGGAAGGGGGGTTATAGTGGCAGCCTAATGCATGTAATCTGCCACTCAACACCCTGTCAGATCGTCCAAGACGTCGGCTTGTTGAGGTTAAGCAATTTGGCACAAACATATGGCTTTTTGTGGTCTGAAAATCAAATCAAATTGCTTTTAGGGAATGGGCCAAGTTAGCCAAGTTGGCCATTACGCTCGCCACTCGCCATGTCCATAATCAGCAACAAACTAACTGAAAGGGCCAGGAATTAAGGATTAGGGATCGGGATTGAAATTGTGCGCGCCTGGCCAGGCCAATTCATGCTCACATTTTGGGCTGGTTAATTAAATACGGATTTCGTTTTAATGGTCGATAAAACTTGATGAGATACTTTAATGGCCAGATCGCTGCAGCACCGGGTACAATACGGAGACAGAGGTGAAGTTGAAGGAGCAGGATTTGAAGGAGGAACTAGAGGCGAAGGCGGAGACGGCGACGGCGACGGCGACGGAGGTATTTTTGCAGTCGAGTGCTAAATCACCGTTAAAGCGATAAGATTAAGATGGCCAATAAACGCATCTATGGCAACAACGAGACAACAACAACAACAACGACGCGCATAATGCGCTTTTTACGAGCCAATTGGCAACACAATCTCTGCCTCTTGGTTTCGGTCAGACTCCATTCATTACATTGTTGCCGAGGCGCACAAAATTCACTGCTGATGAATGTCAATTTTGCGAACGCGGATGCAGCGACCCCCGCCCCCTATCCCCCCTACCCCTAAAACCACGAAGTCTTTACACAGAAATAAAAAAAAAAATTTTTCTTGATTGTATTCAGGAAATTATTGTTAAATAGGCACAATTAACACACTCACCAGTAAAAAAGCCAGAATATTGTAAAATATGTATTTGATTTCACTGAAAGAATTTTTATAGAGTTTCGATAATAATATATTTGAGGAGATGGAATTGAAAAGATTTAAAAAATTCCGACATTACCGAAATTTGAACACCATTTTGAACTGATTTTTTTCCGGAATCCCTGTTTTTTTTCTGTGTACGAAAGAGAGAACCTACCCTCAGATTGGTCTTAAGGGGAAGGCGAGAGGGAAAACCAATCGGTAACGTCGACGTCGTTCAAAGTCACTGGCAAAAATGTTGTAAGCTCATTGGCAGCGCTGTTGTGGCCGCATTTGCCACTTTCTTAGTGCCCCCTTCCCTCCTCCCCATTCCTTGTTAGCCCTTTTGACATCCCCCCTTCGGCGTTTGCTTTAGTTAGCGGCTTACAAGTCGCCATAACCATTCGACATTCGACATTCGGCATACGAGGCATAAAATTAAAATGTTGCACTATGACGGTCCGCCGCTACAGATACACACACAAACACACACACACACACACACACACACATCCCCTCACTGTGTAGAGGTGCGCTCATTAAAAAAGCCATAAATGCAATAAAACGTAGAGCAAACATCGATTAAACAATATTTATGGGGCTTCACTTGCACATTGTTCGTTGGCTCTGCGCCGAGCACGTTCGCGAATCCAATTCGGACCGCGACTGAGACTTGGACTGGGACTGGGACCGATACTGATACCCAGACTAGACCCAGCCCAAAGCCGCCCCCGGTTGGATTTTAGCTCGTATACGAATACGAGTATATTCGACCAGCCCAGCTCAACGATTTATTCGTGTTCTCTTTCTGTGCTTTTCTGTTTGTTTTGACCTCTTAGATTATATATATATAGATATACTCAAGCAAGTTCTTGCTCAATGTCTAGAACTACACATAAATACTGGTACATAGAGAAAAATCAAGCAATATTTACAACACACACAGTGATTGCATACACTGATAAAAAGGATCTAAAATCAAGATTTTGGTCTCAGAACTTAGAACTTTGGTCTAAAAAATGCGTCGAGAACATGAAAATCTTGAAGTAAGAAAACACATCTTGATTCTAAGAACATTTCAATTAAGACCAAGTTCTTATTTTTAAGATTATAAATTCTTATATTTTCAAGACCACAAATCTTAGTATAAGAATAAAACTTTTTATTTTTTTAAGATTATATGTTCTTATTTATAGACCAAAAAGTTTGGAAAAGTCAAGTCAAAAAATCTCAAATAAAGATTAAGCTTTTTAACATTTTAATGTAATTAAATGTTAATGTCGATATGACACTGAGCAACAAACAACAACACACAAAAAACTTGCAGATCGCAAGGAGCATGGCTCGGTATACAGCTGTTTCAAGAAATTCCAATCTCTATCATCAGTACCGTTGTGCTGACTTGACCAGAGATCCAAGCCTAATGTCATCTTTGAGACGCCAGAACCAGCTGTGAATTCTAAGTCTCAAAAAGTGTGCTTTTGTTAAGAGAAAAAGATCTAAGATCTAAGATTTCTTAGAATAATATTCTTAGTTTAAGTAATTTGGTCTTAAAATATCTTATTTCATGGACAAAATATTTAAATTTGAGAATTTTATTCTTATATTAAGAACTTACTATTTTCAAGATTAATATACTTAGTTTAAGTAATTTGGTCTTAAAATATTCTTATTTGAATGTCTTTATTTAAGAAAGTGTTTTTTTTTTTCAGTTTAAGTTGTGTAGGAAGCGAACTGCGAAAATGAATCAGAAATCATTTAAAGTGGTAAAAGTGCTCAAATTAATTTTCAAATCAAATTCTTATCTAGATTCATATTTAATTTAATAGTAAGAGTTTAATTTATATCGAAATGCAACGCCTCAATATAAAATAGTAATAAATTATTAATAATTTAATAATCAATTTATCGAACGCTATCTAAACCTGTGAGGAAACAATTTTGGAAAAACTCTCAAATTAGGCAAATGTAAATGATGGCAAATTAACTAAATAATATGCAATCGACTTTAGAGAACATTTCAATTTGCAACGGCAGGTCAGAGATGTGGCAATTTAACAGACTTTGCGGTTGAAGATGTTAGCCAAATAAATGAGGAAGGTTGCGGAACCGAACCGAGCCAAAAGGCAGATGGTTTGGGGCTGGTTCCGGCCAAGTGTTGAGACAATGGCAGAGTCGCGGCGTTCAATGAATAACAATTACAGCTATTAATCTTTGGCCCAAAGCGACGAGGTCGGGTTTTTTGGCTTGTGGTTAACGCTGCTCCGTTCTGTTCTGTTCTGCTCCTGTCTCGCTTGTTGGCAATTGCGGACCATTTATTTATTTGTTAAGTGGCCGTAAAAACGGCAACACGGCAACATGGCAAACGGCACTTGGTTGCGTCTCTGTCACCTATTTTTTATGCACTTTTCATTTCTTTTTTTTTATTTTCAAAATTTATACATATTGTATAAGTAATAATTGTGCGGAAAACGGAAACAATGGAGGTTGTGTAATGCGTCAGGGGAGGGACAACTCAAGTCAAGTCGAGTCGAGTCGAGGCGTTTTAGCCATCTGGCGTTGGCCAAGTCAAGTCAGCCAGCCTGTGGCTGTGTGCATGCACAAGGAGTGAAAATTGCACGTAATTACCCAAACACATACATACGTAAATACACACATATACAGCACATGCGCCATTGGTAAATGGTAAACGTGGTCATTATATGCTGCGACCACGATTACACGGCACCAACACAAAACCGGAGCAAACGTCCGCGAATGCAGATCCAGCTGAGCCCAAATCCGCCATTCCATTAGCTTAATATATGTATGTGCATGCGAGTACATGTATACACCCAAAGAAAAATGCTCTGAAATTTAATATATTTACACATCGATTTAACAATCTACGATTTTGCGTTAAAATACAAATTTCCAGAGTCCTTTTGAATAGATTCCATATTTAATTTATTATTAAAACATATTTACATTCATTATACTGAATCATTAATATACTTTTTCATTTAAAAATATTATTTTAATTTAAATATAATAATCGTAAAGTCTTAAAATAAAGCTTAAAATTTTCTTAAAATAAGTATAAGTATAAGGGCCGTTTTTTCAATGTACATATAGAGAAATCTCTTCCACATGAAATATTATATAAATTTCATACAAATTTAAGTCAAATTTAAGAGGAAGAGATTTCTGTTGCACACCCGATAAGCAGTATTTAAGATATAATTTAAAATTATATAGTTATTTCTGAACAATTTACGTCAAAATAGATTTGCAATAGTTATCAAACACCTTATTTAGACATTGAAAATACAGGCCTAAGTATATACATATGTATGTATGTATATCAGGTGTCGAAGGCTTTCAATCAATCCTGTGAAGTCTAGTCCTAATATTTGAGTGCCCATCAATTTGTTTCTTATTGCAGGCAGTTCCAACTGACTGTTAATTCAAAATTAAATATGAAAAATACTTTAATTAATTATTATTAATTAATAAAATATAATATGAATGACATTAAATTTAAATACAATTTATTTAATGTTTGCGATTTTATTACCTTATTCATATTAATGTTGATAATTTAGTAGATTTGTAATGAAATCAAGTGTTTTATATTTAATTTTATTACGTTTTCTATTTATATATAATATAGTAAATAATAATATGCGTTTTTTCTCTAGGTGTACATAAATATATAAACAAATATATAAGTGCGATTGTATGTGCAGCATAATAGCCGCCACAGGAAGCACTCGCGATGGCGATCAGAGCGCACTTACGACTTGCAACTACAGACAGCTTACGGCCATAAGCAGCTATAGTCATGGCCATAGACATGGCCAAGTTTGCAACTGCCACTTGCCACTTGCTACTTGCCACTGCAGTAGCTGTTGCAAGTGTAATCATGCGCCAGTTATTTACTGTGGAATTTCAGTATTCATAAATTTGGCCAGATTGCGGCAATCAGCCGAGGAATCACGTGGAAATAAGGCGACTCCAATTGTTGTGGCAAGAGGCAGCCAAGTCAAAAGCAGCAGCACTTCAGCTGAACAATGTGTTCAACATTAGAATCCCTTTTTGAATTTAAGTATTCATCCTAGCAGTGAACCGCAACCATTTCATACTCTCATCCTTAATATCCTTCAATGTTCCCTCGTCTTTGATCTTTTAGGCAATTAAGTAACCACACATGCGACTCTCTAAATTCAATAGGTGTTACCAGTGACCAGAAAAAAGGGTTGATGGCCTTCTGACCGAATTCCAAACAGCCCAGCTATCTGTCCTCCTCCTCCTCCTCTGTGGAAAACAAAACGCAGGCGGAGCGTATAATTGAGGCACAAATAAATGGAAATTCGAAATGACAATGAAACTTATTCCAGCTGACCACAAAACGAGACACATTTATGTTTCATTGGCGTTTTGGTTGGCTTAATTTCCGACTTGGTTCCCAACTGTGGCCACAGTGTTAACCACAATTTAAACTTAATGATTATTTGCATTTTGAATTCAATAATTTGCATTTTCCAAATCAAACCCAAGCTACAAGTTGAAGTCCGACTCGCTTTTTTGACTGTCAGAATGAACTTAGGTAGCATTTATAATTTTCTTTTTGTTTCTTTGTGTTTTTGGGCCAGGCAAATAGCACAAATTATATAGTACTGTATAATACTTAGTTACACATGTGTGTACATTGACTGTGGACTGTGGCTACAAATTGTGGGTTATTGCATCCGAGGGATACACTCAACTGGCTTCGCCTTTTAGCCTTAACACGAGTCTTGCCCTGCCTTTTAAGCCGTCTTCAGTCTTCTCTTAACTGAAATGCAACTAAAATATTGATGGCGACTTTTTGGTAATTATATGGCTCTAGAAGTTGGCATCCCAAAAAAAAAAACAAAAAACAAAGATGTGACTCAGACCCACACAGCTGATACCAATTGGAATAGATGGATGTTTTCCCATGGATATCAACGTTTCGGCCAAATTTCGACATCATTCAATACGCTCAAATGAGCAAATGAGCTCGAATCGAATCGCATCGCAGGCAACTTCTAAGTAAATTTCAAGCCAACTGAACGATGAATCTCCAAAGAATTATAGCAAGAACGATACAGTTGGGCATACCGGACAATGGAATACCCAGTAAGGAAATCAATTGAGTGATTAGTAAAACATCATTAGAAATTATTATTTATATTCCAGAAACGAAAAATTTAACTTCTCCAGGATTTAAGCCTTTGAAGTATTGTATTTGGTAGCTCTAGCTCTTGCTGATCAGTAATAAACATACGTTAAGAGATCTTCAAACGATTCGCATAATAGACCCGTAAAAACAACTTTTCTAGTCTTTGAACCTTTTCATGCATTTATGTGAGTATTGTTGTCAAATTCAGTAGCTCTAGCTCTTGCTGATCAGTAATAAACATGCTTTAAGGCATCTTTAAACGATTCGCATAAGATTCGTAAGAACAATTTTTCTAGACTTCGAAGCTTTGTAGTAAGATTCTGAAGCAAGCATGTGAGTATTGTCATCAAATTTGGTAGCTCTAGCTCTTAGAATTCCTATTCAATATAAGATGCCTTAATCCCACAAAATTGTTATACTCTTTTACGCTTTGCTTACTGAGTATAAACATGATTCGCATAATGGACACAAAAGGGAAACTTGGAGATTGATTTTGTTTTCGATTTCATTGGATTCATTTAATCCAATTAGGCTAGGCTGCGTGGTGGGGATCAAGGCCCGGCCCCGAGGCATACAGCATTGGTGAGTTATGGGAAAGCTTTAAACTGGAGCTGGAGTCTCTGATCTGATCTCAGTTCTTGATCTGAGCACCGTTTTGCCGCCAGTTCATCTTATCAGCTGCAAGTTTGTTGATGTCAATGTCGCAACTGCTGCACATATTTAATAAGCGTCAAGCTAAACATGAGCACACATCATTCACACACACACACACACACAGGGGAACAGGGAGTTGAAGACATGAAGACATCAAAAGAGAAGCAAACTTACCTGGGGTCAGCTGGGTCAGCTGCCTCTTAACAATAACAACTGGCAGGCCATTTGAGGAATTGCAACGCAGTACGCATTTAATTGAATTAAATTCCAATTCCAATTCCAATTCCTGTTTCCCCATCGTTGGTGAACTGTTTCTGTTTGCCAGTTGTCCTCCTTGTCGTCGTCCTATCGCTTTGATCAGTCAATCCAATTATTTGCAAAATTTTGTCACATAAATAACTAGACGACTCTGACTGGGCGCCCCTAGGAGAGTCATTCTTAGTTGGTTCACTTCCTTTCATGTTTCACCTGTTTGGCCAGAATGCGACTCTTCCTGGTGGCCCTTCACCTGGATGCTTGGACACTCGGCATTCGCGTTGGCGTTAGCGTGTCGATTACCCCAAAAAGCAGCCCGCTGAGCTGCGATCCGGTTCAAGACAAGGGTGACGAAAGGCCAGCAGAGAGACACTGAGAAACAGAGAGAGAGAGAGGGAGTGTAAGAGTAAGGGAGATACCTGCGTGCTACCGCGCACAGCATTCGTGGATGGTTTTGTGTTTTATGCTGAGGTGTTAATTGAATTGAATTCGTTTTGCATAAGTGGCTGAAGGAGCTGAAGGACCACCTGCACACAGGTGAGACAGGGGCGAGTTGCAGCAACGAGAGACAGTGGCAACCCCTTTGTGTGTTAATTGTGGCAACAATAATGCCAAACAGGGCCAAAAACAAAAAGCGAGCGAGCCAATTGTCAACATGACAGCAACAGACAACAGTTAGCTGCGATCGTTGTTATTGTTGTTGTTGCCACTTGCTGCATGCCACCGCCTGCTGCTGCTGATGTTGCCGCTTTTGCTGTTTATTGTTTGTTCGGCGTGATCTTTATCGGCGCATACTATTTGCATATTCCACAGTCCGCATTGCCGACTAACAGAGTGAGAGAGAGAGAGAGAGGGGGGTGGCATTGTCTGCTTTGCTACTTGCCGCAAGTTGTTGTCGCCACTGTTGTCGCCAGTGTTGTCACTGCTGTCGTTGTCGTTGTCGACTTTATTATGCCATTGCATCATCAGCGCCTCTTTATCGCCATCCGTCATGCACATTGTGTAGAAATTAGCACATAACCCAAATGTGTAAAATACTCAAAGTACTCAGGTACTACAAGCGTGTAAATTAATTGCCAGCAATTAATAGAGTTATATTTCACACTGAGGAGGCTAGAAATATCCTGATGGAGAGAAAGAGAGAGAGAGACAGAGAGAGGATGAGAATGTGAATGAGATAGAGATACTGAAAGATTGGCAGAGCTTGATTAAGGGCAAGAGGTTGAGAAAGAAGAGGGAAAGAGACAAGTATGGGAAGACAGAAAGAGAGAGAAGTATAGAGGCAGATAAACGGGGAGAGAGAAACACTGATGGACGTAGAAATAGAGAATAAAGAAATAAATTGTGAGATAGAAAGAGGAGGAAAGAAACCAAGTGAAAGAGACAAGTATGGGAAGACAGAAAGAGAGAGAAGTATAGAATCAGATAGACGGGGAGAGAGAAACACTGATGGACTAAGAAATAGAGAATAAGGAAATAAATTGTGAGATCAAAAGAAAGAGAGAGAATAAAATAGAGAAAGAGACAAAGTGAAAAATAGAGTCTTCTGCGAAATCAGTACATAAGATTGGTATTCCCAATAGAGTCACTGGAGTCGGGAGCAGCGCCAGCTTCGGCTGTCGCATCAGGGAAGCTCACAGGTGTCAAGGCGCTGGACAGCTGCGAGTGTGCAGCGGAGCTGACAGCAGAATGCCCTTTAATGTCGCTTCACTGGGTGACTGGGCAATGGGAGCTGCAAGCTGGGAATTGAGAATTGAGAACTGGTAAATGGCAACTGGCAACTGGCGACTCTCGATTGTAAGCGCGCGATCCATGCAAATGTCAGTGTCGGCACAATGTTGTCACAGCACAAATAAAATATAAAACGAGCCGTCGCCGCGATAAATCATGAGGATTGGCACTGATCCTGGGCGTAGGCACCAACTGCAGTGTTGGCTCTACTCCGACCATGACATTTCCATCGTTGAATTTGGAAGCGATTGCTGTAACTGAAACTGAAGTTGATGCGTACAACTGACACTCTGCCCGCTGGCCAGGCCAAGTCCAAGACCAAGTCCAAAGCATGGGATGGCCATTTGCCCGATCGCATAAATTAACAATCTAATTACCACGCCGATCCCGCCGCCAAATCTCAACGGAATCACGAAGCGCAACCGACACTGAGCACGAGCATTCACCATTTGTATGCAAATTACTTTGTCTCTGCCAACGTCGACGCCGACGTCGACGTCGCGTTCAATTCGATGCCAACGATCGGCGAGGCGCAATCATAATCGACGTCATAATATAATTATGGTGCCGTCGTTATCACCTGTCCGCCCCGGCCACGTTTAGAGCTGTGGGCCAACTTCAGTCTCAGCTTCAGCTTCAGCTTGGAGCCAGTGCTAAACCTATCAGACAACAGAGCCAACAGTGGGTCTGCTGCAGAATATAAATTTGCATATAAATTGCAGCGACTGCGCTGCCTCAGTCGCCGCTACAGTGTCTCAAATGACAAAAATAAAATAAGACATTTGTGTAATAATATTGAAAAGAATATGTAAAAAAAAAAATGATTTTAAATATTCTTATCTTTGATATATTTTCTATAGTTGAATATTGAAAAGAAAGTAGATGGACATTATAAAATAAATATGTTTTTTCATATATTATTAAAGCAATTATTTGTGAAATATATACAGACGAACTTCCCTAACTCGAATCACCATTATCCAAAGAAAAGGTTCGAGTTATGGAGATATTCGACTTATAGATTTCGTTTTCTTAAGTTTAATAATTTTACTGTCACTCATTTAGCTCGATTTAGAGAGAAATTGTAGTTTTAGACGTTCGAGTTATAGAAGTTACACTGCATTTTAAAAAATATTTTTCCCCTTTCTTTTAAGTCTTCCTTAACAAGTTTCGAGATGAGTAAATTTAGCGTTAAGAGCTACTCCTGCAGTCTCGTGGATCATTCATATTTTATTTAAACTAATTTTTAAAAGTATTCGACTCAAAGTTCATTACAGTCCAATTTTTCCCAACTCAGATAAATTTTAGCTGAGAGAAATTTTTTAGTTTAACATTGATTCTACATATTTAACATCAAAATTTCTTTCGTTGACAGCCCAATTGCGACATTAAGAAAAAAATGATTTTCGGTTAATGCCTTTAAGACTTAATAATGTCGTTTAAAATCTTAACAGCCGTTTCTGGCATTTATACCACTGTGCGTTGTACTCTCTTGGCCGTTACTGCTCCATTTAAATCGATGCCCACCGTAAGCAATTTTGGAATTTATGTAAGCATTTCGTTCGCAGATTTAATTGACACGGTGCAGACTAAAACTAAAACCAAAACCTGGCCCTGACCGAGGCTCCTCCGCGTCCAGTAATCCAATTAGCCCGAGCGACGTTTCGTACAAGGAAAAGCACTTGTCGCTTGCCGATTCGGAGCAGACTCAGTTTCTGTTTCAGTTTCAGTCTGAATCTCTGTCCAGTGCCAAAGCCATTTCCTAATGAAGATGTTTTCGGTTTAGGTGTTGTCCCCGAGGCAATGTTGACGTCACTTTAAGATGAGCATAAATAACAACAAATAACTTACTTTTTGAAAATCATATTATTTGAATGGAATAGTTGGGATGGAAGGGAGTAAGTACCGTTCTGTCGCCGTCTCAAATCTTTTTATGATGCGGCTATTTTCAAATTCAATTTAATTCACTTTGTTCGATGAGCATTATCAGACGATAGCAGATAAATTGGGATCACTTCACGCTCTTAATGGGCATGGCATTTGGAATGGGAATGGGAATGGGAATGGGAATCGGATGGGATGGGACAGAAGCAAAAGTAGCCAAGCATTGACTACAGGTGACGGCTAAGCACCAGGGCCCAAAGACAGAGACATGGCCAACGAATGAGTGGCCAAAAAGGTGAGCACAAACGACATCGCATGCGCACAATCAGCGGCAGGAGCAGCATCTAATAGAGTGAGAAGCAACACGGGGCGGAGATGAGGAGGGAGACGGAAAGAAGAGGTGTCGAGTTAGGAGACTGTGAAGAGAGTGCCGAGTGCTGATGATGCCCGTTTGCCCAAAGAGATAACACAATAAATTAGGAAACGAAATCTTTACTAAATAAAGACATAAATTACACACAGAATCGCACTAGGGCCCAACTATGTTCGCTGTTGAATGAAGAACAAGAGAAAAACAAAAACAAATAAAAGCCAACGGCGAGCCACAATGGCGACAACAACGAGACCGACAACCAACAACCGAGATGACAACCAAGCCAGGTCGTGGAGAGGGCTTATAAAAAGCGGTACGAACCGATGCGAAGCGAGAGAAATACAAATAATCAAACGAAATGTATTTTATGGGGTGATAAGAATCAATGAAGCCACTGAAATCCTATAGAGACATATTGTATGCATTATGAGGCATCATCAGCAATCCCCATTCCCCATTCCCCAACCTGACCCCATGTCTCCGGCCACATTTAAATGAAGATTTAGCCAACGGCAGCAGCAGCAACAATGTCGATCAGAAAGTGTCGAAGCGCTGCACAAACTTCTCAACTTCAAATTGAAACTGCCGAGAATTCACTCTTATCAACAAGATGGGTTTGGCTTTGGTTTCCGTGTCACAAGCACTATGGGACACCAGACCAAAATGTATGGTAAAAATCAATATTTGAACAAAAGAGTAGATAGTTTCTCAATGATTGAAGATTCGAGAGGATTCTACAAAATTATACAAATTTATGAGTGGGGGATTTCCAAACATTCAGACTGCAAAAAAATATAACATTTCTTAACTAATTTATACAAACAAAATTATATATCTAATGTCACCTAAAAGGAATTTTAAATAAAAAAATTTAAAATTTAAAAAAACAAATAAATAAATTAAAAAAATTAAATAAGACATAAGTGAGATCTATTCTGGTTTTTATCCAGCATAATTTAGAAATATATAAAATTTAGGTAATTGTCAAATCTGCAATTTGGAATACAATTTTGATATTTTTTTTAAATGAAAATGTTTGTGCTGATTTATAATCTTCTTATTCAAGAATGATTAAAGATGATTTTTTCCATTTATACTGACTGAATACTTGAGACACGATCTAAGTTAGCTAATTGAATTTTGCATTGTGCAATTGTATTTGTAAAAATAACTAAGAAATAAGTTGCAAAAGATATTTATTAAATACAGTTTAGTTTTGAATACTCATAATTATATATATAATTAAATTTTATGGGAAAATATTTTTAAATTTAATTTAATTAGTTTTCCTTAAAATTTTATAATTTTTTAGAAGAAAAATGACTAATGCGCCCACTGTGCGGAATTGTCGGTGTCGCTGGGTCAATTAGTGGGCGATGTAGGCGCATGAATACCTTAATGTTAATGTTAATGTTAGCGTTAACTTCAACTTAAAAGTTGATGCTGATGCCTGATGCGAGATGTTAATGTTGGCGACTTCATTTATGCCTCTCATCTGCTTGGAGCTCTCTATTGTTTGGGTTTTTGATTTGGCCGGCAGCAGCAGCAGCAGAAGCCATATCTACAACGGTCTGCTGTGATTTTAGGACAACCAATAAATCTTGTGTCAAAGTCAACCCAAAAAATCGAAAGAAGAGAAAAACCGAAAAAATGCTATTTAACATTTTTGGTAGTAGACTTAAAGACAGTCACCAGAGTGAACAATAGGCGTTGCTTAAAGACCATTTGAGTATGCCGCATTTTAATTACGCACTTGGACATAACTCTTTTGGTTAATTGCACCTCACTGTGACAATCAATCCAGATTCCATTCCAGATCCCTTTTCCATTAGAATGCCAATGTTTATGCCCAAGTGGTCAAAAGTGGACCGACTCGTAAGCCTTTGATTGGCCATTGTCTGAGCCGGACTTGAGTACCTTAAGTCCGCTAATAACTCATAGCTTGCTGTCATTGTTCTCAGATTCTCCAGTTAACCTGCACAATGCTGCGAAATCAATAGCAAATAAACCGATTTGACTCGCCTTTTAATAAGCCATAATTCGGTAGCCAACCGTTAATTGGAGACTTTACCATACCAAAGAATAATACAACAACAGAAATATGAAGGCAAATTTGTCAAATGCAAATTGAATTTCAGAAATTCCAGAATTACAATCAAATCACAATGCCTGATGATCAACTTTGACCTTTGGCTCTCGCTTATGATCTGAATGTCTGAGTTGAAGTGAGGCGGCTGCTTCTTCGATTCTTAATTAACCTGAGGCGAATTGAATGCATAAAATGTCTCCTCGCTCTTTGGACACTATCAACACCTCATTACTCTTTTGATCACACTCCTCGTTAATGAAGATGTCAGCTGCCGACGCCGACGCCGACGACGACACAAAACAACAACAACACAAAACAAAATCATTTTGAATTCAAAATCATTGCTTAGCATTCCCATTTATTGTTGTTGTTCTTTCTGTTGTCTTCGGGGGATGCTTGTAGCTTGTTGCTCCGAAGCGACAAAGATTAAATATATAACTCTTCTCATTTTTTCTACATTTTTAAACTTTCCTTTGCCGTTGCCGTTGTCATTTTATCTGCGCCGTGGTGAACTCAAAATACCCTACGTTTTGTCTGCTCTATACCGCTGGGCATTGTCGATATGCCCGAATGTGCAGCCGACGACAGCTTCAAACCTGTATCTGCATAAAGTTATAAACAAAGAAAACAAATTTGTCTTATCGCCCGATTCCTAATGAGATGACAACGAGACAAAATCACTCGGTCGCAGCGCGTTGAAAGCGCGAGCTCATTTAAGGAGCGGACAAATACAAATGCACACATTTTAATCACTTTGCTCATTAACAACGGCAGCAGCAACGGCAGCAACAACAACATCTCAGCAGCAGAGAGCGGGAAGAGTTCGACTACGACTACGACTATTGTCATCATTGGAGTCTGTCTTTAAATTATGGAAATCAAAATCAAATCAATCTCTGACTATTTTCATTTGCCTACACTATCAATTAGCAGCATTGCAGCACAATTTCCCATCTCTAACATCTTTCGGATGAAGCTTCCATCGACCAAGTTTGCGTCATTGGAATAAAAGAGACCTTGCAAGTTTTTATGAAGTTGACAATTTAATTTATCGAATTTATAATTTATTTTTAGAAAAATAACATGATAATAATCGAGTTACTAACTAACTAAAACATACATGGAAAGATGTGTATATCAGTGCCAGAAAATTTGATTTTTAATACAATAAATTTAGAATTTTCAAATATTTTTATTTACTGATTTATGTTTAATTTAATTACTGGTAAATTGATTTGAAGGACAAATCAAAACATAAAGAGATCTAATAAACATTTGAAAAACATAGTATATCATATGTCTGAATATTTCTGAATAAAATATTTTTTATTACTAAACTATTTATAAAATAAAAAAGCCTCAAACTTGAAAGAGTTTTTAAAATTCCTTTCTCAAAATATTGATCTTCTTGTATATTCTTCATGTTGTAAAAATTCTATTACCTTAATTTAATTTACTTCTCTTTAGAAATAAGTGAATCCATGTTTAAAATTTTGCCGAAATTCGCTTTGAGCTTCCTCAACTTTCAACTTGCGAACTTGATTTTATGACAAAGGAAATAATTGTTAAGCAATTTGCCATGAAATTCGTTTTGGAAACTGAGAGGAATTTACAATATCGAGTCAGAGTATAAACACTCGACAGTAAATCTATGATCTGTGGATGGGCAGACTGGCTGCCAGTTTGGTCAGAACGGCTTGCAAGAGTCACCAAGAGCAGGCAGAAAGACTGAAAGACAATCTTGCAACATTGTTGTCGTATTAGTTAACGTAACTAACTTTAGTTATTGGTCGTGTTGCGATTTCGCGCTTTTATGGTCCATTTAAGACTATGAGATGGAAATGTTGTGTCGGCGTTCCCAACAGATTTATCACCTGGGTCCCCCTAGCGGGTGGTTGGCGGCTGCCAGCGTCATGATGGGGAACTATGTAGAGGTCCGAGTAAAGTTCATCGATTTCAGCCAACCCAAGTGATAAAAACTGTGCGCAGTGATCAACAGAGGAATTGCTAAAGATTTTTCAACATTGTTGCAAAAAACCTTTGAGCAATTTTACTGTAAAAGACAACAGAACAGAGAACCGAGAACACAAAACAAGCAACATCCTGAAAGTGGTAACAATAACTGGTCAACTGCTGAACTGGCCAACAGTCAGTCCGACTGCGACGACGATCGTAAAAATGTTTGACTGCGATTATATGGCGCTCACGAGAGCGCCACTTTGTCAGGCCCTTCTCCGGAGACGAGACTGATGTGGATGTGGATATGAATGTGGATGCTGATGTGGCTGATGGACGGGGCTCGTTAATCCAGGGGCGTGCATGGGCCCCAAACGGGGGGTTTTTCAACTGAGATGTGAGGCTAAAAACAAATTGGCAAAAGCAAAGCAGAGACACAAGTTCAACACATGCTACAACATATTAACAAACATGCAACATTGATACAAACAAAACACACACACACGCACACATGTATACTTAATGTATGTATAAGTTAGGTATAATTTATGGAGCGAGAGGTGAAAATATTTTCAATAGAAGGTGATTTAAATTTATTAAAGGAATGCTCACGACCAGCCCAGCACTAAATTAGAATAAGTCAGAAGACTGTGAAGCAAAGGGGGAAGGGGAAGGGTAAAGGGCAGTGGAGAGGAGAGGAAGGGGGGAGGGTGGCAGCTGGCTCATAAAATCTCAAGCAAATTGAATTTGAGTGTGACTCGGCGCACGCTTAAACGGATCAGCATCAGCATCGGGTATCGGGAATCGAGCCAGAGAATGAGACCATCAACCTACCGATCAACTGCATCTAAGTATCGACAACGTCTCTTATCAGATTCGAAATTTGGTTACGAGTGCACAACACACTCGACTCATTTAAATCTCGGCCGGAGTCAGAGTCACAATCCAAGACCAAGTCCAGTTCGAAGTCGAAATCAGAACCTAAACCTGAACGGATCCCAGTCTCGAAACGCATTCGAGTTTGCCTTTTGTTAACACCATAATTTACATTGATTTATGTGCTTAGTTGACTCTGCATTTTTAATCGGTTAGCCGGACACCGTCACCATACCAACAGATCCCAATTCCAATCTCCATCTGTTGACTGTTCCCCTCTTCTCCCTCTTTCAGCTGATGTCTATGTTGACTTTGTGTGTGTGTGTGTGTGTGTGTGAGCACGGCTTCATTTGGTTATAATTAAAATGTCGATGTTATCAACCAGATTTGGACATATTGGCCATTACACTCGAAATTTAAGCGATTTCTATGCGCGTATTTTGATTTTGATTTTGACTTCGTTTTCGATTTCAATTTCCATCTCTCTCTTTCGCTCTTCCACTCCATCTGCTATCTACATTCAGCTCTCTCGCTCCACACAATGAATATTGATTAAATTAATATTTAATAACGTTTTAAGAAGCTTTTGAGTGTTAAATGTTTATTTATTGACTGTGTTTTTTTTTTTGTGGCTGTCATGTCTCTCCCCTTCCTCTATTTCTCCCTGCACGCTCTTTTATGTGAGTGTCGGTGATTATTTGGGATTGAATTTGGAATTAAGTAAATATTTAGAGACTTTTAAGTTGTATTTCTTTTTCTGATTAGTCGAATTAGTCAATAGATTAGCTGGATCATAACTTTGTATATTAATATTAATTCTACTTAAGGGCCATTTTTATGAAATCATATTTACTAATGTGCTATACTCAAAATATACATATTTTAATTTTATTTTTTTAATTTTAAAATTTTAAATTAACTTCTTCTTTTCAGTTTAAATTTAAATATAACTATAAATATTTAATTTAATTTTTACTCTAATTAACTTATACTTTAATTTTTACTTAATTGGTCAACTCCTCTTAGTTTACATTAAAGAAATAAATAAACTAGTGGACGGTGCTACAGTCGAGAATACTCGACTGTCGGAGACCCCTTACTTACTATGGAAAAAAAGTTTTTCATACCAAGACTTGATTTTTGGCTGATCGTTCCTATGGTAGCTATATGATATTGTGGTCCGATTCCAATCAAATTTGGTCAGGATGTATATGATCATCCCATATGCATATACTGTCAGTTTGGTTGAGATATCTCAAGCAAAAAAAGGTTTTTCATACTAAGACTTGATTTTCTACTGATCCTTCCCATGGCAGCTATATGATATAGTTTTCCGATTCCAAACAAATTTGGTCAGGATGTATGGGACCATTATACATGCATATTCTGTCAGTATGGTTGAAATATCTCAAACAGCAAAAAAGTTTTCCATACTAAGACTTGATATTCAGCTGATTGTTCGTATGGGAGCTATATGATATAGTGGTCTGATCCAAAATCTAAAACAAACTCGACCTGCTTGCAATATAGACGAACCTACATACCAAGTTTGGAGTCTCTAGCTCTTATAGTCTCTGAGATCTAGGCGCTCTTACAGACGGACAGACGGATGGACGGACAGACGGACATGGCAATATCGTCTCGGCTGTTGATGCTGATTAAGAATATATATACTTTATGGGGTCTGCCACGCCTCCTTCTGCCTGTTACGCACATTTTTTTTTGTGGTGAAGGTATTTCAAGATAAAATTCATGTGTATCCTCATTTTGATTCAAAACACACTATCAGGCATGCCACATAAATCTCTTTCACTTGAGTTTCACGTCAATTTCATTTCTCCGTGCCACAGTCTCAATCACCTGCACAATTTTTGGTGAAACGAAATCATCGCTCAATTCACTGGCATCCGATGCCATGAGAATAATGTCACTTTTTTTTGTCCGAATTTCAAAATTAAGAGTTGTCAAGTAACTTTCATTGTTTGTCGCGCCAATAACTTTTAAATTTTTTTAGGCTATACAATATCAATTATTAAATAAATAAATTAAATAATATTAATTAAAGAAGAAATAAAATAAAAACCTACTTTTCAGCAATAATAAACTTACAAAAATTGCTAAACAAACAATTGGGAAATTTAATCTGAGAAGGGGCCAACCCTTAGCAGCCTAGTACGAAAAGGTTGATGAACATGCTTAAAAACCTAAATCACACGAATTTCTGTGGCACGGAGAAATTTTCGAAGTGGAATTGCTTTTTTCTGAAATCACTTTCACTAGTGTTTTTTGTGGCATGCCTGTATTTGTTGCCCGTGCTTATATATTGTAGTAATTTTCTGCTTTAAGGGCGCAATTCTAAAACTAACAATCGAACGCAAGACTTACAATCTTATCAATTACAACGTCAGCCTTCCATTTCCCACCTATGGAGGAGTTTTTTTAAATCACTGAAAATGCATTTGAAAAGATTTTATACACCAATTTTTCAGCATGATTTTCCTTCCCTACTTAATAAGAAAACTACGTATTTTTAAAAACAACTTTATTATCTGTCAGATCATCAGATCTGCAATGCTGACAAGTAACTCGTAGTCAAAAATATATCTCTAAAATCAACACGATCATTTCTCAAATTTCGCCTTATTTCGTAAAATCCATGTTCATAAAATAAAACACTTTAAATGCATATTTTTTCAACAGTTTATTATTGCGTCTATAGTTTTTTGAGAGACAATTTAGTTGGTTTTGAGCCATTGCAAATGCAAAATACCACGACAACTTTCCGGCGATTGTCTCCATTCGAAATGGTATCAATATCAGTTCAAACAAACGCAATAGACAAATGCGAGTCACAAACACGCGGTACACACTCATACTGGTAGGTAAGTATCTAAAGATACAGCTACAGCACTGGTCCCAAAAATAGCCTCAAATAAAAAACGAATTATTATATTTTTTTTATATATATTTACGACTAAGCATTTATTGCTATTTTTAGGATGAATTAAAAAGTAATAAAATTTGAATCTTTGAATAGGTTTGAATTGAGCGCTATTTGTGTGGCCATGACTGTGGCTGTCGTAGCTCTCACTTAATGAGCATACATGGCTAAGCTTAAGCCTAGGAGCTAAGGGCTAAGTTACAGATAAATATTGCATACGCTATAGCCTTAAATGGTGATGAGGTAAGCCGGCAGTTAGAGCCACATATGAACGACCTACGGCCGGCAATGAATAAATAAAGTGTTGTTACTGTGAGTACCCATTCGAGTACGAGTACGAATGCGAGTACTCATAGTCGTAGTCGTCGTAATAGAAATACTTGTACTCGTGAGTGTAACGATGTGGGGCACCCGCTAAGTATTAGTTACAATTTCTGTTTAATTTTTAGGCATTCACATGCGATACACACAATTGTTGCTGCTGTTGCTGTTGTTGTTGCAATTACAGCTCTTGCTACTTGCAACAAAGACACGGCTCTCCGATCCGCAGCCATGTGGGTGAGCAGCATTTTAACTTTGGTTTTCGATTTGTCTTTTTACTTGTTGTTGCTAGTGTTGTTGTTGCCTGCAATGTCGCAGCGTTGTCGTTGTCATGTCTCAAGTTTCCGAGTGCAACATGTACGCCCCCTCTCCACCCCACCCCCCTACCGACCATCTGCATCGAGGGGGGCGAGGGGCATTGTCGCTGTCAATCAGAAACGCGCACACAACTCAAGTTTTATAATTAGAAGCTCTGACCGACAGTTGTACCTCAATCTTCCGAACCTTCCCCTCGCACCCACTAGCTGTCTCCCTCTAGCGGTCATGCTTTAAAAGCTGCAACGTTGTCGGTGCATCGGAGGATGACATGCGACTCACTTTTGCCACTGGCGACTCAATTTCAGCATCGGAATCGTCGTGCACGTTGATCTCCTCGTCGGAATCCGACGACGAGTTGTCCACCGTCACCGTGGAGTTGGAGGTCGCCATCGCTGGACCCAATTCCCCGCCGGGGTATTGCAGTCGGGAGCGCTGCTCCTCGGCCACGGTGAGCGAAGCGGCCACCGCATATTGTCGGGCCAATCCCAGGGCGAAGGCCGCGGCGGAGGGGGAACCAACCAGGCTGCGGAAGGCGCTGCGTTCGCCGCCCATGGACAGACTGGAGGTCGGACTGCCACCCGAGGTGGGAGAATGTTGTTGTTGCTGCTGTTGTTGTTGTTGCTGCTGCTGCTGTTGATGGTAGTGACTGAAGAGCTGCAAGGCTGCAGGATGCGCGGGCAGGTGATGATGATGTCCTGGCACCTGGTGACCCGGAGGAAGCGCGTGCAGCGGATGCATCAGAACGGAAGGCGGAGATTGTGCCGTGGACAGCGGAGAGTCCGCACAGAGGACCGCCGGATGGGCGAGGGGCGTGGTCGGGGCTGAGGTGTTGCTGTGCGTGCTGGGCGTGGGAGAACTTGTGGCTGGACCATCGTTGGACTGCTGGGAGTGCATGGGATTGGCGGGACTGGAGCGTTGACGCTTCAGCAGATTCATCCGCTGATGACGACGCCACTTGGCGCGACGATTCGAGAACCAAACCTGAAGAAGGAACCAAAAAAAAGAAGATTCCACTTGGATTAGAGTCTGGAGTCGCCTCTTTTGAGTTTCCCCCGCCTACCTGGACTCGCGCCTCGCTGAGACTCGTGCGACTGGAGAGTCGCTCCCTGGTGCTCACACACGGATAGTGACTCTTGTCGAACTCCTTCTCCAGCTCCTCCAGCTGCTCCGGACTGAAGGTGGTGCGATTGCGTCGGAACTTGGGCTCGTCGTCGTCGTCCAGGTAATCGGAATCAATCTGCCGATTCTCATCCGCCGACTCAAGAGTCTCGTGGCTGCCTGAGCCGGGAGAGATAGCTCTGTTCATGGACGCACCTCCACCGGACATGTTTCCCAGTAGATTGGCTGAGCTCAGGCTGAGACTGCCCGGAGTGGAGTTGCCTGCACTCGGCGGCAGGTTGGCCAAGGTCGGAGCAGCTACGGGCCAGAGGGCGGAGTGTGGCGGCGGAACCGGGGAACTGCCCGGCACATTGCCCGGATGCCAAGTGAAGCTGCCGTAGGGATGAGGCGGAGGCGGATAGAGACCATAAGCTGCCGTGCGGGCAAATTCACTCGCCACACGCTCGGCAGCACGATTCCTCAGGATGCGATTGATGCTGCTCACCGAGGGAGCTGTGGCATTGGTGCAAACACCTGTAAAGTAGTCGAGAGGCGCACAATTAGTTGTTGGCAGTATTGGGCCTAAATACTTTGGTAATGCATTAACCATTTCATTGAAATTAAAATAAAACAAATTCTTAAGAGCATTAGTATTGAAAAATGTCATGCAAATGTAATGAAATATTATTATTAATGGAAATAAAATAATGCCAATAAAACTACATTTCACTATCATTGCAAATAGTAATGCTAATGAAAATTGTGCATTACTTGCATTAAAAATAGTATTGATAATGAAAACCATTTCATTAGCATTGAAATCAAGTAATATAATGATGTTATATTTAACTAAAATTAATAAAAATAATGTAATAAAATTTAACAGCAGTATTATTGCAAGAAGTAATGATGAATTGTAATGAAAGCTTACATTTCATTAGAGTTGATAATATGTATTAATGTTTTTATTTAAATTGTTTTAGAAAATGTTATTTATTGAACTTGGCTGCCAAGTTGCAGAGCAGATCAGTCCACTTCAATTGTTGCCGCTTCCGTTCCCGATCATTGATCAATGAGCTTACCCATATTTAAGATCAGAGATCGGAGATAATCCCCCGATTGATTTGCAACTGCAATTACTGCACTTACCTTCTGAGATTAAACGCTCTCGTATCTCCCAGGCGAAAATCGTTGGATTCTCGCGCTTGTACTGCTCAATTTTGGAGACGACTGTCGGTGTGGCCACTTTTGGCTTGGAGCCACCAATTAGGCCAGGTGGTCGCAAGGAGCCTGCGTTCAGAATAGCGGAAGCAAGCCAAGAAAAAAGATGAAAAGAAAAGCAAAATTATAATAAGACAATTGTTAAGCACAGATCGAAAAGGGATAAGTTAAATGAGGCAACCCACAATAGTCTGTAAATCCTCTAAAGAAATTTCCTCCCTCCCCCTTTTGACTTATCGCAGTCGTTTAATAGCTTTATCAGCGTCATCTGAAAAAAAAAACAGGGAGATTCCTCTTCCAACTCTCTCCCCTCTTTCAACTCGACTCCTGACTACGCACACAGGCGTTTAGGCCACGTTATGATTAATGAGCCGCCGCCACAGCAATCGCCAGTCGTTCAAGGCGTTTATGCAATTTTAAGTGCCCAAATTATGCAGACGGACCAGGGACAGGGCCAAAGTCAGCTTGGGAAAGGGTTGCGGAAGACAGCAGAAAGGAAGAGGGGCAGGATGAGCGAGGGGCAGCATTGTTAGCGTCACTGACATGCTTCGTCGCGTAGGGTAAGGATAATAACATTAAGCATTATTGGGTTTATCATTGAAGTTGCCAAAACAAATCGACAACAAAGTGTTTACGGATTAGTGTTGCCAACTACTCGCCAGAAAAACAGGACAAACGGAGGACAAGAGGGCTAATAAACAGTGTAAAATTGTTTTATATATGTATTATTATTCGAAAACTATTTATTCTTGTGAACAAAATTGCACGAGTTTAATTAATTTTAAAATCTATAAAACAGGTTAACCTCAGAATATTTTTGGTTTTCAGCTGAAGAACTTTTAAATAATTTGGAATACCGCTAAACTTTTTAATCTTTCTATTCTTTTCAGTTTTTAAAATGTATGTAATTAAATTAAAATCTACAAATTTGACAAAATGCTAAATAAAACTTGATCTGCTTTGGATATACATATGGGAGCCTACATACTAAGTTTGTTCGCTCTAGCTCCTATAGTCAAACGGAGGACAAAAGTGCCAATAAACAGTGTAAAATTGTTTTATATATGTATGTATATTGTTATTCGAAAACTATTTATTCTTGTGAAAAAAATTGCACGAATTAAATTAATTTTAAAATCTATAAAACAAGTTAGACTTCCGGATATTTTTGGTATTTCAGCTGAAGAGCTTTTAAATAATTTGGAATGCCGCTAAACTTTTTAATCTTTCTATTCTTTTTAACTTTTAAAATATATTAAATTAAATTTAATTTAATTAATAATTACAAGAATATTTAAAAATCTAAAAATTTTACAAAATGCTAACTTTTTAATCTTTCAGTTCTTAAAATGTATGTAATGAAATTAATAATTATAAGCATATTTTGAAATCTAAACATTTGACAAAATGCTAAGTAAAACTTGATCTGCCTAGAATATATGGGAGCCCACATACTAATTTTGGTCACTCCAGCTTAGTCCAGTCACTGTGATCTAGGTGTTTACACAGACAAACAAGCACGACTTGGCTGTTGATGGTGATCAAGAACACATAACTTTATACTTTAGTACACAAACTTTGTTGAAAGAGGTCGGAAGAGGAAAGAAAGTATTGTGTGATGTTACTGGATATTGGACTTACCTAACAACTTGGAGACAGCTCCCTGCTGTGTCAGCATGTGTTGGGCGATGTCATAGCCCCGGAGTCCGCCGAAGCGGGAGAACTCCAAAAGGCGGTGCTGCGACATCAAAGCGCCGAGTGTGTTGCCAGTTGCCGCTGCCGCTGCTGCTGCGGCTGCCGCGGCGGCGGCTGTTGCTGTTGGGCCAGCAGCGTTGTTGGCAGTAGCACCGCCAAAACCTGGTGGTATTTGCACAGTTGTTGGCGCTGTTGTTGTCAGTGTTGTTGCTGCTGCTGGCGATGCTGCTGCCGCTGCTGATGCCGACACTGCAATTGAACGAATTGAATGATAATTGGCTATTGTTATCATCATAGTGTTCTTGTTGTTGTTGTTATTGCTGTCAGTCACAATGCTTAATTATGATAAATTAACGGTTAATTGTGTTGACGTTGACGTTGACTAAACTGAGCCAAGATCCCAACAACAACAAAAGCCGACCGACAAAGTTGCCACAACAATGGCGGTTCTCAATTGTCGCCAATCGACCAAAAGTTTCAACATTAAACACGAATAAAATAAATATGTATAAAAAACAACTGCCAATAGACTCGTTTTATTATCTGCAAACTAAAGACTTGAATGGATTCTGATTCTGAAATTCAGCTGGAATATGCAATTTAGCGTAATAAAAATTAAATTAAAATATTTAACCAGCTGTGCTACACACAATAAAGTTAGCATTAGTGTGTAAACTTGTGTTCATAGCACATTTATTCCGCTGTCGATTTGTCAAATTCCCCCAATTGTTAATTAGCAATAAATGCGCGCTTTGAAAGCAAATATTTTTCGAAATATTCCATTGTTTTTTAGCAAGTCGAGACAATTGTTAATGTTGATGTATTCAAGATTTAGCTTATTTATAATAGTTTAGTTGAGTTATTTCTTTTGCCGTTTTGTTATATGTTCGTTTTATTAAACTGTTTTTAAATTTATTTTGAACTATGCACCTTAAAGCTTTATAAAAAAAAATTTCCCTGATCATTTTCAATTTTTCACATTTATATTCTGACTATTCTCCATGAAAGAGGATAAAATGATAATTGTCAAATCAGAAAAAGGTCAAGTAATAAATTAATTTCTCAGTTTAAAGTCAAATTATGCTGATGGACTTATTATTTAAAGCAAGTGTGTAAGCGGAAAATAAAAAACTGAATCGCACTCTAATCTCTTACACTCTAAATCGATTGACATTTGCCGTCGGCAATTGTTGACATCGATTTTTGTAGCTGTTGTTTTTTTTATAACCACTAGAAACACTCACCACTTGACGCGTGCGTTCCAAGCAATGGAAGTCGTTGGGGATGTGGCTCCATTTTCCAGTGTGCGGTCGCGATGCCAGAACCTGCTGCAGTTAGCGAGCCAAAGTCACGGTTCAAGCTCGGCTCTATCAACATGTCAGCAGCGTTTGAATCGATTTTATTTAAATCTATTTACAGTTTTCACAATTTATGCACTAAATAACGTTAGCACAGTCACAGTTCACAGTTCACGGCGGCAATTATTGATTAAGGTAACAAAAGCGGAGTATGCAAATTGTTGTGCATGGAGACACTCAGTGGCAGACGGAAACGCAATGCGGCCAATTAAATTCATAACGTTGAAATTCTGTACCCGCACCTCGCGATGCCCGCGAACATTGCACAACCGATTGATAATGATATTTGATGCCTTGCTGCCGTCTCAAGCGACGTTGTTCCGTTTTCCGTTTTAACGTTGTTCTCGTGAAAGCCACTCTCAGCACACTGAGTGGCAGCCGCAAGTGGCTTTCATTTCACCTGGGCCCAAGCTGGCGACCATTCCACTCAATTCCCGTTTCACTCGACGGTTTGAGTGCGTTTGCAACCCCAACCGGTTTTTCAACTTCGGCGCACATTCATAATGGCGGCCGTATTCAGGCAAGTCGCATGCGTGCGAACGGGATGACACTATAGCATGCAGTCGGCGCACACAATTCAAGCAATTACATCCCTCTCTCCCCCACGCACCAAATGACAATCGAACGGTGCTGAGCGCGCTAAGTAGGCAGTGGCCAACGCGCTCATGACTGCGTCTAAGCGTATAAACAACCAGCCTCAGGAAAAAGAAGAAAACTATGCGAGTGTCTGTTGAACTTGTCTGTGTGTGCGTGTGTGTGTGGGTTTGTTTGAGTGTCAGGGGAAGTGCAATTTATTTATGAAAAGGAAATGCTTATGCATATTCATAAAATTGCTTTACGCCAAGTACTCTTGGAAAATTGTCGCATACCAAATAAATCTCTGAACCTTGCACTCAATCAATTGGACTCACTTTAAGAGTTTCGTAAAATTCATGTTTACAAGCATGTACGACTATGCTTACATTGTAAATGTCATAAACTTGCTGATTAATTATTTATCTAATTAGGTTTATATAAAAATATGGAATAAATCGATATACATGGGTCATTTCTTCAGGAAATTAAGTAAATGCAAAGATAAATGTTTTAAACAAGTTTATTGTTTACTGATAAAAAGTAAAATGTTGACCCGAAAAAAAAAAAAACAAAACTGACACTTTTAGTTTGTTTTCCGAAATTCTTAAACAAGATTTCTTTAAACTTTTCTTAAAGCATTTGAGATTAATTCAAGCCACTGAAAAATTCGGAAAATATAAGACAAAATATACTTATCCCATAATTTACCCTATTCCAGTCCAAAATCATTCACACACATACATATTTATTCCGAAAATATCATTGAAAACTTTATCTAAAACGTAATATAATTGATTAAAGTACAAATTATTTTTCTCAAATTAATAAGCGTGGCGATTACAAAAGAATATATCTGACCGATAATTACTATGACACATGATACTTTTCAATTTCATATTAAATTTGAGGAGGATATATTGTGCTGGACACCTTTCCATTAATGCTTTGCGGTGAAAGGAAGCATCATCAAGTTTGACTTTCTTTAAGAGTGATTAGGTCTCTTAAGCGAGCAATGAATATCATTTAATTTGTAAACATCCCCTAGACATTACACTGAAAGTTTCATCCCGATCGAGTAAAAACACAAAAGTTATTTTATATAATTTAATAGTATTCATATTGGCATAAACTTTTATTAATTAAAACATTGCCTTTGCATAGTTGACAAGAAACCTATAAAGAATTAATTTAATATATTTATATATAGAAATAAAAATAAGTATTTACTTAAAATGTAAATTCAGTTGAACTTCCAAAACTCGAACTTCTGTAACTCGAATTTCTGTAAAACTCGAGCTAAATTAGTGGCAGTAAAATTAAAAAACTGGAGAAAAATAACTCTATAGGTCGAGTATTTCCATAACTCGAACATTTTCTTTGGATAATTGTGATTCGAGTTAGGGAAGTTCGACCGTAAAGCACAAATAATGTTGTAATTTAGAGCATATTAACAGATAATTTCCAAACAATTGATTTTTTTAAATCCTTCCCCTTACTTGTATATATTTGAACATCAAAACGAGCTCTAAGAGATACATATGTACTTGGAGAGATATAAGGAATATAAGGAATATGTGATCGGGTTAGTGGACTGTCTTTGGTTTGTCTTTAGTCTCTTTCTTGTGTGCGTGATGAATGATTGATGCGTTGCTTGGGCAAGGCGACTCAAATCTGAAATCTGTGGTCTGAAATCTGAATTCTGAAATGGGAAATGTGAATCGAAATTGCAACTAAGCTACACATGGCGTGATTGGCAAACCACACAGAATGCCTCTTGGGGGCAATGGCAATAGTGGTGCTGGCTGCACAGAAGCCAAATTGCACTGATCTTTCTGAATTCAATAGCTGCGGGCATTTTGCTCTCTCCCTCTCGATCTCCTTCTCTTTCTGATGAAACCAAAGCAAGAAGAAATTGCCCAGTTCCTGGATTAATAGAACACAAATCTGCACAGATAAAGATGTGTGTGCCGTTAAAAAACAAATGCTTGAAATGCATAACAAGATGTCTCACTAACGGATCCAAAAATAAAAAATACTGGAATAACACCTTAGATACATACATATAGATGTATGCAGATAAATCAAATTGTGAAAGGTAAATCATGAATGAACTGACGACGACGATGAAAGCTGACGATGACGCTCAAGTGTTTTCATGCCAGAGATCCAGAGCAAACGCAAACAATCGAACAGGAATAATTTACTATGTAAATAAGATGTGAATCGAGAGGAGTTGGAGTTGGAGACGGGAGACGGGAGGCGGAGACGGGGGACTTAAGAGTAGCGTGCGCCCTCGCGCCATCAAGTGGCACTTCAACAATCAAGCATTCACACAAGCAGATGGTTCGCAGCCGCAAGCGACCACCTAAATGAAATTTCATTTAGTTTTAGCCTGTCATCACGGCGCAATCGCAATCCCAATCTCAATCCCGCTGCTGACTCGCCTGAATGTATGCATATGTATGTATGCATCATATATGTATGTATACGCGTATGCACAACGAACACTCGCTTTATTGAGTGTTTGTTTACCTAATTCGATTACCGATCGCGTCCGTTCGCCATAATCCACAAAACACTTGACCATTTGGGTGGCACATACATATATATGAACATACACAAATATGCATAGGACGTCGATGAGGATGGGAATGGGGATGAGGAGGAGAATTGCCGTGATCGTCGAGCACACAATCGTTACTGAGTAATAAGGTTGCTGCCTTAATTTAAGTGCTTTAAAGTATGCAGATGATTATTCATCGATGAAGATACTTACGTTTCTTCTCTGTTTTGAGTACCTCAATGCAATTGAATTGTTGACAGCACCAGGTGTGCGGCTTAAATTCGCACAAATGCTACTTATATAATTATCTTTAATAGTGTGTTTTAAATGGAAATTGAAATTATTAATATTTTTATATAACAAAAATCATCTGAAGTAAATTCATTTTTAAATTCTTAACATTATTTACTTAAAATAACAAGAGTGTCCAAACATTCTTTAAAATGAACTTCATTATTTTATCTAACTTATAATATTATTGGTTTATTGAAACTGTACTTTATTACTAAATTAACAAATAAAACTTCACATTTAAATAGCGCGCTCGAATCAATCGATGCTTCTCGCATTTGTAAATATCGCCCGACCGCCACAATATTTCGAATTTTTTGTGAACCAAGGCTGCCACACCGTTTGGGCTAAATGCTGTGAAAAGTGATGCCAATTTGGACAGGTTAAATTGTCAAACATCTTCTATCTGAAAATCTGGCTTTTTTTAAATTCAATTGCCTGACAAATACCTTAAGATGATGGACACCATGGCAAAGTTCAATGAAAAAGAAAATGCCGAGGAAAAAATTATTGAATTTTTATATTTAAAAAAAAAATAGGAAAATAAGTTTGTCCTGTTTTTCTGAATTTTTTTTGTTTTTCAGCTATTTTTCCTGTTTTTTGGCCGTATTGTTTTCTTTTTCTTAAAATATTTGGCATCACTGGTTGTGAATAGTTCAACTGAACTTATTCTGAACGGTTCGAACAACTCTAGCTCGGTTGACAAATTATTTTAGTATTGTTGAAAAATAAAAACGAAATATAATGCGCACCGTGCTTTTGAGCAAAGCCGATGAGGTCTATTTGGAAAAGTGCGCCCAAGAGCACAGCTTCTCGTATGGCATAATCGTTGGACATGTAAGTGCAGCAACTGTGATGCACCGGCCATCGCCACGTAGGTTCATTTTGTTGATTGCCAACTAAGTTCCCCCCTCTCTTACTCCACCTTGCAGCAAGCTGATCTAACCAAAAGCATTGTGGTGCACTTGGCCCGAAACAACGAGGAGGATGCCGACTTGGAGGATTTGACAGACATCTGTCTGACAACTAGCGACATAAACGCACAGGCATTGGCCACCCAATGGCTGAGTGCTAGCAAAATGTGCCCCGGCTCCTTTGACGTCATAGGTTCGTTTGCCTTTTGTGAGGCGCCCAACAGCAACAACAACAACAACCTGTGACCCAATTTCATTTCCAGGTATCTTTATTGCCTCTGCGCGTCCCGAGGTTGCCAATGAGAACAGTGACGAATTTAAGAACGCCAAGACACTCTTCTCCGATGTCTACAAGTAAGTTACTTAATTTGATTATAAGAAACCCTATAAATACCATTCATTAGGAATTAACTAGAACCAAGAAGTGTTTACATATGTATAAAGATTGTGTCTACCTTGTTTAAAAATCCAATAATATAGTATTTCTAAGATTACTGACATAGATTATTTCTAATATTTGTAAAGTTAAAGTTGATCTTATTTTAACTTTCCACTTCTTCTTTTCTGTGATTCTGTAAATCTTACAAATCTACTAGTTTATTGATGTTTCAATTATTTATTAACAAATCTTTTGAATTGCAGTTTGCTGCTGCAGAGCAACAGCTCATTTGGAGTCTACACCACAGACATGGCCCAGACTGACTATGTGTTTCTGGCCTATTCCCTGGCCGACAAAACAGTGATTTGCAAAAACTACACATATGGAAAGTAAGTAAACAACAATTTATTCTTTAAGTAATATTGTTTAATGCTCGGGTTTAGGGTTTCTGCCGTTTCATTACCGTTGGTTGACTCATGTATCTTGTATATTCTTTTATCAATTATCTTGTTGGCTACATTCGTAAACTCTTCTTTAAGACATTGCAAAAAATCGTATTTTACGGCAAACATAAAATGCATCATATGGTAAATAACATAACATATTAAAAATTATGTACTTACAATACACTTTTGAATGTTTTACGCTCATTATTGCGAATGTTTTCATATCCACTAAGTTCGTAGCGTTTTTCGATCTTAACTTCAGTTTTAGTTAATGGATTGCATTTTATGTGCTTCGGTTTATCTCTAGATATTATACGAGTATATAGTATATGTTGTATTTATCAGGCATGTTCCACAAATCTCAAGCTGCAACTTAAAAAATTTGATAAAAAATTTAATTAAATTTTCTTATGAAATTTGTTGAAAACGCCTGTATGTAAGATTTCTGTAGTATGATCTTTGATATGAACCATTAAAACAACTTATGCATTTTTATTAGCGGCGGCACTTTCTCAAAAATTGATCATCGCTTCGTGGAGAAGCCATTTGACTGGATACAGATCGAGTGCAATTACGATCTAGATGATGTCATACCAATTGTCGATGCAGCGAGACGCATTAATATCGAAGAGCAGTTCCAAAACATCATAATGACGATTCGTAAATACCTTATTGCCAGCGAGGTGTTTCTACAAAACGAAATAGTCGAGGACACAATCGATTTGCAGACCTACATAAAGAAGAAGAAACTCACGGACCTGGATAAACTGAAATCATCACCGAGCAGCAACAGTGCAACGTCAGCGACGAACACAACAGCCGTGCCAGCACCTGCATTGCCTCTGATCTCCGCAAAAGAGGACTCCACCGGCAATGTGATACGTGCCAGCATTGTGATGCCCGTCAAGTGTCAGCTGAATAGCCCGGCCAATATAAAAATCAACGAATTTAATGGCACACTACGTATGAGCGGGATGATCTTCTCACGGATCTATTGCAATTCACGTAACACTATTGCAGACGTCAAACGTTTTGTTCGGGATGATGTGCTGCGCTCCTTGATTACGCGCATTCAAGTCTATTGCGATGGCCTCACCGATCCCCATGTGTCTAACGAAGCTGTCTATATAAGCGAACCACCCAGACGTGTGTTCTTCAGCATTCCCGTGGATGGGGCAAACAGCAGCAGCAGTAGCAGCCCAACAGCGTCAAGCCATTCAATTCAGTTCTCAGAATATCTGTTTCGTGGCGAAGCTCCCACCGTGGCCGTAGCCCAGGCCAAACAAGTGCTGGATGTAGAGCTCGATCCGGAAGCGATCATTTTAGATGCCGAGGGCCTACCGGAGGATGGCAACTTTACCAACAGCCAACCAGACACCGATCACGCTGATGAAACCCGCAGCATGACCAGCTCGATGCCAAAGCGTGAACTCTCCCGCAGCCTCTACATGGTTGGCATTGCTGTGGCCCTCCTAGTGCTCCTTGCCTCGGTGGCATTGCACTACGCAATGGCTGGATAGTAGGGCGATTAATGTGCAACCTTATATAGATTATACACTTGTATGTGCATACACATATGTATGCAGGTGAATCTTGTGATGGTTTTTTTATAATACACAAATGCTATACTCTTATGTCTAGTAGAAGAAATGTAAAAATGACCCGTTAAATAGTTTTATTATTGAAGCCTGAACGGGCAGCATTTAATACTTATGTAATAAATTAAAGAAATCCTAATTTGACATGTTTACATTCATTTAATAAGATTTCGTGGCATTAATTGTAGTACATTTAATTGATACAAATTTTATAGCAGGTTACTTTTGGCAAGGAAAGGCTAATATTTATAACAATACCATCTGAAGATTGCAACAACATTATTACTATATAAACTAATGTTTTATCTTCAACTGAACATCCTCAAAAGCAGCTTCAGATGTTCCTTTAAATTAATTTATATCGTATAATTTGATTAAATAATATATTTTGCTAGTTTAGTGTCCAGCTTAAAGCTATTTACCAACTCTTTCCCATGCAAAAACCTTTTTAGGAAAACTTTTGTTAGCTGTTTAATGTGGATTTCCTTAATTTATGTTTAAAATCTGAATCTATACATATTTTTGTTTGCACTATATTTAAAATTAGAAAACAGTGTCTGTACCTCAAGTCAGATCTGTTGGGGAACTCCCTTTATAAGGTGAATTTCCGTTTATAAATAAGAACTTACAGAAGTACGAGTTTAGTATTATACATATATAAGTAGTATCTCACAGCCTCTGAAACATAACGAGCTTAATCCTAAACTATATCAATGACTACTTTCGTAGGGATTCACGGCGAGTGCCTAGTGAAATTTGCAGTTGCCATCGCAGTTGATGACCGACCACACCCAGTCGACGTAGTTGGGCACCTTTGCATAGATGCCGAACTTGTTGCGCTTGGCGCAGCCATCTCCAAAGGAGGTGATGCCAAAAATGGTCCACGGATGGTTCGCTTTGGTAGTGTCACGACAGAGTAGAGGACCTCCCGAATCCCCAGCACAAGTATCGATGCGTCCACGCCGATGACCGGCGCAGAACATGTTCTGGAAAGATAACAAAAAAATAAGTTATATTTTAAATATTTAAAATTAATTTACTAAAATATTTTGGCACCTTTGTGATGGTGTAATCGTGGTAGACACTCCTGCAGTTATCCATGGGAATAATGGGCAGATTCGCCTGTTGTAAAATTGAGGTACCCAACGCGTCCCGGTTGCGTCTCTTTCCCCAGCCAATGACCGTGCACTCGACGTTCCTGGGCAGCGGTTGATAGGGACGCGGCAGACAGGAAAAGCCAATCCAACTGGTTGAGTTGACGGGCTTTGGCAGCCTTAAAAAAAAAAAAATTAAATGAGTAAGTCAATTACAATGATAAAGATTTTATAGACATTTTATTTCATCTTCTCCAAAAAAGGATCTGGAATATCTTTGGTGCTTATCATCTGATCGCAATCAAATTTTCAGGAATATAATAGGATAAGATAGAATATTCGCATACGAAAGCTTAAGGAAATATCGTAATAATAAATTAGTTTTATAATTTGTATTTGAAATTAAACCCATTGTTAAAATTCGTTACCTCAACAGAGCCACATCGCTGTCCACCGTCTTCTTGTCAAATTTGGGATGCTTGTAGCTCGTCTTCACCCGCAACTGCAGCTCAGTTCCATCCTCGTACTCCAGATTGTGCTCGCCAAAGCGCACGTAGAGCACCTTCCTCACACAGTGAGCGGCTGTGAGGACCCACAGAGGAGCTATTAAGGTTCCTCCGCAGAAGGCCTCCTTAAAGCGATTCAAGATCGCCACTTGCCACGGCCAATCGCCCTTTTTGGCCGACTTGCCACCAATGATTTTCAGCATGTTGTACATGCTTCGTTGCCCGTTCCTCACAATACCACAGTGCAGCTTGAGGGGGGAGTATTCGGGTCCCCGATAACCCTTACCACTCATTATGACATTCACATCGTTTTTACTCAATGTCCCGGCTCCCGGCTCCGTGTGCATGCGCCTCATGGCTCCGCCATGTCCGGAACTGGCAGCTGGTCTGGCCTCATAGACCGGCGCCTTTTGGACTTGCGTCTGCAGCCACTGCTGGCAGAAGCTGCCCTCCGTGTAGCAATAGGCGATCTCCCGAAGCACCTCGCGACCACACTGCTCGCTCACCCGGCACTTTCTGGAATGAAAAGCAGAATAAATGTTAAATATGGAATATTAATCTATCCACATATAGATCTTTGTTCTGACTGACGTTTCAATAAGTAGGCCAAACGGTTAAGCATAGAAAGCTGAAATTTTCACACAACATGTCTGAGACACAATAGGGTGCCCCCAAGTAGCCTATCAACATGGTTAGCCTAAGTGATGTTCTTTCTTCAAATGAACCCATCTCTTAAGAATTTTCTGTGATTGTTGTCCACTTGTTGTTTAAAGTTAGATCTTTATACCACATGAGTACCACATATTAAAGTTTTCTTTAAAATTGCTTTGGTTATTTATTTTTGACGTTTAGCAGAAGTTTTAAGTTTCAGCAATTATAAATACGCTATTCCGAATCCATCCTCAAAATTTCAGCATCACAGGCTAATAAACTTGGAAGTTATTCTGTAAACAATTTTGTTCTTTAACTTCTGGTTAAATAATCAAATTATTCTAACTATAAGTTCTCCAACGGATTGTCTTGTATAAAAAATGGGTACTTACTTATAGCGCCGTGTCGTGCACTTCGGGGAGCATCTCGTCCAGCGACTCCACTTGGAGTAGATGCGACGATGACGTGGTAGCATCCCATCCGGCGTATTGCGCTCCTTTGGCGGGGACAGCCAGCTGATGTTGCGATACTCCGAATACTCATCCGAGTCGCCATACGTGTTGTCCTGATCGAAATCAAAGTCCTCGTATTGAAAGACGTCTCCTTCCAAGCCAGAGTCGCTCTCAACTCCTCCCAAGCTGCGCTGATGAGAAGCAAGAGATCTCTTCTCCAGATAATCCTCGAAATCATCATCGATATAGGCGGGTCTATGCTTGGGCCTGGGCTTTAGTCTATTTCTGTGTCTGGCATGCGGTCTCGACTGCTGTCTGTCCCTCTTTCTGTGCCTTTTCAACACAAAGAAGTCACCTTGATCGTCATGGTAATTGGAGTCATCCTCCTCTTCCTCTACCTCTTCAATGGGAAACACACGAGGCGGCTTTCTGTGAACTGCCTCAACAGAGTCAATATCCCAAATGGGGTGTGAAGGAGATCTGTGAGGCTGGAAAGACGGTCCACTTGAGGCGGCTGCCGCAGCATTGATGATAATGGCTGGCGTATTGGGGTTACTGTGCCGCAGGTTTCCCTGGAAGTGGTGCTGCTCCCTTGGCTCGTGCCACTTGACAGAGGGATTGCAGCTAGAATAGATTTTAAATGAGATCAAGTTTCGTAAAAGTAAACATTTTTCTTTGTTTGGGTTGATTTTTTTTAAATTCTTTTTAAAGAAATAAATTTGAAAATGTATATTTTTCTAATTTATTATCGAACTTATAAGAAACATTTTTAAACTTTTAAGCTCATTTTTAAAGTAATGTTATTTATTAATTTATTAAAAATGATGCAAGAATTTAATAAAATTTTCATTTCCTTACAGTCAATTAATTCGTCAGTTATTGCATAAGTACTTGTCGATTTTTAAAAGGAAGTTATAGAAAAAATCTGAAGCTGGGAACCAAAGATTAGGAGAAAAGAAGGAAATGTCTGCAAAACCTGAAACAAATATGGGTAGTTCCAGAATCGAGAACGCGACATTTGTACGTCTTTAAATGAAAAAGAATGCTGAAAGTTGACATTTTCAAAACAGTTTTCTCACGGGTTTAGTGCATTTTATCAACACTATTTTTATTATAAGAGACAAGCATTGAAGACTTGTCGTTTTCGAATTATTTATAGGAAACAATGCATCGCGAACGCGACGAAATATAGTAGTCAAGTTTGACTTCATCTTGACAAATACGAAAGTCTGCGAAATGTGGCGAGTAATTTGGAAGAAAATACTCTTAAACCATTATAAAATAATGTAGTTTTCAATTTTAGAAATAATTTTGATATGTTAACATCATTTTATTCATTTTACAAGTTTAACGTGACATTGCGAACGTGACAAGATTTCCACCTAGTTTGTGCCAAGATTTTATTCATCAAAACTTGTTTTAAATTAAACTTTCAATATATTTCTAAGAATTAAAATGGTTCATGTTACAATCTTACTGTCCTACTCAGTGTAATCGTTAAAATGCAAACGGTTAATTTTAAAAGTCAATTTTTAAGAAAATGGGCAAAAACATGGAAAAAGTGAATTTATTCCAATGTAGAATCTATATGTTCATCCTATTGAATTTCTTCTAGCGTTTGTTGCTTAAATACATAACTTGAAGATGTGAGTTTTTGATTAATTTTACACTTTTCGTCGTGGTGGATCTTTTTCTGGAAATGCCCATATGTAATATAAACTCTATCCCAAAAAAAAACAAATAAAATTTTTTTAGAATAACTTGCGTATCATAAGTTATAATTAAAAAGAAAATTAGGCATAGTTATGTTTTGTTGCCCAGTGTAATCGGCACTTACTGCAAACACTTGCGCTGTTCCATGTGCTTCGTGTGGCCGCATTTCCGCTTTGCTCGACAATAGCGTTCCCTGTGCCTTATGCAATCCTCGTCGCAGGATGTCCACTGGGACCAGCGACTAAAGGGATGAGGATGGCTTATGGACTTTTGCCGTCCACTCCATCGCTGATGGGAATGGGGCATATGGAGCCGATGCACCCGCTGCCCGCTGTGCCAATGCGATCCGTAATAGCTCTGATGATGACCCAGTGCATCATTGAACTCAGCGCGAATGTGTCGCTTTGCCTCCTGAACAATGCCGCCCTGCAAAAAAAAGAAGAGAAATAGTATAAAATGGATATCGGAAATCTTTCATTGATCATTTCATTAAGATCGCTTGCGCCCCATTTGGACAGAGTCGCAGACATGTTAACGATTGCCAAGGCAAATAAAAATCGAGTCCACAATTACACGCATATACACACATATGTATACTTAAATACATATGTATATGCTCCTATAGACGTCGCAACTGTGGATAATTCAGGCCGTAGCCAAGGCGAAAGTAGTGCAGGGGATGCAAGACGCGGCTGCAGTGAATTTGAGGTGTCATTGCTCTCGTCTGACTCGGGGCCCAGAAGACCGATGCATTTATGCTTCCAGCTCGAAGACGGTGCTGCCTCCAAGCTAAAAATAGCACAGAATTGCTCTGACGGCACGGGAAGACATGGCACAGCATCGCCAGTGGTGGCGTATCCCTTTTTCCTGTGTCGGCCCTATCGAAAATAGGTTGTTGCCGTTAGAATTGGCACGGCAGTTCCTGCCACAGTTGATGGGGAATGAAAGCGGCTCAAATGATGCTCTAGATCAAGGGTGGGCAGCCAAATTCTGCAACTTTTGATTTTGTAATTTCTGCGAACAGCGCTAGTATTCAAAAATATTTATAGTTATCTCATCGGTGACATTGTGATGCCAATTTGCAAAACTAAACGGTCTGAGCTACTGTCAGGGAAATCAGAGTAAGATTCGATATTTGTTAAGCTATGCGACTGCCATGTCGGCACAAAAGATCACCATACTGATCCCCAGAAGCAAATTCTTTTTATAGATGCAAAATATTGCAATAAATCAAACGTTAGATGCCTACAACAATAAAAAGTTCAACTTCATTACAGTGGACTCGCATGAGAGCAGACTGTAGAAAAGGTCTTACAAAGAATCACTTGTCTTCTATATCTTGACAGAAAGCAAAAGTATTGAAATTTAAATCAATTATTAACAAAGAGAGCATCATTGTACAGATTATATAATATAGAAGTTCGACTGAATATTCTTTTTATAGTTGTTATAATTTTGTTGCTAATTTACAAATTGCGGATAAAGGCAATCGAGTAAGAGGCAAATAATACCCATATAATTATTTACTACCAAGGGGTAAATTAGTATGTACTTATGAGTTCATCTATCAATGTAACATAACTTTGAAGTAAATTTACAAATTGATTGTCAAATTTCTCACAACTAATTAAATCGAAAATAAAAATTCAAAGTTCTCAAACCTTCTCAAAGGCCAGAGTTGTCTATAACCTTACCAATTTTGGTAATTCAATTGCGACTAACTGTAACACTCACTCATGCGGAAATAAATACAAACTGCACGAAAATCAGTCAATTCAAGGGCATTTGATACCGTTTCGTTGTCGGGGTCACAGATACAATTTGGTATCTATGAGAATGTATTGATACATGTACATATCAGAACATAACAGACCACAATGGGATTACTCAATTTGGGGCTGGGATAATTGGTGCACAACTTGCGAGTAGACAAATTTGTAAATTATTCACAGTTTGCCAATAGTCGAATTGACAGGAGAATTGTTTTCGATTGACATCACGATTATTGTTTGTTTGTTTGTTTGTTTGTGTTGTGTTGTGTGTGTCAAGTGGGATTGCCCCATTGTACTCACCTGACTTTGGGCCAGAAGCTGTAAGAGTGCCAAGTATTTGAAAATGTTGTAAATTAGCCACATGCTTTATATGGTATTATTATGTGGTTCTTTAAACGATTCTTCGCTTAACAATTGCAAATTCTGGACATGAGAATAAAAGGAATAGTTTTTATTATTATTATTACTATTATTAAAGAAAGAAATTTAGTTTTAGTTTAGTTGATAAAATCTTTATAAAAATTGATACAATTTTAATGAATTCTTTATACTTTTGTAATTTAAAATTTAAATTTAGTTTAGTTTGGCTTATAAAATCTGTGTAAAAATTGATAAAAATGTTTTTGAATTCCTTATGCTTTTGCCCAATGCAGAAATAATTATATTATATTTTGCTCGCATTGTCAAATGCAAACATCTAAGCATTTATGTCGATCTGACATAGTGCAATGCTATTCGGCGTCAATTAACTTGTTTAATTTGGCCTAACTAATCGGCTAATTTGCGTCAAAAAAAAGTGCGACTGAAGCACAATCACAACTAGTCAGATCTTTGGGGCAGCGCACAATTAAACACAATTCCGATGTCTGATATAATTTTTTTGTGAATTTATTTAGAGCAGACTGAGACTGACGCAGTCTGCCTGCCCACCAGGGCTAAGTATCAACTACAAAGCAAATATTTGAACTTGCAAGAGACCTTAAAACTCGACGATCAAACGCGTGGGCAGATCGCACCAAAAAAAAACAAAAACAAAAATGTATAATTATTTCGTGTACTCATGTAATTACAAACAGACAAACAGATGAGCAAAAATTAAAAACATAAAGATTAATTTATTTTTAAAATTGAAACTCTGGCGCGGCTGCTGTTTTTTGCCTTTGCCTTTGCTTTTGCCTTTGACGAACGAGATGAATAAGATGAATGAGACTCACTCTATAGCACGAGTACCCGTACTTATGCATTGGCTTATGGTCCGTTCCGATCTGGTCCGGTTCGTGTCGAGCCTGAGTACAAAAGTTTGCCCCTTCCCACCGCCTTTTTAATATCATTAACTTCAAGTTGCACTGTGGAATTTAAAGTGGCAACAGCAGCACTTGGTAAATGCTAAAAAAACAATGTATGTTACATACACATACATACATACATTATAAGTATTTATTTTTCAGAAACAAGTACAATCGATCTTGCGTCAATGCTGAATGTTGTTGACCAAATTCAGATACTCCTACTGTATTCGAATACACACTCATTTCCAATATGGTCACGGACCCTTTAAGGATGCATACAATAGACTTTAAGAACAGAGGCTGAGGCGAAAACTTAAATAATACTATATGTTGACTTGGTTACACTTTTCTACTTCAACAATTCCTGTTTTTCCCAAGTTTCTTTTGTACTTCTATCAGAAGAAAGAATGAACGCATTTAACAAAAGTTTTCACGTGAATTTGCATTTAATCGAACTTCCCTAACTCAAGTCACCATTTTCCAAAGGAAATGTTCGAGTTATAGAGATATTCGACTTATAGAGTTTATCTTAAGATTATTAATTTTACTGCCTCTCATTTAGCTCCAGTTAGCAAAAGATTCAAGTTATAGAAGTTCGATTTATGGAAGTTTAACTGATTTACTTACGAATGTAATGCAAGAAACTGACTTTAAAATACAGTTGAGCTTCCACAACTCAAAATCCTATAACTCGAATTTCTCTCTAACTCGAGCTAAATGAGTGGCAGTAAAATTAATAAACTTAAGAAAAACTCTACAACTTTAGAAGTCGAATTTCTCCATAACTCGAACCTTTTCGTTGGATAATGGTGATTCGAGTTAGGGAAGTTCGACTGTATAGTAAAACTCAATTTCTAATCAATTTAAATAAAGGCAAAATAAAATTTGAAAGATATAGAATTATTAAAATAATATTAATAATTATTTCATATACATATTTTCAAAAACGCAGAACTATATTAATACTCAAAGTTTTGCCTGCCTAAATATTTCAAGAAGAAAAAAATATTATTTTAAGAAATTTTGTATATTTTGGAATTGTTGAGTCAATAAATCATTTTTGCAAGCATAAAAATGATGGAGTGGTTGTTAGACAAAACTGATGTTTTCTAAAATATATATCCAACATTCTATACTATATTTCTATGTGAATGATTGCATCAAAAACTATTTTGAAATCTCATTATAGTGTATCAAAATCAGAGCGTAAATATAGCAGCATAAGTTATGTGAACATAAATTGTGAGTATATAAATCTATGGCTTGCGTATAACAATAGATTTCAACTTTTCAACAACATGTCAACAAAAGCAAGATTTGCTATAAAAACTTTAATCAAATTGTTGGAATTTTAAAACATTTTTTAGTGTTTAATTATTTCTTAAATTCAGATAATAAATTTAACGTACATATATAAATAGTTAAAATGTATTCGCAAATCATGAGTGAATCATTTACGAAACGTATATACTAAATTGTTAAAGTAGATTTATAAGTTTCCCATACGTTTGTTATTTATTTACTTATGGGTGGGTTCATAAAATTACGAATAAATTTATGTATACTGCGGCGTCTAATATACCCCTCACATTAATCCTCAAATTAACCCCAGTTGAGGCCCCAACTTGGCTATCTCTAATATGGTTGACTAACTGTCACTCTGGATTGCGTAGGGAATGTTCGTATAACATTATCAGAAAACAAACCACTAGAAACTATTCTTAAACACCTGACGACATATGCATACGTGTTTATGTAGTTACACACACACACACACACATGCACATACATTCTTAATTTAGAACGCAGCGCGTCCGCAAGGCACCCACAGCAGCCCGAAGCGTCGCGAAGTCAACGTAGACAGAGGCAGCGACAGCGGCAGAGGCGAAGATGTAGACGTAGACGCGGATGCGCTGCCGGGTGTAAGCAAACCGTTCGTCACAGCCATTGTGGCAATCCCACCTCTTTAATACCCCACCGAGAGACTAAGTGCGATTAACATTTAACTTATTAGCGAGAACAAATGCGGTAAACACTAGGTACATGTTCATATCTATAAAGAAAGGCCATTTACGAGGGGTATACCTGACTACAAAATAAAGTTATTGTTATTACACCCCCTATAACGAACTTGTCATCTCAATATTCTAATCAAATACACGTAATAAAACAACAAAAGTGTAGTGAACCCAGTTAGAATAATTAGATTACCTATCTGGCATTTGCTTTACTTGAATGAACATTATTTACCATTTTTTTGCTTTTCTTATTTATTTATTTATTAGTATAGCAAGACTAAAAACAGTCTGCAAAAAGTAAAATAATTTTTAAAATAAAATTAAATTAAACTCTATGTATTGAAACAAATTTTACATACTAGATTAAATTTTCTTTATAATCTTTCAAGCAAAAAATATATTTTTATTCTAGAAATGTATTGAAGATCGGCAGTTCTTGAATAAAATAATAAAGTTAGAATTATAAAAATGTTAATCATCTAAACTACTAATTTTAAGAAAATCTGTGAAACAATAGATTTACCAATAGAGTAGACAAAATCTCGAAATAAAAACGACCACCAGGAGGTCAAATTATCAAGCCCAGAGCTTTCTTACTAAATACAGGGTATTTGCTAGTTGTCTACACTTGCGTATAATAAATCTTATGAATGAACACTCATGAATGAAAATATACGCATTTGGTTGACCAACAAAAGAAAATATCACTGCAGTTGAAAACCAAGTGTAGCAACAGGTTAGTTAAACGCCCGATAGTCATCAGATTGGTAGCAACAGCTGCCAACTGCCAACTGTCTGGTAGCCACAAAGTCTGGCGCAGTCAAGTGCCGTCAACAGAAGCCGGCAATGGCAAATGGCAAAACAACGGGCCATGCCTTCGGGCCTGTTTAACGAAATGCAATTTTAATGGCGCTTACGAAAAAAAATATCGAAAAGCGAATTACGAATTACGAATTACGACGGTGCTACTGTGGGGGGTTTCTTGTAGTTGTTGTTGTTTGTAGTTTGTAGTTTGTTGTTGTTTACGCCTCGAGTGGGCAGCGCCAGTTGTCAGTGGGCAGTTCTTGTCTTTCTATTCGTGTTTACAAATACATATACAAGTTAGTATAGACATGTAAGTGTATGTGTGTGTGTTTATACAACTCGTGTGCAGATGGGCAGCCAACGACGGAAGTTGAATTTGTCAAGTTGTCTGGCATCCAGTTTTGTTTTTGTTTTTGTTTTTTTTATTAGTCGTTCTTTTATTAAAACACAACAGCTTAAAATGATCAATTTTGGTTTCGATTTCTGTTGTAATATGCAAAATCATTAAGTTCATTTGGCGGCTCGCGACAATTTAATACACACACACATACACACACACACACATGCATTAGCGGATGTTCGGTGGCCATAAATCATTGTTTGTCTGCCTCACACGCGGTGCGTCTCAGTCGCAGCGGCGATGCAATCGCAAAGAAGCTTCGATCACATAGAGTGAGGGAGTGAGTGAGAGAGAGGCAGGCTGGAGAGAGAGCCTCCCCCTTGCCAAACCCACCACAGCAGCACATTTTCAACACATGTATGCATTTATTGCATTTCATATAGAAAAGATGAGCACACACAGACATACAAACATTTAAATATATAGTTAAGTAAGTAATTGTTTTGACAAAAAAAAAAAAAAAATAAAAATATTTGTAAAAAAAATATGATTTAATGGCCATAGCAATTTTTTGTTTAAAAAACCAAATATATGAATTGTTGTATGTGTCTAAATAGTTATAACATATTTATTTGTATGCTAAATTTATTTCAACCAAATGGATCTCATTATTTCTTTATTTTATCTTTAAAAAAGCATATGAAAGTACGTTACAATAGAGAAAACAAAATAAACTAAGTTTCTCTTTTTTTATTTTGACTTTTGAAAACAGATTCTGTACAAGCATAATAAATATAGTGTCAAGTTACTAAAATAAAAGAATCAAGTATTTTATTTCACAGGAAAAACTAAATTATTTTCATTTTTTGTATTATTTTATTAAGCAAGTTAAGCAAAAAATATAATAAGATCCATTGATTTAAAAAATAAGCAAGCATGCTAAATATTTATTTAGTCAAAGCAATTACTTGACCAACTGTTTGTATACAGTGTTATTTTTTTATGAATGAAAACAGTTATGTTCATAATTGGCGCAATGTCCCTTGCAGCTGCACTTGGAATACATACATACATACATTTTTACAAATTTATGAACAAATATGTACATTAATGACATACAAATAAGCATACACATGTACATATGTACGTTTATATATTTCTAAAATCAATGAAACGGAATGACGGCATCTACATAATATAATATAGAGGGCGACGCATTGCTAATGCTATTGTTGTTATTGTTGCTATTGTTTTATCGCCTTTCAATTAAATACTCGTAGTTTTGATTTTGAGTGCGCGTACGCTTAATGATCATTTTATTTTTTATTGTTGTTATTTGCATGTTAACCAATCGAAGGCACCTTTCAATTAGAGGCTACTCCGCTGCCGTTTACCTGGCAAACACTAAAATACAGGGTGTCTCGACAGTTCAATCGTTCGACAATTTCCTTTAATTTTCGCAATAAAGGAACTCAACTATTCAACTTCTCGTAGTTTTTATGTTTGGAAACGCACTCAAACATTTGAAACGACACTTTTAATGTGACACTTTTATTTGTACATTGGCAATTGTCAAGGAAAAACGGAAAAGTGTTTTTCCCGTTACGCCAGCTTGCAGCTTCAACGCACAACCGCAACTCACAACCGCAACACACAACCGATCGCGTCGCTGTCTTCTCGAGAACTGAACTGAACGCCAACGCCGAGCGCTTCAAACTGAACAAAAACAAACAACAGCAACAAAACTATTTTCCACACAGATACGCACACACACCCAAAGTTTATGCTCTCGCACAGTGGACTGAAAGCAACGCCGTGTGGCAGAAAATGATGTGTAAAAACCCCTGAGCGTGAAATGACCAGAATTTGACCTGGTTTGTAGTCCCTAAATGAGCATTGGCCATGTTACTAAAAATAAAGCAGTTAACGGAAAATCCAATTCATGCACAATAGAAAAGAAATCACTTAAAAATTCAAAATTGTTGGTTTATGAAAGTACTTTTTTAAAATGTGTATTTAGTATTCAATTGTTGAATGAAAATGGCAAAGTCAAAGTATTGGACTCAAGTAAATATTTACTGAAAGCGAAATGAAATCCATATTTAAATTTCTTAAATTTCCATTTGGAATAAATTTCACCTTAGAATCTTTAGTGTTTTCTTACAGTGTAACACAAGAATATTAATTTATTAAACGAACACATAAAGTTAAAACTATGGTTTGGCATAAACTTGAGCTTATTCTTTAGAAATCAATGGCCAACAGGAGAAACTAAAACTCATTCGAATCTCAGTTTCCAGTTCCCACTTCTCTATTTATTACTGATAACAATGCCAGGCGGCGATGCTTTGATTGAGCGGGGAACTCTGTAGTTGACGCAGTTGCTCCATGCCCGTGTCGGAGGAATTGTTGTTGCCCCCGATTACAACAGTGCCCAGCACCAGTTTCTTGGCCATTTTCAGCTTGGTCGCCAGCGTTATTCGGACCACAATGTTCTCCAGCTGATCGAGGCTGCGCAGTGGGACAGATATCGTCGCCTCATCGCCGCCAGCGCCATCCCACTTGGTCGAGAGTGAGGGGTAGAAGAGCGGCGATTTCCAGGCATCCACATAGATGCCATGCTCGAAGACGGTTGTCTTCACGTACACTCCCCCGCCGGCCGTCGCCTCCAACTCGTCCTTGACCTTGTTGGAGCAACGCATGCGCGATGTCGTGACCCGCAAGAGAAGAGTTCCTCCGGAAGTATTGGTCACATTGCTTATGCCCATTTTACGCTTCACCTCGGCCGTCATGCGCTGCCAATTATTTGCTCCCGATCCGGATGACGTGCCCTTGGCCATATCCTGCTGTGACTCGGTCTCTGACTGCACCTCCATTTGGGAGTCACCCTCGCTGAGATCGCGCACCTCGAGGGCCAACTCGACCACGCCTTTAGCTGAATTGGTGAGCTTAAAAGAAAATGCGAATGAAAGCTTTAGTCGAGAGTGCTTGACTACTAGATACCCTGGCCCAGTACCTTAGGTAGTACCTAAGGTACCTAATAAGTACTGCGATACTTATAAAGTGTGCTTTAGCTTTAAAACATTTCTAGTAATTTTTTTATTTTTCTCATTCAAAATTAGAGATAAGCTCAATTCAGCTGTATTCAGTAAGGAGACTGCATACCAAATTGGGTGCATCTAGCTCTAAGCATCTCAGAGAGACTTCGTTTATACTCCTATTTTTGTCTTTAGCATAACTGTACATTGTTAACCTTTTTTGAAATAAATAAATAAATAAAAAATACCCAGTCGAAATTTAAAGCTGATCAAAAACCTGTGTATATTTAAGGGTATCTAGCACGCCTGATACATACTTAACACACTCTTTATATACCCTCGACCAGGGAATAAAAGTAAAGCAAAAACAAAAACTTGGGGTAAAGGGTAATTTTCATGTCATGTCTTCTGCTTTCGTCTGTTTCTTCTTTGTTTGTCTTACGAGTCTTGTCGCAATTTATTATTATAGTATTATTAAACTTGTACTTTCACTAGGTCAAATTGAAAGCTCATAGTAATTTTATTTTCAGCCAACACTCGGGTTATGACATTCAGTTAAGTCATTGTTGTTGTCCGTCGCAGTCAAATTGTACATAGTCTAATTGTCCAGCCTAACCTGTTGCCAAGTTAACTTACATAGTTGTTATTATTACTGGGTGTCGTTTTGGCCACTGTTGTGGTTATATCTTTAATCGGTAGCCACAGTTCCTCAGTCGCATAGGTTCCAGTACGGGAATTACGCTTGAAAATCTTTGGCTCCAGGTAGCAGGTGACAGAACCTGAATAAAAGCAGGATAGAAAAGTGCATTAATTTTATAATAAGCAGAATAATACAGTACACTTTCACATACTCTAATTTCTTCTCTTTACACATAAACAACGTTACTAATTTGAGCTTTCTGATATTTCTCCTTTGATTCTTAAGCGATTTGATTTTTCCGAAAAGTTTTATTTTTGTAGACTCTTCTATTCAAATTTCACAGTACTTAAATCTGTCTCTTGGACCTGCCACATTTGGAACTTTCAGTTTGCAGAACGTCATTTGTAAAAAACTATGTGTTTTTAAGTTCTGTGCAATAAAAAGCAAAGCTATCAATTCAAATAATAAAAATAAATATAAAAAAAAGTATGTCAGTTAATTCAAAAAATAAAAATAAATATAAAAAAGGCTGTTTTTTTTTAAATTTTCTAATAGTTTCCTATAGCTTGAATATTTTTAAAATTTGATAACAGAAATATTTTATTGGACATCTTTCAAAACTCACTAATTTCTAAACAATTTGTTTATGTGCTATTTCTACTGTATTTCAGTCTTATTCCCTGATAACGCTATTAGAACCCCATCAACTTTACCTATATTTCTCCGGGATTCACTTATCGTCAGTGGTGGCATGGCATCCCTGGGATTCTCCGCAGACTTCTTGCTTTTACCCTTTGGAGAAGCACCATTTTCAGTCTGGGTTTCATTTGTCGCACCGGCGGACAGACGTTGCACAAAATTGGAACTCTTATCTTTGAGGGAGCGATAAGTCTTGTTGAAGCGATTGAAGCTCTGGAAGTGTTACTATAATTCACATACAAGCATAGATAACTGGGGTAACTTACAGCGGCAGGTAATTCCAACAGGGCATATACGGTAAAGACCAAAAACTGGCCGGCAAAGAGTTCTTCCGGAGTGGAAAGGTCACCATTCACTGGATTTGTCTGACGCCGAGATGAAAAGGCCGATTTTAGAGAAGGCCTTTTGAAAAGTACAGTTAAATATACATATACTCGTTAAAATTTAAGAATTTTATTGACTTACTTTATGTCTGGCACCAGTGGAAACTTGAAATTTTCATTGAACTTTGGCCAAGTGTTGGTTTGAATGCTGCTGTCCAAGCGCTTTGTACCTGGAAATAGTTTAACCTGCAATAACATGAAGAGAAATATGAACACTCTCTTAAGCAATTGCTCTCTTGAAATTACCTTAATTAGATAGCCTTGAACAATCTTAAAGCCAAAGAGAGAGGGAAGGTGTCGCGCCGCAATTAGATGAACATTCAACTCGGGCATTGCAGTCGACGCTCCGTTATTACGGTTAAAGCCCAGCAGACTGTCATTCTGATTTTGATTCTGTGGTTCATGAGTCTCGATTGTGATCTGAAAGCCAATCTCTGGTTCAAATGTGTCCGACTGGCGCGCAGACTCCTTTGAATGCTGACCCGGCAGCAAGTTTCGTAGTTTGTTCATCTCTGCACTCGCACTCGCACTCAATGCACCGTTGCGCACTGGGCTTTTCCATTCGATTGTGTAAAAGAAAAAGTGATAGTTTTTTTTATAAATGATTTCAGAGTTCTTATCTACGACTCGCACTTCGTATTGATAAAAGCAACGCGAGTTGCCACAGTCAAAGCTACTGCCATCAACCTCCACCTCCCACTTCCAATTAGTTGGCTCTCTTACTTAAAAGTGAAGTACACATAATTCCATGGCGCTTTCAACTTATCACATGCTCAGAGCGACAGAGAGAGAGAGCAAGGCTACTTAAAAGCTGCGTTTGGGCAAGCACACTGTCGAACAGCTGTTCTGCCAAAGCTTTCAACTCTCTTGCTCCTCTCACTCTCTTGCTCCTCTCACTCTCTGCTCTCTCACACTCTGTTTAAAGCTTGATAACGTGAACGTTCGCTCTGCGAATGATCCGATTGCTGCGCGCTCGTAGTTTGTTAGTGCCCAGTAGCGAATTGGACAGCAACCTTTCATTTAGCGCACTTAGCAAGTTTATCTACACTGTGTCAACACACAAAATATGCATTTGTACAAACGTGCATATGTATGTATAATCTTTAGAATCTTAATTACCAAAGATAGAGGCTTTTACGCTTTCAGAGAGTTTAAAAACTGAAGAGTATTTCACCCTACAAAAAAAATTAATTGAACACATGTACTATAGTTACTTATATATTATATTGTTATACCTGGTGACTAACACCAAATATTGTGCATACGACGCGTCAGCTTTGCCAATAAGAGTCATACCTACAACAGAGAAAGAGTTCTGTATGTGAAATTCCAATAAGACCCGGTTGATATTCTGCAATTGCTCAATGCCCAGATGATGATGAAGTTGACATGCTTAAGATCAGACCACAAAGCGATACAATTTATAGCACAGTCACCAAGCGCAACAACAACAACAATAATAAACAAGTCAAGTTGAGATGAGACTCCACAATCGAACCGACGCTCGCGTTCACCAGCTGATCCAACGCTCAACTGAAATGTAAACTTGGAAATTATTTCGCTGGCGGCAATAATAATAAAATGTAATGCCGACAACCAACCGCGCACATTCTCACAATTCTCTTAAGAAGCTCAAATTTGTATGTATGTATGACTACATAAGAAGTGTGTGTACACACACACACACACACACAGACACAAACAATTGAACTTACGCTTCATACTTCGAGCTTTGATTGTCGTCGCTTTCTTGCTCAAAAATGCAATAAGATTCTCTCACCGCTTTCGTGTTGTTGTCTGTGTCACCGTTATTGTGTTGCAACAAAAACAATTACGGGAACAGCAACGATCGTAATGCTAGGGCCTGTGCGACTTTTATATACACTACAGCGGCTATAAAGAACAATCATTTTTAAGATTAAATATTCTTTTGCTTGTCATTTGAATTTTATATAACAATAACTAAGTTTAAAATTACCCATCAGATTCTACTTTATTTTTAATTTGATTTGTTACTAATTATGTCAAAAAAGTTATTGTCACAAAGAAATTATAAATTTTATCTAATTGTTTCTTTATTTTTGTCATAAGAAACTATAATAAAGTTGGCAATCAAATATAAAAAAACCAAGATAAGCCTTTTTTTGTTAATGCGAAATATAGGAATTTTGAATTTTATCAAATCATTAATTATACATATAAAGTGCTGTAGTGTATCTTCCTGTCGCACATTCTCCACAAACTTAGTCGGGCTTTTATTTTATAAAAAGTGCCCATAACGACAACTTAAAGCTGAAGAACACGCTTTAGGGTTATTAACCTTCATAACATACAAATTGGAGGGTTTTCTAACATAATTATAACTGGATAACGAAAAACAGACATCTTCTTAAAAGACATCGGTATAGCTAGGCAAGACAGTCAATCTTCCCTATAGTGAATTAGATTGTTATTACTTTATTATACGTTATATCTTGAAAATATGTTTTTAAAATAAACTTTAATTTCAACTCATAAAAAGGAAAGATTTATTGTAATTCCTCTGTATTAACAAAAAATTAAAACAATCTATTTAAAAATATAACGGAATAGAGTAAAAAAAAAGAAAAATCGGAATTTTCCAGAATTTTAAAGAGAAAAAAATTAAAATTACTTCAAAGAAAAACATACAAATATATATTGACTTAAAACTGTGATTCAATTTCTGTTAAAAAAATCAATCTCCCCTCTGGAAAAACTTTAAAAAATTATAGATTTCTAAAATTAAAAAAAAAAAATTCTACCAAGGAAATAATTTGTAAGTAGTTTTTCTAATCTGGGTCCCCATATACAATCAGAAAATTTAGATTTGGCTAAGATTATATATTAAAGGGATTCCGGAAAACAGTTTGAGATTTGGTTAAGATCTGGCTTAGATTTCTACATACAAAAATTTTCAGTGAGCTCTGATTTTTCCCTGATTTGCTCTGAGCACACTGAAAATTTTGTATGGAGAAATCTAAACCAAATCTAAAACTGTTTTCCGGAATACCTTTATTGATATCATAGCTCAAACACCTTACTCCCTTTCATAAAAGGGAATCATATGAAACTTTTGCCAATTTAAAGGTATAAATGAATATATTTAAGTAATATTCGAACAAAATTAAATAAAGGTACGTATTGCATAAAATAATTGTATATATACCTATAAAATTAGTGCAACTTCAGTTTCTGGTACCTGAACCTCTGCCTTGAACTTGTGCTTGGTGCCGTAGTTTTAAGGTGTTGTTGGGTATATAATTTTATTTCATAATTTAAAGATTCAACAATTTTGATGATTGTGTGTGCGTTTGTCATTTGTATCAATGGTATTCTGACTTATATTAACTTATTACTAATACCAGAGTCTGGACACTAATCCACCTCGAGTTTTCTAAAACTACCCACGACGCCGGCTTGGATGTCTCCGATATCGTTGCCGGCAAAATTGGCTGCATCCTTGGTGATCTCAATGTGCATATCGTCCAGAGCGAGAATTGCGGCACGCCGTTGTTGCAGCTTCACCTTAAACTCGCGAATCATGTCGGCAATGGGCATCGTGCCCCCATATTCCTTGGGAAGAATGGCGGGATCCATCTTTGTCTTGAGCGCCTCCACATTTTTGTGGACCTAAAAAGTAGAAGAGTTGTGTAAGTGGAGTGCAGGCAAATCTCTATAAGTGTGGGCAACTCACAATGATTCGCTTCTTGAGCTTGTCACTCAGCATGGATACGCCCAGTTCGATGATGCGATTGGCATAGTGGGGTATATTGACGAAGTGCGTCTGCTTGTGACGCATGGGCGTTGAGTTCTGAATGCATTTGATGATGCTGCGCAAATCGGTCAACGACCAGAGACTGACAAATCCCATATTCATGCCGCTTTCATCGTTCACATAGACATAGCCAGACACCTGGGAGTCCTCCTCATCCAAGAGAGCCTCACAGATCAGACTGTGAACTCTCGCCATTTGCACCGATGTAAATTTGTAGGGATCGAATTTTCCAGCCACCGAAAAGAGAACTTGACGCCCACTTGAGTCGCGTTGTGGCAACGGAACGAGATAACCCGCCTCAAAGATCTCATTGATGGCCGGATCATTGATGTCCAGCTTTTGGAACCATTGCGGGAACAACTGACGAATGGTCAAATAACGCTCCAACATCTCACAGGCCGAGGGAACTGAGAATTTCTTGGTGCGCAGGAAGCGCAACAGGAAAACGGCATCGGTACGGCATTTCTTAATATGCGGATGCTTGGCGATCCATTCCCGGAACTGAGCCAACGCCTGTCGCCGTATGTTCTCATCCTCGTGCAGTTCATCCTTGGCCACCTGCTTCAGCTCGGCACTCAGAGTGCAGGTATAGGGAAACTCATAGTCTGTTGTACTCGACACGGGCCCGTCAAGTTTGGGTTGTTGTAGCACCTCGGTTTCAAGCACTAGAAAATATATTTGGAAAAAAATAGCATTTAATTTTTAGAAGATTTATTGCTGATTTTTTCAATAATCTTGTTGGTTCCGCTAGACTAATTAGTTTGTTGGAATTCCTTTGTGTGGAATCGCGAAACATTATGACATATCTGAATATAAAGATAATTAGCTAATAAAAATGTATGGGTTTAATAAATCAATGTATTTTATTTTATCTATAGTCGGAAAAAGTGATTTATATTAACTTTTAAACTTTCTCTAATCTGAAAATCATGTAAATGTGTCTATAATATAGATTTGTTAGACTATTAAAGTGCAAAATATTTTTACAATGCACTTTTAGTCAAACTTTATTTAAAACAAATGTTTTTTCATTGACAAATTACCCAAAGTGGGAATTCCCTTGTACTTTAAGAAATGCAATGAGCATTGACAAATTACGAAACCTGTTCAATAATCGTGTGTCGTGTCGAATTGGTCATCTGCAGTACAGCAAGCGTACATACAATTACCGTTTATTACGTATACGTAATAATGATACGACAGTCCACAGATATCAATAATTGTGTGGTTGGCCTTGGCCAGCGCGTACCACTGAAAATCCAACGAACTCTGGCAGTTAACTGACTGTTATTTACACACATACCACAAATTGGCGCATTAACATATTCGTATGCAGAGAGGTGTATCGTATAGTAAACAAATACCATATAGAGTAAGAGTCAGATTATTGACTAGGGCGGGAGCACTGCATGTGGGCATGGGTCATTGGCATTTGGTGAGTGAGGTCTGCAAAGTGTGGGCAACCGTGGAAGATACTCGTAAGTGAACCCCAGCCAAGTTCAGAGACAACAACAAACAAATTCAATTTGAAATGGAGCATTGTCACAGCCACAACAAAAAGCTCATTAGCTGTTTTCCACTCCTCGCTGAGTCAGTCAAGTTGGTTGCCGGTCCATTGGCCATGACCTAAAATCAAGGGCTAGTCGCGTTTTGCATATGAACACATCCAACATCATCCGATCGTTTATTTTTTTTCAATTTCTAAATGTCCAAAAACCCATTTAAATGCCAACGAAGGTCAGCAGAAAGATAAACCAAAGATTACTGCAGAAATGCGGCAAACTGAACTTATTTACATGTAAATGCATGTATATGTATTTATGTGTATCAAGTGATGCAACGGCTGCTCTATCTCTGATGTACATAGAGCAGTGGTAAAAGAAAACCAACCATTTTTGGTCAACAAACTTTTTATGGCCATAACCATAGAGATGTTGTTTGTAGACAACGCGGCCGTCAACTGCCCATTGGACGCGAAATCAGGTTTATTATTTTTTCACTTTCATGGCCTTCACACAGATTTCAATGAACACGGGGCAGACGAAGCTTCAAAATGAAATTGGTAACATGCCCTGCTCTGGCTAAGCCCAAATTACATACATACATGCATACACACACAGCTTATTTGTATACATATTCGCAGCATATTGACGATTGCGTTTTTGGGTCACACATACATATTTACATACATATACGTGACAGCTGACAGGAGGAAAGAGAGCGAAAGAGCTTTGAGCTGTGCTTGAAGAAACGTGCAATTTGTATTTTTCTTTTGCGCGCTCTTTCTGCATCCGCTCTGCCAATTAGCCTACTGATTACATAACAGCATAAAAACCGACAAAGCGTAGTGTACTTAAATCCACAACAACATTTGCATTTACTCATGTAAGTGTGTGTATGTGTGTTTGTAGAGAAAAGGAGAGGAAGAGAGCATGGCGACGGCGACGCAAACGCAGAGACAGGAAAAAGAAATGACTCAAAACAGGTTTGAACTTTGGGAGGGGGTGGGGAAGAGAGAGAGAGAGCTTTTCAACTCCTCGGGTAATCACTCACATTTTTAATGTGTTTTGTTTGTTTTGGTTCGATTTCAATTTTACATTAGGGGTTTTTCTTTCCGGATGACTCTCATATAACTTGCAATTGCCCCACACTCCTGGTGTGTCTAATGTGCAAACTTAACGCTCACCGCATGAATTGTAAATTGTACAAATCTATTTTTGTAAATATTTTGCATATTTACATACGGTCCGTCAAGTAAATGTTTTGACAAATTAAATTTTTAAGTATTTAACTCCAAAGAAACTACTTACTTTATTTTAATTTTTTATAAGAATCATTAGTAACAATAAAAAAAAGTTAATAAAAAGAGCTTTTGTTTTTAAAAATAAAATAATTTTCGGGATTTGTGAACCATTGAAAATCTTTGTTAATATTTACATACATACAAATAGTCTGTAAATTGAAAAAAAATAAAAAACCCTTTCTAAACGTGTTTTTATTTTGAAAAAATGTTTAATCCAAAGAAGGTCATAACCTTTTCAAAAATCTTGTTTTAAGGACCATGCGAAATTGTTTATAAAGGCAAATAAATAATTTAACATAGTTTTTATCTTTGTCAAAAGAATTACTTTACAAACTGTGTATAGGCTGTCGCCCACGTGATCTATTAGTTTACAAGCCCATCACTCGAATGCAACTCAATGATCATAAATTAACATCATCATCATCAACGCCTCAAATCTTGCATATTGGATAATTATTAAGTCGCTTCACGTCTTAATTGATTATTTGCGTGTTTTCATTGGTCAAGATCGTTCCAAAACTGTTTAGAGGTGTGCGGATATACATACATACATATAATAGTAAGTTAATGATTTTGGAACTGATTAAAAGCCATGTCTACACAAAGTATTTTTCGTTATTATAGGTTTCAGCCGAGGTCACAATGTGTTGACCGTTAATGCAGTTGCCAAACTGTGCTTGCCATGAATATTAATTAATGCTCGACAGCACATACGGTATCTAAGTATACATACATATAAGTATCTAAGTATCTGTATCTTTAAATACACACTTGCGCTTTTCATTTACTTCGTTTTATGGCGTTGGCCAACTTCGGTGGACGAGACCTTGCAAGTGGCTTTAAATTCAAAGCTCAACGTTGATTTACTGCCTACTAGTTGGAAATTTTAATTGACTTTGCCACTGCAATCGTACGAGTATAAAAGTTACTTAATAGCACCTCGTCAAATTAAGTTTTATTAAAAAAAGAAAGAACATAAATAATTGTGCCTTTACTTGTTAATCAACTTTCAATAATTACTAAATTTATCAAACTAAAAATTCTTTTTCTAATTGCGCATTTTCGCCTGGGAAATAAACCATGGGAAACTCAAAGAAAAGCTCATGCAATGCGATAAACGGCTGCGCATGCGCTTGGGTGAAAGCGAAAGTTTTTCATCAGCTTCAGGCAAGTCACGACTGGCTTGATTATGTTTCAATGTGTAGGTGTTTACGGATTGATATCCTTTCCCCATTATGTAACCAACTATTTACTACTTATTGCAGACGCAGAAGTCAATACGATGAACTCACTTTTCGATATCCGTGCAATCCGTATAAATTCAAGGTGTTCCAATCGCTCGATCAATTTCACAACTTGCAAATCTTATATAAATATGGTTTACTTTATACGTCGCGGCGTTGCAATATGCCAGTTATAAATGATATCTTTTTATTTTGTAATTCTCTGGTTTTTTTTTTTTTTTTGGTTTGGCTTTTTGTTGTCAGAGCTTTTTCGAACTGCGCAGCCGACAACGTTGTGAACGTGGTGACGCTTTGAGCGAAACTGCCGATTTTCGGTAACTGAAAACTTATTTAAGCCTCACTCACCGCAATTCCACTCAATTGGGCTTTGAGCCAGAGCCTCTGCCGCCGTTGAGCTTCTTTCTGGGTTGAGTTACTCCTACAAAGCGCCAATTACAATATGAGTCTGCTCACTTCTCAAATATACAAATAGCTTTCCTATTTACGCATTTTCTTGGCCACTAATTTTATTATTGGTTATTTTATTCTGTTTACTAAAATATAATATTTAAATAAATATATATGACTTTGTAACTTCTAAATATTTGATTTATTTGTGTTCATTCAGTTTTTAATTTATAAATAAAATATTTATATGAATAAGATTTTCTAACTTCTTTAAAATTTTATTTTAATACAAAACATAAAAAAAATTTTACAAAAATTATATAATTTACTCGAAATTTTTTTGCATGCATTTTTTATCCAATTGATCAGAAGATGCTCGGCGCTTTCAGCGTGTAATGTAGAATCTGATGTAGAGTGTGGTGTAAAGTGTAGTCTAGAGTGTGGTGTAGATAATGAGTTCAACGAATTTTGCAATTTAAATTTTCTATTTTATTAAATTTAACAGCTAAAACGTGCTGCCTCATGGAATTAGTATGTAATTAAAAGTACAAATGTCATTCATTTTATTAACCCTTCTAACAACCTTTAACATTGCACTTTAAAGCACAGAGATGTACGAATATTCTATTAAGAATAATAAGCTTAAGAGCCGAGATTAAGTCAAGAGCAGTATAAAGTATGGCGAATGTTTAGATTTAATTATGACTGACTAGAATGTGTAAATACACTTTCATTTAATTTTTAACCTCAGAACTTCTTCTTTAGACATGTTATTGCAATAACATTATGTTAACAGCATAACATAGTTGATAAGAATCCATTATTATTGCAATTTGGCTGAATAATTATAATTAGTTTTCCGAATAATCTGCAAATAATTGGCTTAAAGCCACCAATTGTTTCAATCCGTACAGATACAAAAAGTACACATGTATTTCATGCATCATTTCAGCTCTTGGCGCAACTAATCGCAGTCACATAAAAATTGATCAAGTTTTTAATTAGCTACACAACAATTTAGTACGACCATGATGTGATTACAGATTACAGATATTAATATCCATTGATGCTCTTATTCATCGCCTTCGTCACCCTCTTGATCCCCTGGCTCCGGTAACATAGTCTGCCTTTTTCCCTTTGGTGCAGATGACGATCGTCGGGTTGCTGGAGCTTCCTCTTCCTCCTTGTCCTCCTCCCGTTCGAAGGGATAGAATGGATGATCCTTGGCGGGATCGTACTTAATAATTCTTTCTTTCGACTTGATGCCACGTAAGGCGCGAGTATCTGATTCATTCAACTGAAAGTCAAATATATTCAGATTCTCCTTTATATGCAAGGGATTGGCAGCCTTGGGTATGGGAACGACACCATAATCAATCTGTTGCCAGAGTTAAGATCAATTTCTGGACAATATTTGCTATGTATTACAAGCCTTACCAAATAGCGCAGCACGATTTGTGAGGCTGTTCGCTTGTATCTCTTCACCAGGCGCTTCATGCCCTCCGAGAAGAAGTAAATTGGTGAATGGTCTTCCCGATTAGGCTGACCCAATGGCGCATAAGCTGTGACAATGATCCCATTGTAGCGACAGTAATCGACCAAATCCTTTTGCATGAATCCCGGCCAGACTTCCACTTGATTTACGACAGGCTTGGAAGAACTGCATTGTATGATTCGCTGCACTTGCTCCATGTTAAAGTTGGAGACGCCAATACTACGCACCATGCCCAGCTTGACAAGTTCCTCCATGGCTCGCCAGGTATCAATGTAATCGATGTCCCTTTTGGGGAAATAAACAGATATATATATTTTTTTATTTTATTTTATTTATTTTTTTAATGTCAACTAAGTACAGTTGACCAGAGTAAATGTAAAAATAAAAGTTCAGTTATATAAAAAATTAAGTAATATTAAATTAATTTAAATTAAACTAAAATGATAAAACATTTAAAAAAAATTTTAAAATCTGGGGGTATTAAAAAAAAAATTTTTTTATTACAATCTCGAAATAATTACTCAAGTGATCAACATTTAAATGGCAAATAACTCACGACCTAATTGATTGAAAGTCAAATAGGGCTATAAGAATTCCATGTTTTAAAAGCAATTAAAGAAGTATGAAAATAAATGAAAATGTTCGAAAAATTAAGGTTCGCCGAGTGGACAAATTTTAAATGCTGCATAAATTTTAAGATCAATCCACGATATAATTGATATTCCTCTGGCAAACTGTAAAGGTTTTTAAAAGTTAAAAGAGTTTAAAATTTGTAAGAAAATATTAAGGGGTAAGAATGAAATTAATTAAACATTTTTGTATAATTTCAATTCGCCAAATGAACATAATTTAAATTTTGAGATCAATCCACGATAAAATTGATAATTCGCTTAGAAATCTTTTAAGTTTTAGCAAAGTTATGAGAGTTTAAAATTTTAAGAAAAAATAATAAGGGTAGGTAAGATAACAATTGAAAATTTTAGATTGCCAAATAAACAAAATTTAAAACCTGAATCAATATTAAGGTGAAATTTAAATTAATATTGCGTTTGGAAATTGGTAAAGTTTAAATAAAAATATTAAAGTAAACAAAATTAAGATATAAAATTGTTGTAGATGTCAATTCGCGTTAAAATTGACTTTCCGTATGAAAAAAATTATAATAATAATAATAGTTTTAAATACAAAATCAGTTGAAATAAATTGTATTGAATAAATTTTAGTTCCCCAAATGAAAGACGTGTATGTATAGAATATTTCAAAAGCTGACAACTTACGTAGTTTGCATCTTCTCGCCTTCCATGGGATAGAGAATCTCATCACAAATGTGCTTATAGCCCACTGGGAAGTGCATTAGGTAGAGATCGATATAATCGAATCCCAGAACCTCCAGTTGCTTCTCGCAAATGCGACGCACATCACGGGGATCGTGGTGTGTATTCCAAAGCTATGGAAATGGCTAGAGAAAGGGAAGCCGAAACTGTGAAATATATTTACCTTTGTGGTCAGAAAGATGTTCTCTCTGGAGACGTTCCCCATTTGCATTTGGCATCGAATGGCCTCGCCCACCTCCTTCTCATTTTCATAGTTATAGGCCGTATCAAAGTGCCGGAATCCCGTCTCCACGGCGCAATGGATTGCCGTTAAGCACTGATAGCCCTTCAACTGCAACCAAATTGAACATTGTTATAATCAGATCCCATTTCCACTTATCATATTTACTCCATATGTTCCAAAACCCAACACGGGCATTTCGTGGCCGCTGCTCAGCTTGATCTTTGGGGCCATGAGCAAGGCTTTCTCCCCGCAGACGGGCTTGTCGCCCAGAATCAATGCCACCCGGGAATTGTCTTCTTCATCGTCGTCGCATGTGGTTAAACAGCGTGCTGGTATCATATCGAAAAGGATTTCAAATAAAACTCAAACAATTTGAATCAAACGAATTTAAAATTGAAAAATAATTTGAAAGCAATTTCAATCTGTACATACATGAGTTATAAATCTGGCCAGTATATCAAGTCATCTTTATACACTGAACAATCTAAAGAGTGTTGGCCAAACAGTAAGTCCTAGACATTTGAAATTTTTGCGAAATTTGCGAAATTCGACCTGTAAGTGGGTCAAAATATGGAAACAATTTTTTGTTTCTACAGATATCGCAACCAAAGTCACAGACATCCTGAAGACTGAAGTCTCTTACATTCTGAATAAATTTGGTCAAAATCGGATTACTATATCATATAGCTGCCATAGGAACAATCGGAAGCAGATTAACCCTCACTATGAAAAACTTTGTTGTTCTGATATCTTAATAAAATTCAAAAATTAGTTTTTCTTGCCAAATCTGGACTCTTCCGCTAAATTTAGCTCTTTTCTGCCAAATCTGGCTTTTCCCGCCAAATCACGAAATCTGGCTTGTAGCCAAAGCCCAATTTCACAGCGACCAGCGAAAGTTTAATTTTTCCGTCTTTGTATAAAAAAGGTTATATTATATAAATTTGTTAAACCGGACAACTAAAGACCAACCTTTCAATTCTGCGAGAGAAGCGAGCCGGGGGTTGGCGAGCAAAGTGAGCAAGGGGCGAAGCCTAGTTCCTTAATAAATCTTAAGATGTTTAAAGAATCAGTAACACATTTTGCGATTATATATTTAATATTCGTTGCATAACAACGCGTTATTTAAATAAGCAATAAGTATTTACAAAAAGGGCTTTTAAAATTCCAGTTTTAAAATTCAATGTTGAATGGATAATACTTGTGATTCAGGCCCTTGATAAGGTTTAAGGGAACCATTCGCTCGCCGGTGTTGAAGCAGTCGAGCACACTCTTCTCCTCGTCGGTCAACTCAAAGTCAAATATATCAAAGTTTTCGGTAATACGCTTTGGTGTCGACGACTTCGGAATGGGTATAGCACCAGAATCAATCTGCAATAATATATTATTATAATGACAATTTTTTAATTTTCATATTTATGCTTGAATTACCAAAAAGCGCAGAGCGACTTGAGTGGTTGTCTTGTTGTATTTTTGGGCAATTTCCTTCACTTTGGGTGAATATGCAAAGTCGGGTTTCATTTCCTCGGGTCTTGGTCGTCCGAGGGGCGTGTAGGCTGTAACGGTGACATCGTGTTTCTTGCAAAATGCAATCAATTGCTTCTGGTTGATTGTCGGTGAGCATTCCACTTGATTGGTAACCGGCTTAATCTCACAGTTTTCCAGCACTCGCTGCAATTGTTCGCTGTTGAAGTTGGACACACCAAGACTGCGGACGAGGCCACTTTTAACCAACTTCTCCATCGCCTTGTAAGTGTCCAAGTAGTCGACGTCACTCAGCTGAAGTGTTCCATTTTCGTCCTTGGGCAGCAATGTTTCCTCATTGACAAACTTGTAGCCCACCGGCATGTGCATCAAGTACAGATCGATATAGTCCAGACCAAAGTTGGCGAGTTGTTTGCGGCAAGCTCCCTCAACGCGATCGGGCTCATGATGTATGTTCCACAGCTGGGAAAGGGATTTAAATTTTAATTAAATTTTTTATTTAGCAAATTCACAGCTTACTTTAGTGACCAGGAAAATATCCTCACGCTTGACCACGCCCTCGGCAATCTTATCGCGAATCGCCTGACCCACCTCCACCTCGTTCTGGTAGAAATAGGCGGTGTCTATATGCCGGTATCCAATATCAATGGCATGCTTCACAGCAATTTCGCCTTCTTTGTTCTGGGACTGAAAATATCAATTCAACTATGTAAATAACTGTGTAGATAAGGTAATCAACGCAATTAAACAGTATAATATATTAAATTACTATCACTTGAATAATTGCTAACTATTTCAGAAAGACTGCACAATGTGAACTCTATGACTTGCAGTAATCACATATTTACGGACATGTCAGTATATGTACATAAGATAAGTACTGCAAGGTAAATAGGAAATTAAGTACACAAACATATGTACATATACATATTATATACTTACAGCATATGTACCCAAGCCCAGGACAGGCATTTCGCGTCCATTGTTTAACTTAACAGTCGGTGCGAGCTTCATGACTAATTAATAATTGGGCACTTTTAATAGTAATAAATATAAAACATTACTTACTTTTACCAACAATTCGATTCATGTTCTTACCGTCAAAGAAAATTGTAAGTTTTTTATAGCACAACCGGCAATACCGACGAACAATTTACAAATGTGATCGATAAACAAAAAAAGCTCTTGGTAATAGGCAGTGCTGCCAACTCTTCAGGTCCTGAAAAAGCTAGATCTGCATTTAAAACAAGCTAGAAGGGGCTAAAAAATATTAGAAAACAGCCATATATAAAGCTAAGGTATTTAAGGTAGTTTAAACAACATTTATTTGACCTACGCAATCGAAGATATCAAAGTTTTCAGGTAATATAAATGTATAATCTCAGTATAGCCAGAAGTGGCGGGAAAATAGTTAAATTGTAAGCCCTGGCAAGCAGACTGTTGCATTTTCTACCGATAGCACCAACGATAGCTCGATAGTTGTCAGCAAAGGATTCAAGACAACTGCCGATAACAAAACATCTGTTGTATCTGTGAGTATTTACAATATATCGATTAATTGGAACTGCTGCACTATTTTCTTGTTATAAAAACCTAAAACCACAAAAACAAATAAATAAAAATATTAGTAAGGCGAACATGGAGGATAACGCAGATACGACACCAGATGCGGAGTCTTTCAATGGCTATGGCTTTAACAACTATACAGCAGCAGAGGCATTTATTCAAGGCCTGGCTGGAATGGTAAACCAAGGGGATGTTGAGACAATGATACGAGCACAGAAACAAATGTAAGTTTACAAGGTGATTCAGCCCCCCACCCACTGAAAAGGAATATGTTCCTGCAATTATATATGTTTGTTTTCGTGTGTTTCAGGCTACAACGCTTCGAGAAGACAAATGAGATGCTGCTCAATTGCAACGCTCTATCGCAAAGTCGTTTAAAAAGCGCAAGTGAGGATTTTAAGCGACACGTAAAACTGCTCAGTGAAATGAAGAAGGACCTGGATTACATATTTCGCAAGGTTCGCGTAATTAAACAGAAGCTGCAGCAACAATACCCAGCGATATACGCAGAAGTGCAGCCCCAGCGAAGCAGTTTGGCCGAAGAAGCGGAAGATGAAACGGAAAGTGCGAAAGCATCACAGATTGCAGAGACAGTGAAAGTTAAAGCGCCCGCCGAGACAGCGTCCAAGAAAAGCGGAGCCACGATTGAGTATGTGCAAATGCAGGAGGCTATCGAGAATGGCACAGTTGAGGTAGAGAATGAGCTCATCAAGCGAGTATGCTCCGTGGAGACTGCGAATCCCAATGACTCATCGGATTGCACGTCAGAGGACACTGGCTAACAGTATTGACAGTACATTAAGTAGAAGCAAATGTAAATATTTATATTTATTTTATTTAGTAAATTAAATACTTATAGTCTATAAAATAATTTGGTACTTGTACTGCTTCGGTACTTTTGAGATTATAACACGTCCATCATAACTTAGAGACGCGAATATCCAGGGATCCACATTACTCCATTCTGCACAGTAGACTGAATCCTCGTGTTGATCGAATGCTTGCAGCAATCCATCAGAGAGCACTTTATGCCGTTCCTGTGGCACGGATGAAATGCCTTCGCTGGAATCAGTAGACAAGGCTTCGGAGCTGACGGATCCCGCACAGGTCAGCAGAACCTTGCAATCACTTGAGCTGGACAATATCAATTGATCGTGGAATGTGTTAAACCGCACCGACCACACCCAGTGCGAATGATCACTGCGTTCAAAGACCGGTGACTTCACCATGCGACAGTCCCACACTTTAAGACATCCGTCGTCTCCTCCTGTGACCAGATGACACTGTTTGTTTGGATTGCAGTCCAGGTCCCGTACCAACTGCCCGTGGGCATCATCTATACTCCAAGCGCAATGCTGTGTATCCCTCACATCGTAGGCCCTGACGCTGGTGTCGTGTAGGAGCAGAAACTGATGACCCTGATGATGATGCGACCATTTGCCAGTTGTAAATGGTGACAGGTTCTTTGCGCCGCTTGAACTGCTGCTGCTGGTTTCGGCCACCACACGAGTTGACGCTTCAGCGCGTTGCATGATGGCCAATTTGTTTCCGGCAACACAGGCGATGGTCTGCTCTTGACTAGGGTGAAATTCAATTGTCCTTACGCGATCACCCAAACTGGCAGTGTCCAACACCTCAACCTGGGCCCAGGGAATGTATTCGCTTTTAATCGGTTCGTTGGCGGAAGCTGCGGGATCGTCCACAGGTAACGTCAAAAGCGCTGCCTGAGACAAAACTTGTGCTCCCTTCTGGACATTATATACAGACGCCAGCAATTTCGAGTCGTGGGGACAACTGTTGAGTTTCCACACTTCTCCCAGAGCATGCTCAAAGATCTAACCGAAAATAGATGAAATAAATATAAAAACAATAATTTGTTTTTACTAATATCCCTTACCTTGGATTGTATGGTTGCCTGCTCCTCGTCGTATTGCAGCAAATGCAACTGATTAGTTGGCTTCAATGAATTTGTGGCAATGAAGAAGCACACATCATTGCTCTCCCCGTATTGGGGTGTGAGGGCACGAGCCTGCAGCTCCAAGCCATAAATCATGCTGTTTTCCTCCATCGCTAAAGATTTCAGCTATCTCACTCTAATGGAAATCTAATAAGAATATAAAATTCTTTTGTTAAAAAACAACAATTTTAGCAATTTCAATTAGAGATGAACATATCGGGGCTGGAATAACATCGATAATGATTCCATCAAAGATATCCAAACCGATTGATTTAATCATCGATGCTTTTTTAGTCCCAGAGCTTAAAAAACATATGGTAAATATAATAAACGGAATATGAAAAGTATACATTTTTTAAAATTTTTTACTTTTTACATGTATATTATTCAGACAACTGTTCTCAAATTTGATTATTGCTTATATTGCTTAAAAAAAATTATTTTTTTATGGTAATTCCAATTGCTGTTCGTCATTGAGCCAGCGACTCGTTATTGAGCAAGCGACTCGTTACTTTTCAGCTGTCATGAAATACAACCCTGTGCACGCTGAAATCAACACTGTGTTGTCTCCATCCATTTTGTTTTAGTGAAAAAAGATTCCCAAAAGCTGAGAGACGCGCAGTAACAAAATTTACATTGCAGTATAATTAGTAAAACAATTTAGCATATTCCACAACTAACTAAATTCCCAGAGTGCAAAGCAATGGCACAAAACATCAGCCCTGAACAGAGTGGTGCTGGTGGCAGTAGCAAACACAGCGATGACTCGCTGCCTGTCAAAGACAATCATGCTGTGAGCAAAAGGTAAGGCGCCAAATTTTAATACAAGTACACATTTATATACTATGTATGTATGTGTACTCAATGCAGAAATGATTTGCAAAAAAAATTTCTTATATGTATTTATATTTTGTAAACAGACTGCAGAAAGAACTCATGAACCTAATGATAGCCAACGAGAAAGGGATATCGGCATTTCCGGATGGCGAAAACATCTTTAAATGGGTCGGCACTATTGCGGGCCCAACAAACACTGTGTATGCGAGCCAGACATATCGTCTATCGCTCGACTTTCCTAATTCTTATCCGTATGCCGCGCCAGTGGTTAAATTCCTCACTCCATGCTTTCATCCCAACGTCGATCTGCAGGGCGCTATTTGCCTGGATATATTAAAGGACAAGTGGTCAGCGCTGTACGATGTGCGCACCATATTGTTGTCGATACAATCGCTGCTCGGCGAGCCGAATAATGAAAGTCCACTTAACGCGCAGGCCGCAATGATGTGGAATGATCAAAAGGAGTACAAAAAATACCTAGACGCATTCTATGAGAAGCACAAGGACACCTAAACATCATCCATCTAGACACCAAAACGAGGCGTCGACCGTTTATCCTCATTCTATGCTCATATTGCGGCGTATTTATTTACATTTGTATGTATGTAGTATGGTGCATGCAACACCACCTACACACACCACTCATACCACGTTCTTTACCCACATCCTCTCAATATTAGTTGTTGCTGATTTGGCACATAGGCATTCATTGATAGACGCGATTCGTTTCGATTCCTCTTTTCTTTCCTTTATTTTTTTTAAATATTTTCAAACAAATTAATTATATATAATGTAATGGTATATGTATGTAATTCTCAAAACCGTCTGTTTCATTAAGCTTAAGCCTGAGTTGTAGTTAATTGTTTTTATAAATGATTTTTGAAAATATGTAAGCGGGCTTGTGCCATAAATTTGTACTGATTTAAAGCAATTATACGAGCCCGGGCATTATGTGAATGTTAGCTAATTTTATAGTAACCTCCCAGATCCCCCAACTCACTTCGTATATGTATTTACTTTAAAAGCAGCCGAATTTCGACATAAATATATAATAACAAATTTTTAGTATTTCAAAATGGATTATTGTACTTTTTACATTGTAACAAGTTTCTCGTTAGCAAGAAGAGTTATTGAAATAACATACTATATATAAATAAAAGCGAATAATGGATCACTAAACAATTGACTTGGAATGTGACTTCATGTGGATGTGCTTCTTCTTCATATGGATGGACATAGCAGCTCGAGACTCAAAAATACGTCCACAACGCCTGCAGCGAAACGGTTGCTTATGACTGTGATTCCTTAAGATATGATCCTTCAGGTTTTGATTAGTATAGAAACGCTGGACGCAGTAATCGCAGGCGAATTTGCACTCGCCTTTGCTTTTGTGAACCCATTGATGGCGTGTTAAGTGAGCTCTTCGACCATAGGATTTGCCACACTTTTCACATATATGTGCAGCTTCTTCGGACTCCTTGGCTTCTATGGTGTGTTGCCGCCTAACGTGATAATTGAGACTGCGAAGTGCCGTGTAAACCTTGTGACAATTTGGCTCTAAGCAGGGATATGTGGTTACACAGTTCAGATGAGCTTCCTCCAGGTGTGCTCTCAGTAAATTGGCGCGAGCGTAAGTCTTCTCGCATTTGTCCACTGCACATTTATAGGGTTGTTCCCCTCGATGCTTCTGCATATGCGCCTCGTACAGCGACATTTTGTAAAACCCACGACCGCAAAGGTGGCAGTCCAACTTGTTTCCTACTCTGCGAGTGCTACCATTTTGTCCAGATACTGTTATCTTTTCCATTCCAAGCACTTCCTTGGCAGCGTTATCTTCTATTATATAGACCTCTTCCTGTAATTACCAAAGAAATCGGGCTAAATTATTATAAACACTCTTGTAAGGTGGAGAAACAAACAAATAATATTGTCCATGTATGTACATTCATATTAATTATAATAAAAAATAGATTCTGACGAAATGATGTTAATATCGGATAACCTTATGTTTCTCTTTAGGTAAAAGTACTAGCTAGAATACATAGGTCTCTAGTTTACAAGGGATGTTTTTTATATATATACAAACATACGAAAGGTAATGGTTGGGGAATTCAGTCGGGTGTATGTGCGTGTTTAATGATCGGTGTAAACTAAAAGGGGAAGTATAAACAGTATGTCAAGTTATTGTTTTTACAAAGGAAGTAGTTCACATATTAGATTTTTAATTTTGAAAATACAGTTGAACTTCCATACTTCGAATTTCTCTCTAACTCGAGCTAAATGAGTGACAGTAAAATTAATAAACTAACTAATAAATTAATAAAAAAAAAACTCTATATGTCGAATATTTCCATCACTCGAACCTTTTCTTTGGATAATTGTGATTAAAGTTAAGGAAGTTCGACTGTAATTTCTTTATTTTTAATTTGTTCATCGTAGTTCAATTGCAGAATTAAGTTTAGTTAAGTATGACGGAAGCTGATTAGGTGGTAAAACTTGAGATTTTAAATTTAGAATTTTCGAAACAGTTAAGTTAGATAGAATTTAGAGGTCAAATCATGATCAAAAAGAAATTCCGCTTAAAAATCTGCTATAGGAATTTTTGAACTTTTTAACTTTTCGCAAAAAAAAATTACTTGACTAATTCTAAATTCAAAAACTTGTATTTATTGTTTCTTTTATTGTAGGTTGCTTAAAACAAGCTAAATAAAATAAGATAAACCATATCCATCGGTTTCAACAGTTTTTTAAAATAAAAAAACAAATCAAAATAAGCACACAAATATCAATCTTTTTGAAAAGCCCGCTATCAAAGCTTCAAAAGCTGGCTATGTACATATACAATATATGTATGTACATATGTATCGAACATATGTATTATGTTTATGTTTATACATTTCTATAATCTAAACATATACAGATATTTATGTAGATATACATATGTGCATATATAAATATCAACAATTATTTGATTATGTTAAGAATCACACCTCACGCCAATAAATTCAGTGTTTAATGTCATTCACAAGCGTATGTATGTATGTTTATATGTACAATGTGTTGTCTTCCGTATCCAATATGTTTATGTACATATTGTTTTTACAGTTACAGTTAATATTCATACATGTGTACATTCTTTCATATATACGCAAGCGATGCTAATCAACCAAATGTGATTAGATTATGCCAAACTTGCAGACAATAAAATACACACACACACACCTACAACAAACACTCACAATTTCTTCCATTGACTCCGATTGAACTTGAATTATTGCTTCCTTATTCCGCATTTCCAAACCAGTCTCCAATTTAGCTTCTAATTTTACTTGTCCAACTTCATTTCTTGTTCCTTCTTCGCCGTTGTCCTTGGAATTGTTGACTTCCAGCATGATTTTCTCAAAGTTCTTAAGTGACTCTTCACACATGCATTGGAAATCATGGAACTTCTGCACCAATTGATAGCAACACTCGCAAATGCAGTGAAGCCCAATTTCAGAGCTCATATCCTGGTCGAATGGCGGCTTCCAAAATGCATCATCCATGGTTGGCATGCAGCCAAAGAACTTGGCCGCCAAGTTCTTCTCTCGGCACAAATCATAGGAGGCATCCTGGGCACCGATAAGTACCAGACACGAGCGGCATAGCGCCATTTTGCCGAAGGAATGTATTTCCGTGGTCGTAGTATCAGCAAGTGCTCGACACGCGCTTGAATTACGTTCTGATTTGAACATCGTGGGATTGCATTCCCATTCGTGGTACCGGCAATGTTATAAATTGACTTCAATTACGACGACAATAACCAAAACAATAACAATAACGCACAGCGCTGTCTGTCCGTTCGTTCCCTTCGCCTCTTGTGCTTTCACTGCGCTGGATAATAAAAGTTCTTCAATCGTTCGTTAGATGCTGCTGCTGACGATTAAACAACAACAACAAAATCTGTTATGTATAACAGGGTGTCTGCGGTAAAGCTTAAGCTCCTAGCATGCCATTCAAATTAAAAACTTTAATTTTAAATTAAATTTATTTATTTGATTAATAACAATAAAATCATGTAAATTGTTGGTATGATTTAAATTGAATTTAATTGTTACTTACTAAAACAATAAAAACTTTCCAGTTATTTTCGCTTCTTGTGCTTTCACTGCGCTGGATAGTAAAAGCTTTCAAGCACTTTAGAGTAAAGCTTTAGCCTGTAGCACAGGGTTTTTAACGGCTTTTATTCGAATTAAAACTTGCTATTTTAAAATGTATAAGCAGTTTATGCTTTTATTTATTTCAAAATCGCACAATAATTAATTAAAACGTTCAAATTATGAGTATAAAATAACTGTTAAATACTATATGAGAGTACATACAGTCTGTCAAGAATAAGTTTACACACCAAGTTAAAATTATAAACATAAATATAAAATTTGAATTTGAAATTAAGATCAGTAATTCTAATAAAAAAAATTAAAAACTATATGGAAAAATTTTAACTTGACAGACTATGTGTATATTTGTATTAAATGTGATTAGGCCTAACATTTAAACGCTGTCCGTTGTCATTGTGGAGCCGAGAGTAACGGACGTGGCCACTGATGATATTGTTTCCATGGACACGTTTAGCTTGTGCTTAAACGCCTGAAGAGCATCCAGATGATAGATCTGCTGAATGCCAGCCTGTTGTTCTATGGACAGAGTATAGACATTTGTCTCTCCGCTGGGATTCAGCAAGGTGGGCATGTAATGGGGCAGGTAGAGTCGCTGCATTTCCGGAGCCTCGCTGCTGTCCGAGTTGATGCCGCTGGCAAGTTGTTTGCTGTAGGAGCGATGCAGGCGTATGATCTGCACATACTGATAGTGGGATACATAGAGGAAGGGCTCGCGATATATGAATCCAGTTGGAGCGTAAATCCAATTCAAATCGTAAGGACGCGAACGGCAGCCAAACTCATCGACAAAGACTCCACACTCGGCAAAGCAGAGCAAAAACTCTTGACGGGAGATCCGCACGGCTACAAAAGGTTGACACTTGGCCGTGTGCTGCAACGATTGATCCGATAGATCAATGAACTCCTCGGCCGCATAATTGTCCAGATCGATCTCGTAGAACTTGTCCGAGCTCACGATTGCCGAGTGACGTGTGTAAAATATCGATGTCACTGGTGTGGCAGTGTCGAGTGCACGCAGCGGCTTAAATTTGTGCAGTTTCAGGTCGTATTTGAGGATAACAATGCGCGAGGAGGTCGCTGCAATGGCCACCGAATCAAGGGCGTTTTCCGATTCATTTGATATTTGGACAAGTTTCCACTTTTCGCTCGCTGTGCGATTGGCAAACGGCAGCTCAATTACAGACGTCTCCAAGGCCGGTTTCTGACAGGGAATGGCGCTTTGGCAACGCGACTCCAACTGCCGGTAGTCGCATTGGTAAAGTTTCTCGCCATTTGCACCCACCATGATGGCCTTGGACAGACGTGACGATATTGAGAGATAGCTGACACTCTCGATTCCAGCAATGTGCAACAAACGCTGCGTCTCCACGTTGTAGGCAAACAGTCCAGAGTTGCAGCCAAAGAGCAGAATCTTTTGTTCAACCACCTCGAAGGCGCAGTTGATTTCGATAGCACCATCATCAGAGTCCTGGTCACCTCCACTGTAAGCCAATGTGCCAACATAATCGCGATTCGAGCTGTTCTCACTCATCGCAATGTTGATGTGGATGTCACAACTGGATTCCGATCGAGATTCGCTGTTAACCTCGACAATCAATGGAGTTTTACTTCCGCATCCTTCGCTGACATTAGATCGACACTTGCGATGTGCCACCTCCTTGCACTCCTTGCAGCGCCAATAAGGTGAACCCACTATAATCAGTTGCTCACACGCCAGACACGTGGACGTGTCCACTTTCGATTCCTGCAACGCCAGCTCAAAACGATGATGTGCCTTTTGTTCCGACACCTGTTTCTGCGGCGATCTCTGCTTGCTCTTGACATCCAACTGACTGGTCGAGCGCTTCACTGGCGTCTGCTCCTTGAGTGGGGAGCGCGGGACGTCGGCAATGGTCACAGGTCGCAGCTTCTTCTCCTCCAAGTTGCCATTAACAGCAGCCGATTTGCGAGGAGAGCGCAAAATTGAAGTGCCTATAAAAAATAATAATGATGTTTACTATTTTAAAGTTATTATTCTATGACAAATTTACCGTTCAGCTGCTCCAATTGCTCCTGCAAGGTCTTGGAATGCTTTTGCTCGCGACGCAGTTCCTCTTTTAAGGCCCGATAGAGTATAGACGACTCCACATCGCTGGGCAATATGTTCTCCTTGGAGTTGCTGCTGGAGCCAAAGATTTTATCGGCCAACGTTTTCTTCTTCTTTGCCGACAAGTCTTCCACCTTGAGCTGAAAGTATTTATATATTTTAATATAAACTCTAATCATATTTATTTGATTTGTTTGAATGTTACCTGCAAATAGTCAATTAGTTTCTTGTGCTGTGCCAACGTTGCATTCGCCTTGATATCCCGCTGCACAAAGAACTGCTCCTTCTCCTGGAGTGCGTTCTGCAGCTCATCGATCTCGACGTGCAGACCGGACTGAACATCTTGCAGGCTCTTCAGCTCATCCTGCAGATGGCACACCTCGTCCTTGCTGTGGAATAGATCGCTCAATATACGCGCATTCTCCTCTTTCAGCTGGAAGAGTTCTCTTTCGTACTCCGAGTTCTGCGTTTGGCAATTGCTGCTCTGAGCCTCCAGCTGATCCGTGCGCTCCTGGGCACCAAAGAGCGCGTTTGTCTGCTCAACCAGCTGTCCCTGCTGGGAGATTAATTTCTTCTGCAACTGCTGAAGGTTCTGCTTTAATTCCTCCAACTCAACAGTGAGAATCTGAGCACGTTGCTCGGCCAGACGCTTGCCGGACTCTTGGATAGTGTGTTCCTTGCGCAACTCACTCAGCTGATCATTTCGCTCACGCAATTTGACGTGGCAAGCCTCCAGTTGCGACTGCTGGGTCTTATTTCGTTGCTGCTCCGTCTCTAGCATCGCCTCCACTTCCGTTAACTGGTTGTCAGTGATGCTGCAGGCGTACTTTAGACGCTGGAAGTTATCCGTTAGCTGCTTGATCTCTACCTGCAATGCCAGTGTGCCTTCTCCAGCTGTGGCGTTGCGTTCCCGCTCCTCTTGGAGCTCCCGCTGCAGACGCTTCTGCTCCAATCCAAGGCCATCGCAACGGAGCTGGGTCTGATGCAGTTTCTGGCGCAGTTCCGTTGACTGCTGCTCGAGTCTGTGAACATTTGCCAGGTGCTCAATTATTTCCGACTTGCACTTCATGCGCTCCTGCTCGGCCTTTTCCCACATGCGATGCTCCTTCAAAACATCCCTTTTGCTGGCGGCCAATTCGCCTTTCAGTTCCTCAATGCGCACATCCCGAAGACGTTGTTCTTCCTGGGCTGACTTTAATGCACGTTGCGCCTCTTCACGTTCATTGTGTGCTTTCTTCACACGATCTTCTGTTAATTCCATGCGCCGCGCAAGCAACTTCTTCTCCGACAACGCCTCCTCCAGTTGCTTCTCCACTTTCCAGAGCGATAGATTCGCTGTTCGTGCTGCCTGCCTCTCCACAATCATTTGCTCCCGCACCGCCGACAATTTATCCTCCAGTTTCTCATTCTGACGCTCGAGCATGTCGCCCACGGCATTGTTGCCATGTCCCGAATGGGACTTCATTGGCGAGAGACTCTGCTCATTGAAACGCTCCAGCATCTTCTCCATCTTTGTAACCAGATCCTGCAGCTGATCAGCGCGCGTCTTTTGCACGCATTCACCTTCCTTGGCGGCCTCCAAGTCAGCCCGTAATTGATCCTCGATTGCGTGCAGTTCCGTTAAGGAACCTGGAGCCGTTTCATAAGGCGACACTTGGGATGCCAGCGAGGACTCGGCGAGATTGCAACGACATTCAGCCAGCTATAGGAAAGGTAAATCATTACAAGTTAAGTTAAATTTAAAATTATATACAACTTCATTTAAATGTTAACTTAAAATTGAACTATGGCTCAAAAATCAAACTTTAGTTTAATAAACTTTGAGATGTCTCAATAAGTTATGACTTATATCGTAAGTAACCTCCTCAAGGTTATCAAATCTTTAGAGGTAAACACTCAATCTTAAAATTCTGCTCTTCCTACCTGCAGCTCGCGTTCCAGGCGTTGACACTCCGCTTGCGCTTCCTGAGATTCCTTTTTCACATCGTTTAGCTGCGATTCCAAAGAGGCTTTAGTCGCACGGAGTTCGTTGTTTGCGGATATTTCGCAGTTGAGGCGTTGTAGTATATCTTCAATGCTACGCTCTGTGGCATGTTTAGCTGCTTGCGTTGATTTTCCTGAACTTATTGTTTCGTCGAGCTCTGTGCGAATGTCCTGCAGCTCCAAAGTCACGCGACGATGTGTATCCTGCGACTCGCGCAGCTTTTGGCGCAGTTCCGACATCTTCTTCTCATAGGATTCCCTCAGCTGATTCCTCTGCTGCTCATGATTCGACTCGGACTTAAGGCTTTGCTCCTTTAGTTGCTTCAACATCTCTTTGTAATTGTCCAGCTTGTCGGCCAGATGTTTGCATTCGTCATTCTTGGCATGGAACTCCAATTCACGCGTCTCCAGCTTCTGTGTGGTACAGACGAGCTCTTGTTTCTTTTCTGCCAACTGTTTCTCGTATCTCTGCTCTGATGCGATTTTCGCCTCCTCGTACTTCTGTCGATTTAGACGCAACAAGTCTGTGATTGTGGCTTCCTTTTTCGACCACATTTCCTCGTCGATTTTGGCTGAACTCTGCAGCGTTTTAATTTGAGTCTTGCAACTGCTCAACTCCATTGTTTTCTCTTTAATGATTTGCTGCAACTTTTTGATTTCGACTTTGGCCTCAAGTACAACTTGCGATTTACCGTCAGTCTTTTTGAGAGCCTGCTGTGCCCTCAGCAGCTCCTGTTTCAGCATGACAATTTCTGTTTCATTCGATTTTAGCTTTTGTTGCAGACTCCTCAGCTTCTCCTGCAGCTTCGCAGAGCGCGAGTCTGAATCGTCAGATGAAATGCAATCATTATCCAAGTGGACAAAGCTGTAGCCAATAAAAGGTAAATCCTTGCCACTGAAATCATTTGATTTCATGTTCGATGTCAGCGACTTTTTTGTTTGCTGATCTCTGCGCGCTTTGTGTCGAATTCCATCTTCAAAGTTGGAGATATCATCATCCGATTTGATTGTCGGTATTATGGGAGGAACCTGGGAACGAACTGTGCTCCATTTGATGTTCTCAAAGAATGGATGCTTTACAATTTGTTCATATGACAGACGATTCGTTGGATTTGTGACCAATGAACTAATGAGATTCTTCAAATTGCTCGAGATTTTCAAATCGCTAGGGAAGTTAATGATCTCTTTCAGTCGATTTTGGCTCTCCTCGCAGTGGGAAAGTATCTTGGAGTACGTCTCGTGTACGTTATCCTCATGGAACGGCGTAATCTCACAGATAAGCTCATAGCCAATAATGCCCATTGACCAGTAATCACAGCTGACCTGCTTACAAAAATTACAATTTCAATCAAGAAATCCAATAAAGTTCCTACAAATGTAAAATCATACAATTAAACTCACGTCATGCATGGATTTTGATAGTTTATAAGTTGATATGGTTTGCAGCAACTCCGGGGCGATGTAGTCTGGTGTGCCAACGGGTGAGAGACTCAAAACGTGACCATCCCGATCCAATGCAGCAGCATTACCAAAGTCTGCCAACTTGATGTGACCAAAGCGATCGATCAGAATATTCTCCGGCTTGATATCGCGATGAACGAATCCCATGTCATGCAGCGTGTGGAGAGCCAACGTTAACTCGGACAAATAGAAACGCACCAGGTCTTCGTCGAAGGGTCCGTGACGTGACATTAAGCTGAGAAGGTCGCCTCCTGGCAGATACTCCATGATCAAATACAAGTTGTCGTTGTCCTGCAGGCACAAGTTAATATATAAAGTGATAAACAAATTAAGTTAATCTCTTGCATACCTGAAAGGCGTATTGTAAATTTGTCAGCCACTCGGAGTTGCGCCTGGACATGATGTCACGTTCCACTTGCGACGTGGTCACCATCGATTTCTTGATCTTCTTCATGGCATACACATCCGATGTTTGACGCTCGACCACCAGATGCACATTGCCAAAATATCCTTTGCCGATGAGGGCCTTAATGACAAAATCATCGGCATTAACACGTAGCTGGCGTGTCTCCTCAACAATGGGACGAACTGAAGGTTGAATGATATTAAGAACATAGAAATACAGTCTGTATTAAAAGTATTCCTCACATTTAGTAACAAACTCCGCTATATTGCGATCGCGTTTCTTCAGAGTCTCCTTGTCGCACTCATTGTACAAGAGGCAGAATGCGTCCAGCAATCCCTCCCGACAGACGGCCTCGGCGACAGCTGCACTTGCGGTGTTTATGGGCACAATGCTGCGTCTTGAGGCGCCTGAAGAAGGTTTTTGTACGGCGCCAACTCCTTTGCCGAGTATTAGATTATTAAGACGCGTCGTACGCACACTAATTGGATCACGTTGCGGCGGCATTTTGATTTTGTCTGAATAAACGATATTTAAGCAACCGCATACAAATACTCCATCTATATCAAGCAGATGCCATTGAAAAAACACAAGCGACGCGCAGTTATGAAAACTGAACGTTTTGAATGTTAAACGCGGTGACACGCACAGGGCTGCACACTCATTTGTCAGAGTTGTCGCTGTTGAAGAGCATAAAGTGGAACTTGTGCAGCATTTACACTAATTTAGATATGAAAACAATGAACAAAAATAATTACTTAATACATCTGTATTTTATAAATATCTGGCCAATAGTTTCTTAATAATAATTATGGTAATTTTTAAAGCCATTTTTGTTTATGCAGCCCCACTTCTGCTGTTTTTCAACACTGCTTTTAGTAGCGAGTAGTGTTGCTCGTCCAAGTTTCTTCCACTTTCGACGGGTAGGTTTTTGCAGACGGAAGGTGAAAATTTTCCACATTACGAATTGCAAAAATTGTACATTTTAATTACTTATTCATTTGGTTCAATTAATTTTTCGAATTGTGCTATATACTGATCATATTAAGAAGCTGCGTTTTAAAAGTAAAAAAGTTGAAAATTTGCATTGGAAATTGGAAAGTTATTGCGTGCTTGTCAACGTCGAAAGGTTGAAACTGCAGCGCAGCAGGCAATACTCGCTCGGCAACGGAGCAACGTCGCGCTCGTTGTAATTGTTTGCTTTACTTGATTATTCCAATTCGTCGACAATTGTCGGCCGAACGCAGAAACATTTCTTTTAATTTCATTCGAAGAGTTTGGTGATTTATATATTTCAATTGATACGCGAGTCATACTGTGAAACAGCTAAAATCAAACATGAGTGGCGGATTACCGGAGTTGGGCTCGAAGATCAGCCTGATTTCGAAAGCTGACATTAGATATGAAGGCCGATTGTATACGGTGGACCCACAGGAGTGTACCATTGCCTTGTCGAGTGGTAAGTAATGTACCAAATTTGCATATGCAATAATAGGTATGCATGTACAAATGTGCGTACTTTCTTTCTGACATTTTTCATTTTTAAAATACACACACACTGTCAGGCACATGCATACATTCAAATATATGTAGGTGTACAACGTGTGCTTTAAAACTAAAACGGTAAAATGCAAAGGCGGGTGCTAAAAAGAAAATGGTTTCTACAAAACTTTTTGTTCACGTTTTGGGCTTCTTCAGTTAGTTTTTACAGTAATTTGCTGTGCTCATCGCGCAAAGAGCGGGCAGAGACACACACACACTCGACAGTCGTTGACTCGCTCTCTCGCTCTCCCTTATGCTTTTTGTTTGTCATGTTGTCGAAGCTCAGATGCTGTCGGCACACAGATAGAGCTTCGGGTTGTACAGTGTTGTTCTTGCATCCCCATGCAAGCGCAAATTACATTGTATGCCTGCATACATACATTTGCATATGCATGTATTTATGTATTAAGGTTTCAAAATAAATATGCTTCGACTTACATTGGTTTTATACATTACGTATATACGAATAAAGTATACATTGGTTTTTATGACTGTCTGTGTGGGTGTAGTTTGGTTGGCAAAAAAAGTAATTTTTGTGGCCCAACAATTTTTGGCGCCAGGGTCAATTAACGCATAGCATGGTAACTACCGTTAACGAATAGAGCGGATAAAGTGGACTAAGTAAGGAAGCAAGTAGAAAAGCACACGTGACTCACGCACGATCATTAATTTACATATGTATGTACGTATGTATGTACATACAAGCTTATATACTTTCATGCATTATATTTTTGTATATGTTACATATTACACATAATTGGTTTTTATAAGTGAAAGTGTAATTTTAAAGTAGATTCAAAATCTACGTAAAATGATAAAGGATCGAATGACGCTCACATCTCTACCCAAACATGTGTTTACATACTTACATATTTATGTGCATATATTGAGGTTATAATCAAAATGTCGCCAATGTTTCAATTTAAATTTATTTCTTAAATAGTGCGCTCCTTTGGCACGGAGGATCGTGACACCCAGTTTCAAATAGCGCCGCAATCGCAGATCTACGATTATATTCTATTTCGCGGCTCGGACATCAAGGACATTCGCGTTGTCAACAATCATACGCTACCGCACCACAATGATCCGGCTATTATGCAGGCCCAGCTGCAGAACGGTCCCCAGGTGATGCCGCAACATTTCCCAATGAATGCACCGCAACAACAGCAGCAGCAACAACAACACTCTGCTCCCTCGATGACTGGTGGCAGTGGAGGCGCATCGGGTGCACCAGGCGGTGCATTTGGAAATGGCAATCCATTTGGAGCCTTGGGTGCTCCTAGTCTAGGCCCTGGATCTTTGGCGCCTGGTGCCGGTGCACCTGGCAATGGTGGACCCTTTATGAACATTGGTGGCAATCAGCAGCAGCAACAAAAGCCTCAACAGCAGCCAAAACAACCAAGTAAGTTATTAATAAACAAAAACAACAATATAGAAACCAAAATTATCTTTGGCATACCGAAAATTTTATACCCTCGCAGAGTCCTGTATTTTTAACTAGTATTTAATGGATTTTAAAATAATCTACAAGGGTGTAAGAACATTTCCATTCACTCAAATCATAAAGTTAACTTCCAAAACAGAAAAATGAAATGAAAATAGCCAAAGACTTAACACTCTTTGTGCTGACCATAATCAATATTTATGGAAGTTGGCTTCACACATATACACACACACACACACACATAGATACACAAACAACATTAATACAAACATATACGCACGTTCCTGTCTATATGGAAAGTTTCCGTTTTAGACATGCTGGCGAGCGCATCGCGTTCCACAACGCCTATAAGCCTGATTATCAGTCCGACGGCCGACATGACCCAGCAGCATAACCAGCAGCAGCAGCAACAACAACAGCAGCTACATCAACAGCAGAATGCTGTACAACAAGCTCTCGGTGGTGGAAACGCGCGCGATGCCGGACATAAGCGCCAAAACCACCAGCAGCAGCAGCAACAACAGCAGCGATCTGGACCGAACATGCAGCAGCAGCAGAGGAACAACAACCACAACAATGATTTCTTTAATCACGGCCACCCACAACAACAACAGCAACAGCAAGGAGGTGGACAACGTGATCGCCGCGATTCTGGCCGTCAAATGGATAATAATTATAACAATTACAACAACAATCAACGCAACAATCGCGGTGGCGTCGGAGGTGGCAACAATGCCATGCAACAGCAGCGTGGCGGTGGAGGAAATGCCGCATGGAACATGCACCGCGGCGGACCACAGAATTCCAACAACATGATGATGCGCGGCAACCGCGGAATGGGAGCACGTGGCCCAACGCGATCCAATCAGGTAAACTGAGTCCCCAATAACTACATAATCGAGTGTTTCTATTTCAGATTGGAACTGGACATCTTTAATATTGATATTGGGTGTATACATGTTTAGCTATTTCAGGGCTATCGCATGCAGTCGGCTAATCAAAATAGACCCCGCAACAAGATCAAGTTTGAGGGCGACTTTGATTTCGAGCAGGCCAACAACAAGTTTGAGGAACTCCGTTCGCAGTTGGCGAAACTTAAGGTGGGCGAAGAAGCCAACAATAAAACCAATGCTACTACAACAACCACATCAACAACAACAACAAATACCACAACTTCTGCCACTACTGATCAGGTATTTACACTTTTAGTTTGTACTTGCTTATACCTAAAATTGTTTTTTGAATTCATTGCAATCGAGGCTACAATTCTTACATTTAATTGCATTACAAAAAAGAAAAGAATTTACAGATTTGTGTTTTCTAATTTCATTTTAACTCAACTTGGTTAACTTTTGCTTTAACTTGTTCTTATTTCACCATTTCAAACAACACAGACAACTTGCAACACAAAAATCAACCACAGTTTTTAAAAGTATCTTACAAAAAATAAACTTTAATTTTACTTGGCACAGTTGAATGGTGAAACTGATAAGAAAGATGATTCTGGCAATGAGACCGGCGCTGGAGAGCATGAGCCTGAGGATGAGGATGTGCATGTGGGCTATGATAAGACCAAATCATTCTTTGACAACATCTCATGCGAGGCTGCTCAGGATCGCAGTAAGAACAAGAAGAATGACTGGCGTCAGGAGCGCAAATTGAATACCGAGACATTTGGAGCTTCGTCTACCAGACGTGGCAGGTGAGTTACTCAACTCGCTGTCTCATTTCCATAATATTAATTGATATTTAATTACCCTCCATAAAGCTATCGAGGGCGCAACCATTACTACAACAATGGCAACACGATGGGCGGAGGCGCCGGTAACGGCGGCATGAATACTGGCTATGGTGGTGCACCTGGCTATAATCGCAACAACTATAATCGCATGGGAGGCGGCGGCAACTTCCGCAACCGCAGCAACAATCGCAACAATAATGGCGGTAATCGCGGTCAAAATAATGTAACCAATGGCAATGGTAATGCAGCTGCTGCCCTTAAAGCGGCCAACAATGCAGGAGCTCCAGGTACGGGCAATACGGACACCACGGCATCCAATGCCGCAACAACGAAGACGGCCACAACCACGCATACGGAGCAGACGCAGCAACTGGCGGCAGTTTGTAAGTTATTTTTTTTAATCTTACATTTTTTTTTTACCACTTTCGAGAAAGTTACAACAGATACATTTTTTTGTATCTAATTATCCCAAAATTATTTTTTGAAATATTCATGTCCAACTATTGATTTAAATTGTGCATTTGATTAATATATAAATTCGTCAGCTTTCAGAAAGTGTCAAGCTTTCTAAAATCAATTGTGACTTTCTCAAGAAATTATAAATTCAAACTCACCTGTGAAAAACTACCATAGAAAAATTTTAAAGCAAGATTTTCTGGGGCCCATTTCAGAAATGGTGGGTTAGAAAAATTCAATTCTGTTGCCTTGTGTTATTTGCACAACAATCACTAATCTTAATTTACTATTCTTCACTTTTCAGCTCAATAATGTCGCACAGGTGGAATTTCCTTGCCCAACTTTACAAAATACAAAAACACTGTCCTACTCAAAAGCTAGTTACCCGAAAGCAACCTAATCAAGCGACCGACCGACCGCGACCGATCGACGACAAATAAGGCTCTTATCACCAACAAAATGTTATGGAGTGGAGCTATGGATCTTAACGGCATAAACCGAATAATTGTAAAATTTTACTTAGTGTTGTAACGCTCATGACGTCCTGCGCGCACTCTCTGCCCGCCCACCGTGTTGCTTTGCTTTTCATCAGATCGAAAGCGTTAAGCGTTTCCCAGCCGCAGCCATAAAAATGATAGGGTTTTATGTAAATGGCATGCAAAATAACGTACCTAGCGAGGCAGCACTTGATAGTGAGAACATACACACCTCTACATATATATCTAGTAATAAATGTGAAGAAACATTAAGCATAAGTCTATGAAAAGTTAAAGAAAAACAAAAAAAACTCTAGGAGTCGCAAATTATGAAATTAAAGGAAAGAAAATATAAAAAATCCATGGAATTCCCAACATAAAAAATAAATAAAAAACGCAATTCACATGTTTATATATATTTTAAATCGAGCAAAAGTCTACATAAAAACAACAAAACTATACATCATGTGAGCATACGACATAAATAAATTAATTCAAAGCGTTACTAGCATTTAAACTTTTTTAAGAACATTTTAATGATGGAAAGAAAATGGAATTACATGCATATACTAAAATTAGAAGCAACACGTACATATATTGAACCCAAAAATTGTATAAAAAAGAAGAATATATATAAATCACCTATCAGCAGTAGTGTGGGCAACAAATAAATCTACCTAAAACTGGTGTTTATAAAAACGAGAACAACAATTATAGCGTGTCTTTCAAAGGATATTAGTTCAATTCCCGATCAATTTCAGTGTCTATAGCCAAACAGTCTAACAATACCTTAGTGTGTAGTATGTCTTTCAAAATGGGAGCTAAAATATATATATTTTTAATTATGCTACGGCCTTCAAAATACTATTTGCAATTAACAAATGCATAATATTCTATGTTTCCAGTAATGCACAATAATATTTGTCTCATACGATTACCACACTTTAAGTTTAAGGCTATATCAACAATTGTCAGCTATTCATTGTGTATGTTTGCTTAAGATTCCTATATTTGATCTTATTTTAAAAAATATCTTTTTAAATGCTAACATTTGTAATGATTAGTTGAATATAAACAGAGATTTTACGAGTATTCAAGAATTGTACATCAAACATGTTTTTTTTTGTAAATGTTTCGTACAAATAAGTCATCAAATGCATATTAAAAAAAATTCAGAGATAAATAAGTGTGGAATTACTTTCACGGCCCTTAAAACTAAACCGAATAGGTTTTAAAGTTGCGTTTAATGGAGAGAGGTTACTTCTATGTTGAGCACAAATAATGTATGAAATTGTAATAAATATGTATATCTCGCTAATAAGTCGAACATAAAAAACAACGTCATATTTTACAATAGATACAATGTTAATGCAGACGACCTGTGATATGTTCTAATTTCTTACGAAGCACAGTTAATCCTTTTATTGTCAAAGCACAATTTAAGCCACAATCTTTTTAGCCCTGGCCATTTAGATGTTTTATTTGATACTTCCATAGAAAGGTCACGTTTTTTGGACAAACTGGAGATGTAAACTTGGCTAGAAATTTCAATATCGCAAGACTTCAAAGATTTTATGAACAATACTCTTCCAACAATACGAAATTAAAATAAACTTGATAGTTTTTGAAAAAATCACTTTTATTTTCCGTAGCAATTGAAGCATAAAGATGACTTAATCTATAATAAATAGGGATTAGGTATTAGATAACTTCGATAGGATGTAACCAGGAGTATTAATGTTGAGTTTTGCTCGTGCGATATCTGAAACAAAGTAATCAAAAATACTTTATACATAGTTGGATACATATTAGGATATATTCAGTTCAAACTAGGTAATTGAGAAATATCATCATCACATCATTTGTCCCACAGTCCCAGTTCACGCATTTTAGTTTGGAAATAACGCTCGAGGGAGTTGGCACAGCGGTAATACTCAGTTTCAGGTGAATTGTAGAAGCGACAATTTGAGAAAATACGTGCCATATCGGCCATAAACAAGCGTCGTGTCTGATAATAGCCCTTCTTTAAGCGTTCGCCCATTGTTTTCAGATCCATTGGATACTTGATATGATCGTAATAGTCTGGAACTTCTGCTGCAGTGACTGGACGCAAAAAGGGCCATGCTGTGGCATGTTGACGCACAGATTGTAATACGGATCCGAATGAGGTGGCCAGCTTTTCTGGATCTGAAGATTCTTCCAGAGGACGGGAAGCACGCACTGGACGCATCTGCGGCTTCCATCCGATCTCTCTTAGGCCAGGTATAGATTCAACGGGTATCGATGGTAATCCTTCCTTGAAACAAGTTAAGCCACTTCTTACTTGTTGAACCTCGTTATGTCGTTGAGCGATGAGTTCCTTAAGGATCTCACTTTGATTGCGAATTACTGCGAGATATGCAAAAAGATTAATTTAAAATTTTCTGAAAATCAATGAAATTCTACTGACCTGCAATAAATTGTGTATTTACAATACTTGGATGGAGTTCACAGTGCATAAGTGTGGCACTGTCGTACTCCTTGATATAACCAGCGTAAACGGGACGAGCTAGTTTAATGTCTTTTGAAAAGCCTTGCTTCTTGAAATACCCGATGGCATCGCAATCGGCAAAGGTGAGCAAATGCTTAATTCCACGCTGTATGCTGTAATCCTTCAAGTGATTCATTAGATGAGTGCCGTATCCCTTGACTTGTTCTGCCATTGTGACTGCGCAGAACACAATTTCTGTGAATCCTTGCGATGGAAACGGACGAAAGCATATTCCGCCAATTGGCTGGTTCTCCTTAATCAGAGCCAAAGTCTTGTGTTTAGTATCAAACACCAGTTGGCTAATGTATTCTCGCGGCATCTCGGGAAGCTGATGAGCGAACACAAGCTGAAGTCCGAGGAGCCAAAGGACTGTCTGCTTGTCGACCGGTTTTGTTAGCGAGTTGCCCACAACATGGAACTCGATGGCGCGCTTCTGCTCCTCGGCCTTGACGTTCTCATCACGAGAGACATTGACTGGAAACAGAATCTCAGCTTTATTGGTTGTCTTTGACTCCGAAACCGCTTTCATGGCCCGGGTTACAACTTCAACAGGAAGGTCATCAAGATTCTCACTAGAAGAGGAAATATTAGAATTATAGTAGTGTGAAAGAGATAGATAAGTAGAAGATCGAGGTCTCACCTGCTACAGCGCTCCAGAATTTCCTTTTTCGGTCTCTTGTGAAGTGGTTCTCCGACGGATGAACGTTTATTTGTGCTGGCAGAAGCAGCAGCGGCATTGGAAATGCCTGCTGTTGGCGCCACTTCCTGATGACGCTTCCTTTGCTGAATGACAAATGAATTTGGTGGTCTGTAGCTGGAATCCCAAATGGGCGAATCATCCTTCAGCAACTCGGCTCTCAATGCCTCCAAAAATTTAGGCATTTGAGTGATGATCGAACGCTTATCCTCTGGAAAACGATCGCGTTCGGAAATGCATTTCTTTTTCAACTGCTGCGACATATATTGAAAGACGGTGCGCAGAAGAGTGCGTCCAAACACCAATGAGGTTTCAAACTGACGCAAGGAGTTGCAAAATGCTGGCACGTGACAAAAGACCAGCCAGCGTGTATAATTTATTTTATAGGTCGAAGCGTCCTCATGGGTCAAAGTTAAATCGCCACGACGGGCAGAAGGCGACTCAAAGTTATAATGATTTAAGAAGTTCAAAAATGTCTTGGCCACCTCAGTCATGGTCTGCAGTTCAGTTTGATTCAAGTGATTATACTTGTAGAAGACCAAGGACAACACAGCTTTTGTTATGCATGGCGACTCAAATGGTGGATCTCCAAGAGGACCACGAATAACGGCCTGCTGGCGTGTCAGGACACATTGACGGAGCAGCCTAAATAAATACAGATAAACCTTCTTTGTATCCTCGTCCTCAACACGCTGCATGGACATAAATAGGTTTTCCATATCAATGATTGCGCCTAGAAGATCGTCCATACTCGACCGCGAAATCTCAGTAAGGTGAGCGATGTGAGTCCTCAATGGATGGCGACAACTAACGTTGCGGCACTCCTCACTGAATTCTGGACAGTACGAAGATTCCACATCGCGATGTCTGTTCTCTTGTGGCGTCTTCCATCCAGTGCAACGGCAACCTTCGGCTTGGCATGCAGAGTACATTGACAGTTTTGCCAGTTTCTGGGCCTCTGGCAAATTGAAGACCTTTTGCTTTCGCTGCTGAATACGCTGCAAGCTATTCTGCCGAGTTCCTTCCTGAGCGGGTGGCACATTTGCAGCTGCACCTTGGGCGGAAGAAGACGCTGCGGAAGTAGATGCGGACGCTGCGCCGTTCGCAGATTGTTGCTGTTGACCAGCAGCATTTCCACTATTACTATTGCTCCCATCAATTGGTTGGCTCTTCAGTGTTATTGCGGGGCCGCCAGACATGCCTCTCGATTTCTATTTGTTTCTGAAAATATCAATTTATATATTTATTTCAGATTTCACAATTTGCGAAAATGCAACGAGGGATGGTGAAATTATGAAACAATTGCTAAGACAAACAAAATATCGATGATTGTTGTTAGAACGCAATTGTTGCTGTTAGCCCACGGTATTTCCCCAATTACTAATTTTTACGTCTATTTGTTGGCTTCTCAGTACCTTTGTGGAATTCCCAGATGTCTTTTAGTTTTCTTTATATTTCTCCTGAAATATATTTTTTCAGCAGATTTCACAATAAGCGAAAATGCAACGAGGGATGTCAAAAGTCGGAGCAGGCGAGCTATTCGTCAGAGTGCTATCGATACTCGCTTTAAAATTCGATATTCCATTTGAGCCCGCCCAATTTAAATGTGAATTTTTATTTGTTGATATTTATCAATAAAATACAATTTAATAAAGTCATATAAATTATAAATTATAAAAAAATAAAGAAGTTAATATGGGAACTAAGGCTGCCACTCCTTTAAGAACAGCTAGTTTTGTCATTTCAAAATATAAAAAAAAATTGCAATTGCATTAATTAATTAATTTGAGGTGGAAGAGAATGAATCATCGATGTTTCCCTTCATCATCCCACCATCCTCCATTCCGATTGGGTCAAAGCTGCCACACAGTTCAACTTTTTGTGTTTTTTATTTTTTTAAATTTTTTAAATAATTCAATAATCATTTTTTTTTATTCTTATTCTTTCTTTATTGGATTTCCCAGCACTACAAGCTTACACTTATTATTTAATGTGCTTTTCAATTAGTTTGGGGCACGTCAGCCGTTGCGTTAATTAAAAAATTTTTGAGAAATTCTAAAAAAATTTTAAAAATCGAAAAAATACATAAAAAAAACTCCTGTGAAAGTTTCAAAGTTTTAGCTTCAATATTTATTTAAAAAAAAAACAAGTTTATATTTAACAACTTTTCTAAAAATATATGATACCGTTGCCAAGGCTGCCACCTTTTTTTTTGCCAATGAAATCAGCTGATTAATGCAAGAGTGTGTGTGTGTGACCCGATGTTTCGATGTTTGCATGTATGTGTCATACAATTTTTTGGACACGGATTTTAAAAAATGTAAATCTCATCTAAAGGGATTGTTCAAACAAATAGAGAAATAAGATTTTGAAATTCTTTCTTTCCCTTTCTTTCAGGATTGTTTATTTTTGCTGCATATAAATTTGCAATTTAATGCTTAATTCTCGAAATGACAAGTCTGAGTAATGACGATTTCGAAGATCAGCTTGATAATTTCATCATACGAAAGCCAAGAGACGAACAGAGAACATATTCGGCTGCACGCAAAGAATCACGAAGCGGTCAAAAGATTCACGATCATATTCCCTTGCTTGTGGGCGACATATTGCGGTCATCTGCAAATCCAGACGATGATGCCGTGTTTACGCTTTCCAATCCTAGCACACTCGAATATCGTACTTGCTTAGTCTACGGCTATGTGGCTGGTCGAGGAGTCCATAATAAAGCGTTCCACAAATATATTGTCGATGATGGAACTGGCACAATGGAGTTAAGTATAGGAATTAAACCAAAGGAACAGAAAGTAATTACTTCTCTTCACAACGAAGCTGCTGCCTTGGTTAGCACTTCAGAGATAAACTACAACAAGATATCGTCCATCATGGTACGACTTCTTGGCAAAGCCATGGAATACATTGATGGCTCATCGATATTACCCGGAAGTAATATAATGTTGTTTGGGCGTCCCAATGTTTATAGAAACCAAATATCCTTAGATGTTATTTCATTCAAAGTCGACAACGAAAGATCTCGCAAATTAGAGTTGGCATTTGCAGACTGTTTGCTGGACTTTTATCAGAGTAATAAACAATAACTGCATGGCATTGGTGTATATTGAAATTTTAATCATAATAAAATATCCAATTTTATATATATATATATACCGATTTTATGTTGTTTTTGCTCGAATGGCAGCACGTTTGCCAGTAACAGCTTGGAAACCAGACTTAATGCTAGCAACAGAGCACCGAGAGCCGCAGGATTCGCACTGAAGGAAGAATAAACGAGTATCCTTTTGCAATATTGTTTCCGGCGAGCGGCAGGTGTGACAGGTGACGTATTCCTTAATATAGCGACGCAGCACGTTCTCAATCTGCTTTGGCTGGAAGCGACCCTTGATAATCAGCTGTTGGTTACCGTCCATGGATCCGCTTGTGCCCAACTCGGCCAGCAAGAAGTCTAACAGATGCTTCGGCAAACGATGCAAGGTTTTCGCAATATCCATGAAATTGGCAAATGACGTTTTCTTGGTTCCCACACGTAGCACCTGAGGCGGTCTCATAACAAACTTTGGCTTGCGTCCAGCAGCCATGTCTGGGTTCTTGTCGAGAATAATTTCAAACACACGTTTAAGTAATTCGTCATATGTGTAATCACGATCGGAACCAAACCATGTTGAACTGTTATCTTCCACTGCAAGTAAAAATGTATAATATAATAAGCATATTAGTTTATATTTAGTTTATATGCTCAACATACCATTTTCTTTGTCTTCGCTTCTTTCGTCATCCAATTTATCGGCGAACAACTCATCCAAATCCTTCTTTTTGGTCTTCTTCTTCTTTTTAGCCATTGAAAAGTCCATGTCCAGATTGATTTCTTCCTCTTCAGGATCTTCAGCCGCTACAGCGGCAGTGACATCATCCGAACCATCGGGCAAGGCACCTTCCAGTTCATCTAAATTGAAGGGCTTCTTCTTTTTCTTCTTCTTTTTGCCGAAGCTCTCTAGATCGAGATTATCATCCATTTCGGCGGCAGCTGGATCAACAATTCCCTCGTCGTTGAGGTCCTCTTTTTTGGCACCATCGTCCAGTCCCAATGCGGCATCCAAGTCGAAGGTAGTCTTCTTCTTCTTCTTCTTTTTCAACAAAGTGGGATCGAAACCCTAAAAATGCATGTTAGACACGAATAATTAATAGACGCGTATGCACAATGGAACACCCATGCACATAACCTCACAATCGGGAGCACAATGTTTGATTTGCATATATATATATATGTTACAAACAAATAACTAATGCACTGCTTAATTGAAAACTTACGTCTTCACCTTCCATTTTCGAGTTTTGTTCAACAATTAATTAATTTAAAAAATTACTGCGTTAATTAAATTTTTGCGTCAGAAAAAAATACACATTTGTGACAGCAGGGCAGAGTTTGACAGCAGTAGTGATGGCACGATTTATCAAATGATGTGCAATAATCGATTAATTTGTGCCAATTTTCGATTAAATCGAATCGAATAATGGGTTGCGATTAATTGAATGAATAATCGATTAAATGCCAAAATAATCGCTTCACTAATTTCATATTTACGCGCAATTGGCTGATTTGAGTACTAATCGTCAATTTATACGAATCCGAATACTAACATACCATGATGTATCGATTCGTATATGCTTAACAGAGCTCTGTTGCTCAACATTTTTTTTTTGTGCGCGCAAATTTTAAAATTGAATGTCGGTCGTTTAAACCGGCTTTTCTATAATTTAAGTTTAATTCTACAAAATAGAAACATTTGTTACTTTAGTGTGAGCATTACTGGGACATCAAATAAACTGGCAATTTTATTAGAATCTATCGAAATAATCACGTCAACGAATATGACTATAAATGCACTTGTAAATGATTGGCTGTGAGCCAGCGTTATAAAAGTTATATTTAAATTACGATAAGCTCGTCTGGTAAATGCGCAGCTGTGCGAGCTTAGAGGATGACAGAACACATCTAGATTCATTGAGATAATCACTACAAATGAGCATTGCTTGGATTCACTAATTCCGGCCCGACTCCGCCTGCAAGTCGTTGAACCAAAAGCCCAACTTCGTACGCCAATTGTTGCACATCCTTAAAATGAGAGAGAAAATATCTGTTATTTAAGATACTTTGATAGTTGACTAAATAATTACCTCTTTTGTTGTGGCCTCGGCATAAACACGGACTACATCTTCTGTTCCAGAAGGACGCACAAAGGCGCGTCCTCGCTTATAATTCGAAACGACCTTGTTGATTTCCTCCTGCAGTCCCTTTGGCTCCACGCAAACACGTTCTGCATCCGTTGTCTTGATGACATTTCTATCCTGCACTGATATCTTCAGCTGTTGGTTGGGAAGATCCTTGTATGCAGAGCTCCAATCCGCAACGTCCCAGCCCTTGTGGTTGAGAATCGTCTCCACCAGGAGCATATCTGAGATGGCGTCGCCAACCGTTTCATTAATGAGATCTATGATGAGCAACAGGGTCTTGGCATTGTCATTGGTCTTGGCCGCTGCGGCGACAATGCTCTTTGCGTTATCACTGAAGACAATTGTGCCGTGGCCATTGGCCTCGAAGTAGATGCCCACATCATATTCCAAGGCCTTGTGATGCAGATGCTTGACGCCAGTTGGCACACAGGAAACGGGAACCTTCAATTCGTTGACTATATAATCCGTGGATGCTCCATTGGCATAGGCAGTCTGTACAAGGCCAATGCGAAGATCAATCTCGCAGCTCTTGATCAAATCCATTAAGTAGCCAGCCACCAGGGTGGCAATGCGATCTCCGTCAAGCAGATTAAACTGACCATCTTTGTCCGTAAAGAAATAGACAACGCGATCAGCATCGCCATCGACACTCACACAACGTGTGTAGGGTTCTACGGCTGGCATCGATATGGGGGCTCTCTGTTGGACTTTTACGTGATCAGCTCCGCAGTTCTCGTTGATTTTTCCGTTTCCAATGCCCTGGTTTATGACGGTCACACAGAGGGAGTTGTTATGCATGCGCTTGATGAACTGCAGCATTTTTCTAGCACCGACTCCGTTAGCACCATCAAAGATCAGAGAGTTACGATAGTTTCCGTTTTCGTTTCGATCATTACGGAGCTTCTCAAAAGCCGTAATGAGCTTCTCATAGTAGTTCTCCTCCGTGGGCTTGCCATAAGCCTCCTTCGTGTTCGCTGCAACGACGAAGTAATGCATCATTGGCGTTGTGACTATTCCAAACTCTCTTACGTTGCCCTTCAATGCGATGACTCCGTCGGCTACGGCTTTCAGCAGACGCGGACTGTGATACCGATTGTCCATGCCAACGTAAACGTGTGAGCTGGAGGTAACATCTATTTGATTATCCTTGATGATTTTCCCCACGTGCTGTTCCAGTTCCTGATCGCTAACGTTAACCAAATCTGTGGCAATTTTCTCCCAGCTGGACTCCAACATTTCACCCTTCGGATCGATTAGTTTAACGCCGTTGTCGGGCTCCGGATTATGCGAGGCTGTGATCATCACGCCGATGACAGAGCCTTCCCGATAACGGGAACGTAGTGTAGCCAGGACTCCCATTCTGAACATTACGCTGTCCAAAAATTCGGCCCTAGACAAAAAATTTATAGTTTTTTAGTAAACGATTGTTAGAAAACATTTGAGCCATAGGAATATCAAATTAGTTTTTTAGATTTATATTATTTTTAATATTTGTATTTAAAATATGTAGGTTCGTTTAACCGTTTTCGAACTCGAATTCAAACCAGACGTTTAAATGCATTGAATTAAAAGTACTCATTTAATCAATGCAGAATGTAGAATCAATGTAGAAATTCTTATCATGTATGCACATATGTCTAAACAATGGTATCTCAAAGATAGCTCCACCCATACGTACATAAATACACTCTTATGAATGTATTTGTGTACCTTTCTTTAAATGTGCATGTCGAACTGATAAACTGTATTCGTAAGACATTCTATAAATAGTTTCAAATGCCAAAATAGTGCACCCATCGGTCTTACTCATCTTCACCACTCCCAAAACACACACACTCCCAAACATATTTCGATATCTATGTGAGTCTGTATGTGAGTATTTGTGGGTGAACCGACATACATACATACATGTATATGTAGCAATATGGATTAGAAAGGCGCTTAATCTTTTAAACTTAAATTTATGTATACTCGAACATATCAATTTGAATTTAATGTTAACTCACTTGCCGCGAAACCCAGCTGTTCCATACTGAATAAGTTCCGTTGAATTTTTGGGATACATTTCCCTGGCAAAGGCGTAAACGGTTCGCAAGTTAATCGACATTTTTCAACAACTTTAATACTATTGACCGCCTATGTGTGACACTTAAAATTTCCGCTATTGTGTTGTTGTTGTATTCAATCGTTAACCGGTTGGAAAACGTATTTCAGTCTTTACGCTTTTGTTGTACTAAAACTACTCCACAAGAAACCAACAAAAAGCAACGCGTGTCAGTGCAAGTTGCCAGCTGAATTATAACAAGAAGAAGAGAATGCCAATACCATCGAAGCGACCACACTCATAATATCACCGCACGAGTGACGTCAGCATTGACCCTGCTCGTGGTGAGTTTCACTTCAAACTCTGTTCACACAAAAATTTTATGATTTTATTTGTGTAAACATTTGTTAAGCATCCAAAATTAACTTTTATTGTAAAATATTTATTTATTGCCTGTGTATAATTTTGATTGTTTATAAAATATAATTGAATATATATATACGGTATGGCTTGTAAAATTTAAGTTAATATAGTCAATTTCATGGACGGAAAAGTTGTACGTTTCGACTTATTAAAACATTGTTAACAAAAATGTATACCTATTTGTAGTGTTTTGTCTTAAGCTTAAGATATTTTACATTTAAAGTATAGAATTTTTCGCTTGGCTGACGCTTTAAATAAGGCAATTAATTCAATTTCAATAATCAATAAACATTCGCAATATTAAACAATCTTGTACTGAGGACGGACATTAAGGCACTAAGGTCTACATTGCTAACGGTTAAAATACCGCTAACAGCAAGATTTTTCCTAACAAATTGAGTTCTGTTTTTAGAGTAAAGCTACCAAAAAGTAGTAACTACAAATATATGTATAGATATGTATGTTTCGTAGTGTAGTGTGAGATTCGTATTGGATATTCGAAATGTTACGAGTCTAAAAATTATTCGGATAATGTTATCCTGTTTGGAATGGTTTTGTGAAATCTTCAAATGTCTTTAGCAATCAGAGTAATGTTCTGAGAGCAAGAGAGCTTGCAAGCAGTAAGAATATTGAAGTAGTTATCTGGGCAACGCCAGCATAGCAGTCGGTAATGCGACGAGCCCTCATATAATTTCCTCCCAAGTACCTATCGTAACGGCGACTCTCTCGCGGAATAACTTCCAATTGTCGCGTTGCGTCTTGGAAAATTAAATCATAGTGTCCAATAGGCGATGAAAACATGCTAAAACTAAAGGCATCCACATCCTTCCGACCGTATAATTGTTGAGCATACTTAAGCAGGTTGATGTAAGCATGCAATTGGGTTTCATTGTAGTTTTCACCTCCACGGGTAACGATGGCGTTGGCCTTTACTTTTCCCAAATTGCAGCGTTTGTAATCTTGTAGCTCGGCGCGAGTGCCATCGGTGCAGAGAAGCTCAAAATCATCATTAAGAGCATTTCTCGCCCACCATTCCTTACGCTTTCCACCCGTACTTTCCATAACCGTGGTGTGCTTCATAAATGCCACGTGGCCACCGCCCTCGACGAGGCAGCGGAAAGCGCCAGTATGGCCATAATAATCCTCGGATGCATCGCGTCGACAGTATCTGTAGCTGGTTCCATGGCAAAGGTCGCACATGCTGTCATAAGGAACTCCAGTGTTGTATTCACTGCTGATGGCTCCCGGAACACAAGACTTTGTAAAGTACTCGGCAGCGGCACGAATTGAATCACATCCGTAGGGTCGAATCCAACCGTTGGAGATTAGAAAAGCCATTGGATATGTCCAGCCAGCGGCAGTATTAATGCCAGTGTGACAGGTGTTCTTGCCCTTTAGATAAGTTAGCTCGGTATCTGGATCTTCCTCTTTAGCAACAGCCACCACATAGTACTCCGGCTCACCCAAGTTGTACACCTCAGACATGAATGGGATCAAGTCGTAGTTTAACCCACCAGTATACACATCTCCGGCATCAAACACAGATATATCAGCCTTTCCAGATTGAATAAGTTGCATGCAGTTGATGTGGGAATGCATCTTTTTGCAGATCAGCTCTGGCTTTAATATTTGTGCCTTAAGTGCGGTCTGCAATATTAAGAATACAATTAAAATACCAGTGAAAAATTAAGGAAAGTATTGCAACTAACCCGCATTTTGATGCACTTATCCAGTTCCTGCTCTGAAGTCACACAGAGAGTCATCGCAGAAACGGGACATTCGCGGATCCCATATATATAATTAATAGACTTTTGCAAATAACTCGTGAAGGACTGATCGTCTTCTGGAATAGCAACGAGAGCTCTGCAGGCGTCCTAAAAACAAACAATATTCTGAAGTCTAACAACCATAATAATAATTAGAAAATAAATGAGAAATACCTGGAATAACAAATTGGATCTTCCGTATCTTTTTGATTCAAATATGCGGAATTTTTCATATGGAATTGATATATTGTTGCCATCAAGTGGATTGCGCTCCGTTGTAAAACTGTTGTCCAATCGTTCATTACGATAATTGTTGTTGTCGAATTGATCATACGGGTTTTGGTTTGGATTTCTATTGTAAGGATTGTTGCTGGTGTCGTACGGATTGTTAAAGTTGTCGTAGGGATTATTGTTACGTCCTTGGTCATTAAAGTTGTTGCGATCATTAAAATTGTTATAACCTCCGCCAAGCTGTGATTGTTTGTTTGGATCCTCACGCACAGCATCTGAATACAGTTCAGCAACACGTTTCAAGAACTGTTGGTACTGCTTTCTTTGTATGAAAGTCCGAGCGGAGGATGTTACAATGGCATCCGAAGGTACTTGTCCCCAAGTACATTGGCGATAATCAGCAATCGCGACTCGACGACCATCAGCACAAAGCAATTCAAATGTATCGGGTGACATTTTTTCTGTATTGTATTAAAAATATTAATTATAAAACGCCTAAAAAGAAATTAACTATATACTCACGGAACTCGGTGGTTTGTAGCATTTCTGAGACTGTTGAATGCCTCAAAAAGGCAACGTCTCCCACTTCGAGAAGGCATCGGAAGGCGCCCTCGTATCCAAAATAAGGATCAGCCGCCGAGCAACGACCTCCAGCGACTTTACCCGAACATAAAGCACAAAGCCTAGAGGGAAAAACCACAAATATATACATAAAACATGGATAAAGCGGAATATAATTTGTTCGCTAACTTGTCTGAATTGTCGCCAATAGGATTGTATTTATCGATCAGCGAATATGCAGCGCAGGAGTTGTTGAAATAGTTGGCAGCAGTTTTGACCTGGTTGTTGCAATCGACCACTTCCATATAACCATGGTGTTGCAACTAAAAATGAATAGTATAAAATGTTATTATTGTGTCACATAGAGAAATATTTAAGGTCAACTGCTAACCATATAAATTGGAACAATCCAGCCAGCCAGACTGCCAACCCAAGGGAAACAAGCTCGTTTATTACGCAGGTGTCGCAGCTCAGTTACGTCCTGGAGTGTATTCTTCTTAACAACTGCCACTGAGTAATATTCTGCAAATCCTCCCTCTAATTTCTCCTGCATTATGGGAATAAGTGAGTTGTATCGGCCAGCCGTGAATACATCTCCAGCGTCCAGAGATGTAATGTGTGCCTTTTCTCGATCAAGATTATGAATGCACTCCTCAGCGCTGTAGGCCATAAGGCATGTGAGATTCAAAAATACGTCATCGAAGAGTGCGCGGTCCCGTTCAATAGCTACAGTCAAATTTTGGCATTTATATTGCTCCTCCAAGCTCTTTGTGCACCAGATAATGTTGCTAGTTTTATGCTCATCATAGTGATGTTGTGCTAAAATGTACAAGTTATTATAAACGTTTTATTTCGAAAAGGAAATGTGAACAAAAATTCAATAAAATTGTTTGTCTTGAGTTTAAAAATCAATTAACAAATATGCATTTAAATTTAGTTTGTGTCTGATTTCAATTAAAAGTTAAACTGATTTGAAATATTTTTGTATTACAGGTGGGTCAAATAAGCTGTGAGCACCTGTATGTATGTACATATGTATGTATGCATGTGTAAAAATGCCATCATTGTCAAGAGAAAAATAATTGCTTTTCATAAATAGCTGCATAAATTTAATGACAGAAGAATCAAAGTGAAATACTATAAACAAGAAGTACACAAATGTCTTAATAATATCAATTCGTATTCATTTTATACAATTTTAATACAACGGTTTGAACATGCATACAAACATACATATGTACACACTTTTAATAACAACGCCCAATGTTTAGTCAGCGAGATGTGAATTTCAAATCGTTCTTACCGTGGCTGACAATAAATTGCAGTGCGCATAATATGCTTAAGTAAAACAAAACTCTAAACATTTTTACACACATAAAGCACTGCACATTTATTTGTTTTAAATAGCTTTTATTCACAAAACTTAAAAATGAATGAATTAAGGAACGGCGACACGCCCGCAGCACATAATTAATCGATAGTGTCTGCCTTGTAGTTATCGATAACTAATCCAGTGTTGAACAAGAGTCTTTGGCGCTTGGCATTTTTTAGAACGTTTCAATTGACAGCAGGTGTTTTGTTTTATAATAATAAATTTTAAAAGCATTTGTGAATAAATAAATTTGTGTCTTCTAGTGAAATGGCAGTCCTGCGCGGCTGGAGATTTGTTGGCTTCGTATCCTGCATAGTTGGAGCTATTGGGGTGACTCTGTATCCGGTTATCGTGGACCCCATGATAAATACAGAAAAATATAAATCGCTGAGAGAACACAACAAAAGTCTAAAATAAATATACACATGTGATGTAGATGTGTGCTTAATTATTTTGTTGTTCCTGTTTTTACATAAACATTAAAATGTCATATTAATAAAACCAAACAGCTGTTTGTTTAAGTGGTGTTCTTCCTGTATATTAATTTTTTGCGCACTGTGATTTTTATATTGACACTTAAATACTGCATATAAATACTGTATCATTAAAAATCACCTGTATATTTCATTAGTTTACAATTATTTTCATCGTATTTCAACGAAACTTTAGCAGCACTGCAGCTCAGTTATCAATTTCGTAATCAGCTGATGTTCGTAAACTTATCCAGGCACATACGTGGTCGCTTTGTGCAGCAAAGTTATTTTTGTGTTCAGTCTGTTAAAAGTAACATTCCAAAAAGGAAAATGTCGGCAACAACGCCAAAACGAGAGGATATTTTGCTGCTCTTTGATGTGGATGGAACGTTAACATTCCCCCGCACTGTGGTTGAGCCAGAGTTCGAAAAGTTCTTTTACACCAATGTTAAGCCTCGGGCGACAATCGGAATTGTCGGCGGATCTGATCTGGAGAAGATGTTTGAGCAGTTGAATGGCGAAAAGATATTAAACGAGTTTGACTTTATCTTCCCTGAGAATGGCTTGGTGCAAATCGAAGCTGGAAAAGAAGTTGGAAAACAAAACATTATACAACATTTGGGAGAGAAGACTTTACAGCGATTCCTTAACTATGTGCTACGTTATCTATCCGAGTTGGAGCTGCCCATTAAGCGAGGGACGTTTATAGAGTTTCGCAACGGAATGATGAACGTCTGTCCCATTGGTCGTCAATGTACGCGAGAGGAACGCAACATGTTTGCTGCCTATGACGACGAACACAAAATTCGAGCCAAAATGATTGCGAAACTCAAGGAGGAGTTCGCAGATATTGATCTAACTTATAGTATTGGAGGCCAAATTAGCTTTGATGTGTTTCCCCATGGCTGGGACAAAACCTTCTGCCTTCGACACATTGAGGCCTATCACAAATTCAAAGAGATTCACTTTTTCGGCGACAAAACTGATCCAGGTGGTAACGATTATGAGATTTACATAGATTCTCGCGTCAAGGGACATAAAGTTAGTACTCCCAATGATACTAAGAGAATACTTAGCGAGATTCTTAATCTTTAATATGAAGCTTTTACACTTTGCATTTTACATGGATTGTTCAAAATGTATACATATATTTTTACAAATGTCAATAATAAAATATACAATGGTTATATAGGAATACAATTCTGAATATTTGTTACACAATTACACACGCAAAAACTACGTATAAATTTAATCATAAAAAAAACTTATAGAACGTTATTTCATTACATTAAGCAGATCTGTTTTAGTAAATCGTCGTTCTTTTGAAATACTCTTATTTTTAGCAATGTAATAGTTTCGTAAGTATTATTGTTTAGAATTTCGGCCATTAACAGACCAGTTTGAGTCGAATCCACACGCGGAATCTGAATCAGAATCAGCTGTAATTGATGCACCAATACTTTTGGGAGCACGTATTTGATTCGGAGTTGTGGGCATGCTGCTGTAGCCGGAATTGAGATTTGAACTGGAATTGGAGGAGCAAATGGAGTCCCGTGGTGAATCAGTAGCATTGGAGGCATAGGATGAACGTTTGGAAGATCTGTAGCGTTTCGAAATAAAATCCATTGATTTTGGCGGTGGCATTAGATTCTCCGAACGATGCGTTATATTGTCCGCTGATCCCCATGACTTGTGAACGGCGTCATATAAATTCTTGTTGGCTGGCACACTGGATCTGGAGCCGAGTATGTTACTCATCCCGTAGGGTACTGTCGCCGATGCTCTCTGATTCTGAGAGATTCGATCCCGCGTCGTACCATTGACATGATGATGATGACGCTGATGAGGGTGACGGTGAGTTCGCTGGTGATGGCGATTGACTTCGGTTGGGCTGCCAGGTCCATACGGCATCATTCCACTGCCATTGCCCCCCACTCCCAAGAAGTTGCTGAAGGCCTCTGTGGTTTTCTTTACTCGGACATTCAGGGAACCAATCCGAAGGAATCCCAAATCTTTTTCGACTAAAAACAAAAGTTATTAATGTTATTTCTCAAAAAACAAAAGTCATGTTCTTCACTTACTTGTTTGCTTTTTTCGTGCCTTGATTTCTGCAAATATGGAAAGAAAAATTTATTTATCAATTTGTTGTTTATAAATAAATTAACATGCCCATGCTCAAAGTAAAATGAAAAATTGAGTTTTTTTTTGCACAAAAACAAATGATAATGCGATTAAGAAAACTCTTTAAATTAATAACTTACCAAATAAATGCTAAGTATAACAGGCATCAAAATCAAATGCTTTTAACAAAATAAACTTAGGAAAACTACAAAAAAGCGTAAGTTTGGAAAATGCTTAAAACATAATAAGGTGATTAGTGTAAAATTTCATAAGATAACAAAACAAAATCATTTACTGAACGCTAACTGATTGAAAACAATCAAAATCGTTAGTTATTTCAAATTCAACCTGCCTCCAGGTGCCGTTGAGTCCGCTGCTGATTCGCATCGCTTGAATTTCTACACGAGGTGATTATGAAAATAAATAGAGGTGTTCCCCATTTAGATAATTGAGAACTTGAATACATACAACAATTATGCCATTGATTAAACAAATGTTATTCAATCAGAAACTTTAAATAAATTGAAGACTCTATTTGTGTGAAACATACAATTTGCAATATTATTATTTGTTGCAGGAATACCATAGATGTTTTTCTTTTAGTAAGTATTCAATGCGCACACATGCAGGATTTTAATAATATCCGTTTAGTCAGAGTGTGTTGATTTTATTTAGTTTTATTATTTAAATTATTGTGTTTAAAAAAATTTTAATGAATTGCATTTTTTTAAATGTCAACGGCTGGTTTGATTTGATTTTAGATTTAGTCGTGCAGTGTTGGTAAGCAGTTGACTGTTTCTGCCATTCAAAGGCGTTTACAGCACTTGATAGTTTAACGGTTGGTTCATTAAAATTTTAGCAATGTTGAGTATATAAAGACGCAAATTAGTTAGAATGCATATAAATATTAAATATTATCGGCAAGGCTGTTGTGTTTTTCTTTTTTTGAAATCAGTATTCACTATAAATTGTGCAATCCATTATAGTTCAAATAAATCTAAACCGCAGGCAGCATCCATTACATAAATATATTAATTAGTGATTTTATAAAATATATATATATTTGATTATAAGTTTCTAGGTATTACCGTTGTGCCAGTTGTGTAAAGACAACGTTTAATAATAATTGTTATACACGACAAGAGTAGTATTATTGTTGTTCTTGTTCTTGTTGTAATATTTTGCAATTAGAAAAGCTTTTGTTAACAGTATAATTACAAAAATTAGTGGTTGTTGTTAAGCACATGCTTGGATTAATTAACTAAGTTGTTGGGTTAGTAACAGGATCTTTATATGGTCGGCTTGCACCGGCAGCGGACCGAAAAGTTTTACGCAGAAAGCTCTCTTTGCGGCGCGCGGGGGCACTGCGAACGGTGGAACTGCCAGCAGCTCCCGTCTCTTCTCCTTTGGACTCACTGGTTGCTGGATCCTTTTTATTTACATCCACAGACTCCTCATTTACCCCTTTGAATAATAGGGACTGCACCGATGGCTTTTTATAGCGCCGCGACGGCGATGAGACCATTAGAGACTGAGTGCGCGTCACAGTGCCCCCTTTTGGGGCGCCACTAACGGTGGCATATTGAGCGCGCAGCTGAGAGCGTTTCTTGCCGCGTGTCAGTGCGCTGCCGACTGTACCGCCGCTGATCTCACTCGCACCGCTTGCAAAGTTATTCTCAAAGTATTGCGATCCCAGTTGGTAGTTGTTGTTTAGCTCCATGATGGGGAAATACTTTTGATACTCACTACTACAGGTGGAGGCCGATACACTTGGTCGCTGGCGACTGTAGTCCAAAGGCTTCATACCACTGCAGTCCATAATGTCACGATTGGCCTCTGAAAAAGTACATCATGAGTTATTATCCATTATTTAAAAGTACTTGTGGTAAATAACCCAAATGTAGAGGATAAAAACTGAGTAGTCTGTTATATATTTGAAAATTACTATTTAAATTTTCTTTTTATAAGTAATAAGTACTTACTATATACATTCCATAGTAACTCGAATATATTATCTCTGCCAAACTGGGTTGCCAAATGCAATGGTGTGTAACCCTAGAAAGATACAATATTATTAAAATCGGAATTGAAATACTTTTGAAAATCTTACGTACAAATCTTATATTGTCAAATAATTCTTGATTACTTATTTTATAAATTTTCTTCTTTTTTTTATTTATTTACATAGAAAAACCAATTATTAAATTAGCTAATGGTTCTATATTTATCAGTATTTGGCCAAAAAAAATTATTGACTATCTCTTTTATATGATATACAGTCGTCGGATAAAGGATCTTGACAAAACTAAAGTTAAATCTACTCATAATTTGAACTTACTTTATGTTAAGTTTGGACTCAAAGGAAAGATCATTTAAATTCTGTTTGGATGAAACAAAACTTTCCTTAACCCATTAGGTACCCATTGAAAATTTAGAGTTTTTGTAAAAGTCTACTTTTTTGACTTTTTATCTCGGTGTCAAACAAAAAATGTTTTTATGCAAAAAGTTTCTCCAATCAATTCTATTAGAGACTGCCAAAATTTCTTCGCTTATATTTTGTATGATTTTTTGAAAATTGCAAAATTTGCCACTTTTTCCTCCTTTTCACATAAATTTTTTCTGAGGTCATAAAATTTGCAGTCACTATTAGATTTATTTGGATATACTTTTTGCATCAAAACATTTTTAATTTGACACAGAGGGAAAAAGTAAAAAAAAATAGACTTTAAAAAATATTCCAAATTTTCAATGGGTACTTAATGGGTTAAGCAAAATTATGTATCATTCAAACGAAATTAAAATGACCATTCCATTGATGCCAAACTCTTTATAAAGTAAGTTTAAATTAAAACGTTTGTTTTTTGTGACCTTTCTAATTTGTATAAAGTAAAGTATAACTCTTTTGTTCTATCATTTTTGAATATGTGATTAAAGTAACTCAAACTTCTATCGACAAGGTGTGTGAAATATGAATTATTCGAACTACTTTCTCTAAATATACCTATCAAATGATACCTGATATGAGTTTTAAAGTGAAGTGAATTATAAATGTGGAATCCTTTTTGAATTTTTTGGTTGTTGTAAATTGCGCATCCAATCGGAAATTGGAATGGAGGGACATGGAATGTAACACACTCGTCGTGATTGACAATTCACTTTGTCTCAGTTTTGAGAGTGACATTTTGAAAACACATTTGAGAGAGAATTTAATTTGTTTGGAACACGGCATGGTTCAATTTAAAATTGTGTAAACTCTCATGCATAAACCTAAGCAAGGACTTGAGGTTGGGCATGTTGTGGCACAATTGGATTTGCTCGTCACGATTTGTCACAGCTTGCCTTGTGCCTCAGTTGTCTCAGTTGGCCCATGCCTCAGGGGAAGGGTTAAAGGAAGCGCTTTTCCAGTGTGTGACATGTGACGCAGATTTTCGCGTGATTGTGATTGTGACTTGTGACAAGGCAATCAGTCGATTTGTATATTATTAAAAGTATTTCAAATAGATACACTTACCCCATGCTGCAGCAATAAGTCGACAGTCGACAGTTGTTGAATCCATCAGGGAATGAGAAATGGAAAGAGTTAAAAAGTTTAAATATTTATGCATACATTTAATAATTTACAAATTTGTAACTTACCGTCTTGGCATTTACATCGGCCTTATAAGTGCCGGCAATAAGCTTAACCACATCCTCATTTCCATGCTTGGCAGCCCAGTGTAGAGCGGTCTATAGGGCAAAGAAGACTTTAATTAGCAAACTCTTAACTGTTGACTGCATTAAGCCATATTCATAAAGGAGATCAATTGGTAACAAATCACCGAAGAGGGACAAACAAACACTAAGGGCACAATCAGCAGGGCGTCGATGTCCCAATATGCTGCACTTCACCAACTATTTGTTCGACCATCAATTGCTGTCTCCACCAAAAAAAAAAAAAAAAAAAGAGGAGTAAAGAGAAGCAAAAAGGGATTCAGTGCAGCCAAAAGTCTGTCCGAGATTTTACGATATAAATAAATTGGCCACGGCCACTGGTCGAATGCCGAATGCCTCTTGCCTCAATTATTTTCATGTTAACATAATAATTTAGTAAGGCGCAACGATTTGGCCAACTCAGATAAGCTAAGCCACAAACTGAACTCAAACTGAAACTGAACTAAACTGAATCTGAAACCGAAACTCAACTGCAAGATCACCGCGAGTGCACGATGATTTTCCATAGAATTGTTTGCCACATTGCCGCATTGCAAGCCAACAACAACCAAGCCATGTGTTGACAATGAAGACGGTCAGTTTTTTTTTTGTTTTGTTTTTGTTTTGAAACAGCGGCGACAAACAAGCAGCCGGAGAAGTAACAGGAGCAGGAGCAGGAGGAGGTGAAGGAACAACCAGATCGAGGTACAACAAATAGAGTTTCAGCCAATTCCCGCGGAGGATCGGTATGTAATTCTTTTCAAGGGAAATTTGTTTCGTGTCTCCCAGTTAAAGATGTGGCCGGTGGTGGTAGCACATGGGATCCGATACAGATGCAGATGCAGATTCAGATGCCGACTGCCCCGACTCCGACTCCCCAACTGTCCTGATACTGACATAGCTATTGCTGTCGATGCATCTTAATCTGCACTGTTTGGCATTTAATCTCATCCATTGTCTTAGCATTTTGTGGAGAAATGTTCATGAACAGAAGCTGCAAAGCCAACTTGGACTCCGACTCCGTCCCCGACTCCGACTCCATGTCCGAACCTCACTATTTTATCAACAATGTCAACTGATGAACGGACACTTAAAAGATACTTCTTTGCTCTCTTACAGAATTTTCTTAAGTTCGATTATGCATGTTATTCCAAACTTAAAATGCTTTGAAAGATAATTAAAAGTCAAATCTATTTTGAAAAAAAATATATGTAATTAAAAAATAGTAAATATGGAAAATGGATGTAAAAAATGTAAAAGGTAAAGCTGCTGATCATTACATAAAATCATGTGCCAGAAGCACATTTAGAAATTCTTTTACTCTTTCTTTAACTCAAGTCTCTATCCAACTTAAGCCGTACATACTAAGAATTATAAATTTTAATGCATAGATGTTAACTCAAATAAATGTACATTTAAAGTATATATAAAACTGAAATTCTATTAATAATAGTTCAATTTATATAACTTGCAAAAAATAAAAACTTTTCAAATGAAATCACCGCAACCCAATTTTAAAACTTTAAAATAGTTATTTTTGTTATTATATCTTTTCAGATTTTAAATTAAAATTTGACTAAAATTTATGTTTAATTCAAATCAAATGAGTAAAGAAATAAGAAAAAATATACATTTTAATATAGAAGAAATAAAAAAAAACAAGTGGGCGCGGCTACAGTCGAGTTTGCTCGACTGGAAGATACCCTGTGCCAGTCTCCATAAAATAGAATATTGGTTGGGACCATCTCATATACATATTCTGTCAGTTTGGTTCACATATCTCAAACAACAAAAAAGTTTTTCATACTGAGACTTGATTTTCGACTGATCGTTCCTATGGTAGCTATATGATATAGTGTTCCGATCCAAATTTAAAAACAAACTTGATCTGCGTCCGGTATCCAGCAACCTACATACCAAATTTGAAGTCTCTAGCTATTATAGTTTCTGAGATCGACGCGTTCAAACAGACGGACAGGCGGACGGACAGACAGACGTACATGGCTCAATCGACTCGGCTGTTGATGCTGATCAAGAATATATGTACTTTATATGGTCGGAGATGCTTCCTTCTGCCTGTTACATACATCACACAAATCTAATATACCCTTTTTGACCATTTTCAATGGGCACAGGGTATAAAAATACAAATACAGAAGAAACAAAAATTAAACATTTATGCACTATACTTATTTTCATGAGGAAAAGAATCAATAAGTCCTTCCAATTAGATTCATAAATTGTTGATAAGAAAATGAGATGAGGCGTGAAAATGATTATCGCATTGTCATTGTCATATGAGGGACACTCCTGGGGACTCTTTGGGTTTTGCATTTACAAATCGTCTCACGCGCAAAGTATCCGTAAGAGTAGCGATTTTGTCCATTTCGTGAATGTCGCTGAGACTCAGACTGAGACTGAGGCTGAGATCTGAGAGAGGCTCTTTACATATGGCATGTTGTCCGTCTGCACGTTTAAATTTATTGTCCATTCCATTAATGGTGGCAAGGGACAGAAATTCTGCGTCTCTGACAGTGAAATGCCATAAATTCTTGCGTCTCGTTCGGATGTGGCATTGTATTGCCATCAGAAACAGAAACAAAACAGAGCGATTTGCTCTCTAGACCGGGCTACCATCCAAAGTCATGGTGGAATCCAAAGACGACGGTGTTGGCAGTGATCGCGAAAAGGAAACTGAGTATAAGCTGAAGCTGCTGCTGCAACCGCATTGTGAAGGAATTTCAGGAGTACGAAACCTCGAGCTGGACAAGCACTGAGCTCAGCTCAGCTCAGCTCAGGTCGTGAGACACTGCACCCGATGCTCCTCTTGTCCTTTTAATGCCTCACGATCATAAAAGGATGGTCAAAATATTTGTCACTCGTTTGGCCCAATGCAGCCACAGAGCAGCAGCAGTGAAGGTGTCACAGCTGGAATCCGATATGGTAAAAATGCGGTAGAGTATATATGTGTGCATCTGGATCATGATAATACACACAGCAGTTGATTGAAAACATAGATAACACCTTCCGATGCTAATCTCGCTCCCTTAAGACAATGCCACTTGGCAAACATCATTGTTTTGTATTCGTAAGTAAACTCAATTTGGCAAACGTTTTGCTTGAATTTCATTAACATTATTAAGACTATTTGAAGATATAAAAGGTTTTATAGCTATCAAAAGACAGAGGACTTTTATTTGATTTATTTGGCACATAAATCTTTGAAAATAAGAAAAAAATAATGGACAAATATTTTGTGTCAAGAAGAATATAGAATTAATCATCAGAATTGTTTAGAAGAACTTTTCATTTGTATATTACTCTATGTTTCGGTTCACAATCAGCCAATTGAACATTGTGGCAATCAACATCAAGAACTTAAAAAATTAACAAAAAGTATGAAACTATTATTAATATTTCACACAGTTCAACAATTTATTTTCCAGGGACTGCAAATAATAATTAATTGTTTTTTTTTTTGGAATCAAAAAATCATTCACTTATAATGACTTTGAGACACCGAAAAAAATACCAATATTCATCTTTAGGGCTCATTTATGCATTTTCACAATTATCATAAATTTTTAAAGTTTTTTTAGGTTTGCTCACAAAATAATAATAAAATTAAAGTTATACTTTACTTCTCAACTAATAATCATTATTTTTTAGCAAAATAATAAAACTTAAAAATAAAAATTATACATACTCCTAGACAACCCATAATAATCCATTTAAAAATAAAATGTCCTGTGGAGAGTATCAAATTGAGCTTTGTCGAAATTACAACTTGAGTTTTATTTTGAGCAAAAAGCAAAACTCATGAAATAATGATTATTCGTCAAGTTTTTTTTTTGTTCAAACATAATTATTATTGGTTGAAAAGTAAAGTATAACTTAAATTTCATCATTATTTTGTGAGAAAATCTATAAAACTTGAAATTTATCATTAGTTAAAAATTTTTCTAATTACACCTATAATGATTACAGTCTCTGTAATTTTCTTTTATTTAAATTAACAAATTAATATTATTTATATATTTTTCTGTGGTATACTTACATACTGTTTGTGGTCCGAAGATTAATTATTTTGCAGAAAGCATATAAAATTATAGAAATAAAATATAAATATTAAAAATATAATAAATATCGTCATGGTTAATTAGGTTAGCATTTCGAGAAAAAACAAACTCAATTAAAGTTGATCTTGTTCAAGCTTTATCTGCCTTTTTCCATATTAAGTGCTAAATATAGCTCTCATGCCACTAGCTGCCATTTCGCTTTAACAATTTAATAACACATTGGCAAGCCTCAACGGCAATTACGCTGTCCGATCCTGGCAGATGTATGTACAATGTACAGAAGTATATACATACATACATACATATATACATATATACATATATACGTAGAGCAATGTCCACTGTCTAAACTCCAAGTGCGTCGAGTGCTCGAAAATTATCTTCCCCTAATGGTGCCAACTATGATAATGAGGGTCATGTGAGCTGGAATGTGGGCTGGCAACCAGGAGCTAACCAGGACAACAACAACAACAAGGAAACAAGGTCTGTGTTCAGTGTCTCGTTTTGCGCCAAAAGTCGAGCGCCTGCGTCGAATGCCGTTTCCCCAATAATAATAAGAAGTTAAGTCGCTCGAAGGCGTTTTGATCGAAATTCGATATTACGTTGATAAGAAGACACGAGTCCAAGTGCTATTCAAAGTGGTAGGCCTGGCAAACTGGCAACCAGCAGACATTCGCACTGGACTGGAATCTTTTGGAAACCCTGAAATGATACTATCCAGAAGCTGTCGTTTTGATCGATCGCCGGCACATGAAAATTGTCATGTTTAACAAGTATTTTGCTGGTTGTAATTAAGGCTTGCTTTTCAGCTCACAGCTCACAGCTCAGATCCGAGCTGTTGATCGTCAAAGTGAATGGTTTTTACTTTAAAAGACATTTTAGTAGGTGTCAATTGTTTGGGAAATTCATTTATCACTACGCCAACTGTGCCGGACAGTCTGCAATTGTTCTCGCTCCGGTTCCCTTTTTAACTTGCAGATATTCAACCGTAATGTGTATTTAATGTTTGTTTGTTTATCCTCAAAATGCAACTACTTATTATAGTTATTTTAAATAAGTGTACTTACACCCTAGTTTTGTGGGTACCCAGTTCATGTTGACCGCATACATGTGTTTTGGGCGATCGTGAAATGAAAATAAATTATTTTAGAAAGAAATTGATAATTATATAAAGAAGTAGTATAATTTGTTGTTGAAATTAAATTTATTTTACAATAAAAATGTCATCTTAATGATATTTCTTCCCTTTTTATTCTTCCTGAAAAAATATAAATATAATTGTTACGATCAATGACATAACCAATACAAATATCCCAAGATTTTCCGAACATTTTTAAGATTTATTTTATGTTTTCTCTCCTCAAGAAATTCTCCTTTCTTTCTTGATAATAATTAACAATTTCCGCTGTTAACAATCCATACTTAGTTTCAAATGTTTGGTTTATTACAAGTAATAAAAAGTTCTTGACAAACGGAACAGGAGCTTTGGACTAATTGCCTGGTAAAAGCTGAAATCTGATATATAATCTGAGGCTATTACACCTGAAAATGTGTTTAAGTTCCCAGAGTAATTGAGACAAGAGCATGGAACATGAATGTGAAACAGAAACAATTATTTTCTCTTTATGGCCGCTCGATTAACTAAATTGATTAGAAATTATACTCGTTGAGGAACCATATGCCTTGACCTAATCACAAACAAAGGCTAATACACAAAGTTGGTCATAATAATGAACACTATGTTAACTTGGTAGGCATACGCACACCATTGTACTATCAAAAAAAAAAAAAAGAAATAAAAATAATCAACAACTACGAGAGCACGATAAGAAATATAAAAACAATAATAATGACAGCAAAAGTCCTCGCTGCGTTTTTATCTGGAGAGAACAATCTAAATGATATATTAAGCGCAAAGCAAATAACGCTCTTTTTGTCGCCACCATGCTCTTTTCCTTTCCGTTTCCTTTCCGTTTCCTTTCCGTTCCCTGGCGAGTTAAGTTCTCCAATTATGCGGATTATTAATTTAACTGGGTCGCGTTGAGTCCCGTCTGTCCCTTCAGTCCCAGTGTGTGCATGTCTTTTGGCAGCGGTGTTGTTGCTGTTGTTGACCAGCCACTGACTTGGCCACTTGTCGTTTCACAAGTTGTCAAAACTTGTCATTTAACCGACAATGAGCCTTGTTTGCTTTAATCGTGGTTATTATGCGTTCGACTGAATAAGTCCGCTAACCGTTCCCCATGGTCCCGAGCCTGGAATTATTAATGATACCCAGACTTGTGTAGATAGAGTGCGTCTCATCGGCAGGTGCTCGGGACTTCATGGGGAGTGTCTCTAATTAGTCGCAGTCGGTCTCAACGTCGAACTGCTGACAGCATGCCTTTTTCTCTCTCATCTCTGACGTGCCATGAAATGGATTATTTGTTTGATAATCCAGTTTAGAAATTATGGTCATGATTTATACTTTGAGTGCATGTTAAACAGTTTGTGCTGCAATTGCTTGCAATTAGTTTACACCCATTAGTTGGCACTTGCAGAACTCCTATGATTCTTTATACGATCCATCTTTTAATTGGTTTCACGACGGCAACGCGTCTCATTTGTCAATGGGGCAATCGATAAACTTGCGGACAGGTGGAAACCTCTACGAGTTGCAAAACTAAAACTGATGAGGGTTGTTTTCCTCGCCATGTCCTTATTCTTTTCGTTCAGACGTCACGATCACTCCGTAGATCAGCAACAGGTGATCGAGGTGACGTGTTTTTGTTTTGTTATTAAGTTGTTAACTTAAATTATTGTTTCTTTTCATATTCCTTAGCTTGAAGCCCGTCGGCGACATTTAACAGTTCATGCACTTATATGACCTGTCTCAAAATTTATTGTACATATTAAAATGCATTGTATGTTGTATTTGTATTGTCTGTATTGTCGCGGTGACGTCTTTCTTTGCAAATTGTGAGCATTCAAATCATTGTCTTTACACACTGTTTACATAATTGTTTTACATATTGCAAGGAATATCCCTACTGTATTATTATTCCTTTGAATTGCCGATATCATAACATATGTAATAAAAAAGACTTTAATCGAAATATAATTGAAAACTAAAATCAAATAAATCAATAAATTTTATTAAAAGAAATTAGATTTTTTATTAAATTGAACTACAAACGCCTGATCAGTCTAAAAATAGATATTCCACATATAAATGTAGTCGTATATTTTTTAGTGATAGAACAACTCGAATCTTCAATTCCTAACATGTGGCGCCAATTCTACAATGCTTGCTGTTTTAGTAGTTCTAGCTCTCGTTTCGCGTTCTTATTCTAGCTCCCATCTTTCATCGTTAAGTTCCTTATTATCTAGGGTAAATTTGATGATTTCATTCAAATGAGGCATGTTGTGGAACAGTGACATTTAAAATTTAGTTTGTGATTTGCTGTAAAAAAATATTCAATTTCAATACGAGTATTATGTAACTTACCGTAGCAGGATCCTGAAAAAAATCAAAAAATTTCATGATTAATAATTTGTATTGTGCATTTATATAATTCAAAGTTCATCAATTATATATTCGATTATATGCATTTTGATAAGCAATAATCATTAAAAAAAAGTTATATGTAAATATGGAATATAATATATAGTTAATGTTATATGTATGTATATTAATGTAATAAACTTAAGTTTTGGTGTGGTAGTTTTTATATTTTTTAAATTTTATTAAATTAGTCCCAGAATATCAATATATAATTTAAAATTTTGTAATTGTTTTATTTATTATTTTATCAAATCTGTTACCTGTTTTTATTATAAGTCTAAGCAAATTTGTTAGGTAAATAAATAAATAAACAAACTAAAGGGATGCTGTTCAATTGAATATTTCAAAACAGCGTAGATAGTATAGTTAGTAACCACACAAGAAGTTGGAAGTCGGAATGAAGAGAGCATTGGAGCATTCGTTGAGTGCATAATGCATCGAGTTAAAGAAACGCAGGGAACGCAAAAGTATTTGACGTATGAGAAATAAATGAATGAAATCGGATTCATTTTGAATCGATTGCTGAATCGATTTAATTGTCTGACTAATTGAGAGATTTTTTTGCACTGGGCATCTGTGAACTCCCAGGACGCACATTCGGCCTAGTTGCAGCGTTATTTGCTCCATTTGGCACTCATCGAGCTTAATGACTTGATTTGGGAAGCTGATGAGGTGCGGGCTCCAGTTCCAGTTGGTAGATTGTTGCCCGTTGATTAGTGTTCACGTTGGGTAGCCCGCAACCAAAGAGACACACACAGACTGGAGCACATGCATACATATGTATATGAAGATACAGATACAGATACGGATATAGTCGGAGAGTCAAAGCAGTACGTGCAGAACCGTCAGCTCCATTCCACTCCACTCCTCTTCACTCCGGTCGAGCAACGATGACAATGACTTGCCATATATGCACTAGCTGCTGGGCGGCTGGTCACAAAAACCTTAAATTTCATGCAGAATTAATTAACTTCTGGCTGCTGGCGTTGGCGACTGAGGGAGCTCTGTTCGTGTCGCCGCCACCGCCACCGCCGCCGCCGCCGCGGTAGCTGCAGCCGCCCAAGTAGCGGGCGCCCTTCCGCCAGCCAAGCAGCCAGCGCACAGTGGGCGTTTTAGGCGATCTAGCGAAAGAGCATTTTAATTTTAAAGAAATGCCTTTTTCGCGTAAGTATATGTATATTTACTTAGCTGTAAATTCTGAAACATGGCAGGATAAGTATCACCTGGCTTACAGAATTTAGAAAGTTTAATTTCCCAGCCCTTATAAGAAAGTCGTTCCGTGGCCTTCAAATTGTGGTAGAATAGCAATCGTACTGACAACCGTGAAGAACTCTTTTTAGACTTTTGTAGTCTAAATTTTAAATTTGACTATATTTGGCCTAATTCTTATTGTTATGAGGCACTGATCTTGTAAAATGTTTAGAATACATAAATAATCAAAAAGGTGTCTTTTAATCTCATGTAATCACTCGTACATTTCTCATTTTATACTTCCTTTAAAGTTATTTTTTTAAATAATTAATTCAAATTGCATTTCATAATTAATGTCAATATGAAATAACTTTATTGCCATTTTCTTGAGTTTATTTATGTTTATTCGCTAGATCAGCCCAATATCCCACTGTGGAGCGCTTCGTTTTTCAGACTCTGATATTTTGATGGCTGCCCAGACAACATGGGAACACACAGAAGCGCTGGCAGCATTCGGGATCGCTCTGGAATTTCATTGAGAAACGTGCCCCGTACTTTGGGACAACGGCGCAGGTCGTGTCCCCATCGCTCTGTCATGAATTGCACATGCACTGGCCATGGTATATGGTTCACTTTGCAATACAACCACGTCTAGACAGATGTGTGTGTGTGTGTGTGTGTGTAAGTGTACTTAGCACAAGTATAGTCGTATTTATTTGTATGTGGGGGATCGTTGTTTGTCTTGCGGATCTATCTTGTGGCGCCATTTGCTACCATTGGCTGGCCCGTGTCGCAATTTAATTACAAGCATTGCTATCAGAGGAGGCGACAGTAAGATTTATGCAAAGAATAAGCGAGTATTAGTGCTGGGTGAGTGCCTCGATATTTTCACGTTGCCAAGAGCTATCGCAAAAATATAATTCCAATATATGTGTTGCATCTTTAGACACTGCACTTAAATAGTACAAAGTATCTATCTATTAAATTTATCAAAACTAATCATTTTATTCTAATTTTATAAAAAATTAAATAATTTTTGGTCGACTTATTTCATATTTATTATATTTTATTTTATGTGAGAGCTAGATATGCTGAGCTTGGTATGATTCCTGGATATACGGAGCCGATCAACATTCGTTTTGAATTTTACAGACACTAACTTTCCTAATATATTAACATAAATTAAAAAAAATAATGCCATTAACAGATTTTGCATTTAAGGTAAGCGATAGTATCGCTAGTGTCTTCGATAGTTTGCCAGCTCTAGCGAGTAAGTACAGCATACTAGCTTAGACTGGCGGACAGATCCCAGGCTCCTTCAAATGATATCACGATGGCTCTTCATTGGATGTCATCGTTGCAGTCAGTCGCCAGTTATGTTGTTGTTGTGATTTTTTTTCTTTCATTTTTTTTTGGATGCACAACTCAATTTGCTGTTCGTATGTGTGGATGAATATCTCACAAGTTCGGGGTAGCCTATTAAGGCAAAGCACTTGTCGGCCACGACTGCTGGGAGCTTCTTTAAAATCGAATCACGTCTGCCCAATTTTGAATGGAGGACCACAGTTGTGCAGCGAGTAGAGTAACCTAAGACTGTTGGAACTTAAGAGCCACCACCGACAATTTTAGCTCCCTTGTAGGCGATTAACTTAAATGCCACTAAACTAATTTAAAAACGATTGTAAAAGCTTTCTCGCTCGCTCGCTCATTCGCTTCACTCATTCACTTGGTCACTCTGTCAATCTCAATCTCTCTCTCTCTTTCTCTCTGTTGCGCGTCTGGATGGCGATAGAATTTCTTGGTCACTCGCGCCACAGTTTCGCTGTCAAACATCTTGTCTTGACCATCCATTCAGCCATTCACTGAACAGTTCAGTGTTCACTGTTCTGTTTGTCACGTACTATCGAATGTGGCCATCGGAGTCATCAGAGCAGATCTGTGTAAAATAAATACATACATGTGGCCCTGGGCAAGATTGCTTTTCCATATGGAATTTAATTTGCGCTGCTCTGAAACATGTAATAACGATGCAATTTCATTTGCAATTTAACCCCATCCCCCCATAACCATCTCTTGCTCCTTCTCTTTGACTGACCTATAGGACTTTATACGCAAAAAATACTACAGATTTACCGGAGTGTTCTTTGCAGGACTTTTTGTGGTTTTAAACGCTCAGGGTCGACTTCATTTAGTATGAAGTTACCGAATTTCCTGCAGCCGAGTAGGCTTCCAATTCCACAACTCAAACTGCTCGATTCTGCATATATGTAAATTAAATGTCAGTAATGTATGTTAGTAAGTAATGTCAGAAAGCAAATTTCGGAATTGAATTCTGAGCTGAATCCAGCAGTGACGTTTTCAGTGATGATGCGGAGGGAATTCCCATCATTAAAAATCTGAAATAAAGCATGCCGAATTTAATGTAGAAATGGGCAGGGATATTCTCGCATGCCGAAATGTAACTCTGTACCAGGTAAACTTGTCAGTTCGAAAACTTAAACTTAAATTTATAATTAAATATGTCGAATTTGATGCCGAATTGAGGTTGTAGGAACATGAAAACTGTATAGATTTAGGTTTCTACATGCCTGCAAATCCCATAGGACTTGCAGTTGACCAGTGTTGCCACACTGCTTTTTAGCGTATTACACGCTCGATAAAACTCGTGAGTTCTGGCGATGACAAAGAACTCTTGTTATGCAAAATACCTGCGAATATTACACAGTTAACTTTACGATTTGATATATTGCTCTTGTTGTAGTTGTGTTACTGCTCTTGTTGTTGTTGTTATCGTTGTTGTGGTTGTTGTTGTTGTGGCTAGCGATGGCGCCTAGAAAACAAAACACAGCCGCAGCAGTGGCTTGAGCGGTGGCGGTGGCAACCTGTTGCGCATATGGATGCCCCGCGGTTATGGGCATCATAAAACCTTACGAGCTGAATAACAAATACACGTACGGGATGATTAATTTAAGCACTTTTACGAGCTCTCTTCATGGCCCTGTCTGATTTATTGCCGGACCGTGCGACGAATTTGCGTCAGGAAAACGCCGCAAGAGGTCCAACTGTCCGACTGTCTGTCTGTCTGTTACTCTGTCTGTCTGGCAGCGGTCAATCCTTGCTTTATGATTGGATTTAAGGGGCGATAAATGAAATTAGGGGCTTAGAATAACTTTGCTCGCAGTTGGGTGCAAGCACTTGTTGGAATATAAATATTGCTTGTAGGCGTACGGCATCCACTTGAGATATCGTCTAACTCTCTGAGAAGAGGCAACTTAGCCAAGTTAGCAGTTGGAATTGAAATTGCACGTAAGCAAGTACAAGTAAGCAAAGTCAGAGTCAGAGACCACGACTGGACGACTGGCGCATGTTGCCATCAGACGCATTTACTATTTTGCATAAATCATAATGTAATCTGCATCTGGAAATGAAAACAAACCGAAGCGAAAATGTCCAAGCTTTTATAATTAACTGCGCGGGCACAAACTGAAGACATTGGCAGGCGACATGCCGGGCACAGCTGCAGGACCTCTCTACCTCTCTCTCTCCCTCTCTCTGCATTGGTACACAATATAACCAGCATCAGCATCAGCAACAGCATCAACGACCAGCGACAACAACCGCATAAGTTTCTCAATGAAGCATGGACCCCGAGCATCAACACAAATATACACTTATATTTGTACACATATATATAAATATATATATAAATGCAACAAGTAAGAACGATACAGACGACTGCTCGACCATAAAATACCCGTAACTAATATAATTGTTTTTATGAATTTATTTATTGATAAAAAACAGTAATTTTTTTAAACTTTCTTAACATATTGTATTATATAGGATTAATATCAAGCTACAATTAGATAAATAAAAAAATAAATTTGAATATATATTTTAAAAACACTTTAATGTCCTTAAAGAAAAAACACGTCCACCGAATTGGGAGGGTCTAGCTCTAATATGAAAAAAACAGGTTTTTTTTAAATTGTGTGGGTTAAAAGGAAAAAAAAAAAAAAGCGAAAATAAACTTGATCTACTTAAAGTTTTGTGTATCAAATTTGCTGACTCTAGCTCTTATGGTCTTCGAGATTTTGATGCCAACTTTGGTTAGTCTAGCTCTTATAGATTTTGTTTATACAGAAGGACATGGCAACAAGGGCTCTGTTCGGTCTGTTTAAGCTGATCAACACACACAATATACCCTTTGTGGTCGATGAGTAACGGGTATAACACAACATCCAACAGCAGCGAGCTGTGGTTGTTGCCGTTGCGGTCAGAGATTCGTACCGAAAACGAAGATGAAGCCAAAGACGTGAACGTGGCAGTGGATGTGGATGTGGAGGACGAATGGATAAGCCCTCACTTTGTGCGCAATCGCGAAATCTACGCAGCGCGCGGTCAACGGGCGCCTGCCAAAACTACGGAGAAATAATTTATGCCCCAGTCAGCGGAGCGCAGCAACACATTGGCGCAACATGCTCCATGGACCGTTGAATCAGCGGGTTGGATGTTAGTCGCAGTAAAAATCAAACAAAATTATAAATTAATGAAATTTATGTACAATAAAATTGCTTAAGAAATTATTAATGCAGTCGTTCACGCTTTAAATGCACCCTAAATCAACAACAGCCAAACAAACGCAAAAATTATTAATACGGCCAACAGACATGCAGCCTCCATCCACCTCTTCTTGGTCTTCTGCCTTAAGATCACTTGGCGCTAGCCCGCAGGCTGTCCAGGCACACGATGTGCATCTTAGGCGCCGGATGTGTTCAACTTCCAAGACATGCGTCTTGTTACATTTAAGTACAACTCGGCGATCTCCTTGGCTGCACGGTATGAGCATCTCCACCAGCAAATCCACCTTCCCACCATTCCATTTTCAGATTCAGAAATCATTCCCTCGTGTTGCCACATTTGCCACTTTGAACCGGTTGCCGATTGCGAGTATTGATGCCTCAATGCCATAATGGCTATTTCTTACCAAAAGATCAGTAAGTAATGCGTTTTAAACAAATTACGGTCGTAAATATAGACCGGACGTTAAATGTAATGGAAGGTGGAACCTGCCTATTTTAGCTATTTTGAACTGAACCTTAAAGGTTTATTTTATTATTTATATTGCAATGCATTTTAAAACTATTTATTATTAATATACAGATTTAAATAATAAAAGTATCTAATAAATAAATGTCGGGTACTAAACCTAAAGGCGCCTAAGCCTGGCAATTAAAGACAAATCTAACTAGTCAAGCAAGACAATAAGTTTAAATAATAGCGACTTTCTTAGAGACTGAAACAGCGAGAAACATAAAATATTGTAAAATGCTGCAATATTCATAAGAATATAGGATATAGAAGATATAGTTATAAGTTTTATAGAAGATAAGTTTCTATAAAAAAACACATTAAAAATGATATAAATATTTTGAATATTGTAAATTTCCGCTTAATAATTTGAGTATTTCTTAATTAAACGGTTGACATTTCCACATTTGGGATACGTATAAATTAATTTCAAGTGCCAAATGACGTTTATTGCGTGTAGTTAATGTCTAATAAACTAGTTTATGGGAATACGCGTGTTTAATTTCAATTGCGTTGAAATACGACAATCTAAGATCATCGAGGGGCCTGCTGCTGGTTAGATCCAAGTTAGATTTCTTCAAAAAAAAAAAGTATCTCACCCAAAAGCCCTTTCGCAACAGAGTTATTTAAATTTTACAGCGAATTTTTTGTTTTTTTGTATTTTTTTTTGAAGCGAAGACAGCTTTATCTTATCGCCAGTTGAGTTGAGTTTTGGAGTTTTGAGGTTTCCCTTTAACGAATACATTAAATACATATATTATTCCAGGAATTATATGTGAATTCCGCTTCTCATATACGTCTTATCCCCCCTCAAAAATAAAACGCTTGAGTTCTCCATCTTGTGCGATAGTATCGTGTCATGGGCAAGTTTCGTAACTTACGCAGAAATCTTCATAGTGGTCTCGACGTCGGGTCGAGTCGCGTCGTCGTGTTCAAGACAGGTAGCGCTCTATTGGGTCCATGTCAGCAAGCTAAAAAATTAGTTCCTCAACGATGACAAATTAGACGTCATTAAGACTCTGACTCTGACTGGGGCCTCTTTTCTGCCCAAGTTAAGTAGAGAGATAATGGTCAGCTATGGTCTCGAACTGACTGACTGACTGTGATGTGACCTCATCCTTTCTGGGAAAAAAAGAGTACGTGCAACAAATGAGCATCCTAGGGCCGCGCTCTTATGCGTGGAACTGTTACTCCATATTATTTATGATAATCTCGATTTAGTGTGGTAGCCAGGCCACAAGCAAGTCCACTCCACTCCACTCCAGTCCAATGCAGTGAGACAGTCAAGTCGACAGTCAGCCACTGGCGCATGAGAAGCACAACACGAAGCGAACGCTGTGTGTGGCCAAGATTCGGACTCGGATTCGAGAGTCGCGGTCTCTTCTACCTGTTGCAGGTTGCCTGCTGCCTGTTGCCCGACTCCCAGATTAATGTGAAGTGACATGTTTAAGTAAATGATCCAGAAGCTTATCCGATAATGGCCAGCATATTTGTTAAATGCTGTACTTCATTTTTGGCAAGGTGGCCTGGTCAACAGTCTAATTGACCCAAAAAAAGCTAATGGGAAAGACGACAGTTGCGCCATCACGACTGTGAAAGACCCGGTACTTCGTTTTAAAGAAACTCATACACACGTTTTCTTCGTCTTCCTTAGGACAGACACTACTTGGAGTTCCTTCTTACATAATATTCAAGATTATGATTCGATCGCGATGAAATTTTTAGGAAATATACGGACAATAGTGTATATTATTTGCTCTAACACTTAAAGCTCTGGCTTTAAAATTGCTATTGATTTTAATTTTTTTCTCAACTTTAATATTCAGGTATCAACTTGCCACCTTTGGCTCTAGCTCTTAGAGTCACTGAGATCTGAATGCCGATGCTGATCAAGAATATATAATATTTAACTACCTAACTACTAAAATTCGATTTTCGCAAAATGCCGTGTTATTGAAGGTTGAAAATATCTCTGCAATGTTGTGTTAAAATATTGAGCCATCTAGGTCTTACCGTTTTGGGTAAACAATGATCAGTTAGTCAGGACAAAAATTTCTATATATATAGAGATTTACCTATTGCTGTCTGGCACGCCTCTTTTTGCCTGTTTCATGTCTTCGTTGACAAGCTTAATATACCCTTGGCGTTTATCAGTTACAGGGTCTTTAAAGAAGCATAAATCTGTTGGCAGGAAAGATAGAACTGCGCTCAGGATATTACACAACATCACGAAGATGCTAGCTAGACCAACACGAGTGGCAGGAAGGCTCCAGCAACAGTTGAGGCTCCCTCTTCTGTCTGAGACGAACACGATTAGCCTTAAATAGGCTCCACAATAATCATTTGTTTTAGGGACCTCAACAATGCAGTTTTGTATCGATATCGCTGGCTGGCTGGCAGACGATGGAAAGGGCCAAGTTAGCTCTCTTCTCATGGCCAAGTCGCGGCCACCGCCGTTGCAGACGCTCCAGACGTTGTCGTCGATGTTGCTGTTGTTGTTGTTGCTGCCGCCGCTGCTGTTTGCAACGGTTGCAAGTTTTGCGACAACACGAAGATTAGCATGCGTGACTAACAGAATTTTGTTATGCCTTTTTGCCCAGGTTTTCCAAGTCGTGTGCTGCCCCAGAGAAAAAAAACGAGAGAGACTTTAACTCTGTCTGCGCTTTGGGTAATCGTTTCTTAATTTTGCTAATTAATAATTAAATGCTCGATAAGCCCAAGGCTAATTAATTAAAGAAAGTATTTTTTGGCAGCTGATTTGGCAACAATTTGATCACATTGAAAAAATGTAATTGAAGATTCCCTTCATGTTTCAGAGTGCGGTCGAACAAGCTCTTTCACATAGTTTAAGATGATTTGCCTTTTTAATTTTGTTGCGTTTGTTGTTTTTTAGTGTGTTTCTTGAGTTGTTTTTTTGTTCGACCGGAACCTTTTTATTGACAAGCAAATGCACTCAAGCCGAATATGTACCCCCGAGTTGGCCTGGTCAATGCTTTTGCGCGGATCTTACAAACATTTTAGTCGGCGCGACTTGTAGCATTTGCCTGACCATGGTCGGGGAACTGGAACTGGGACTCGTACCCCATCACCTTCCCTTTATTTTCGTAATTTATGATGTCGTCGTAGTCCACAGATTCAGATTTTAGGCAACGACTAAGGCCATGAATAAAGGCAACCGAACTGCGTGGGACGATGCGTCGTTTTGGGTTCGTTCGTTTGGGTTCCTTTACCAATCACACATACACACACACACAATCGCATGGAAAACTATTATCAAAAGTTTTATGTTAATTTTTAAGCATGTTGCCTGCTTTCAGCCTGCCTAACATCCTGTGCTCTCTATAGAGACAACAGTCGGTGGCAACAGCAGCCCGCAAGTTGCGAAATTGTAATCTTTTGTCATCATGTCATTTGACAGAGAACGGTTGTCGCCCAACGCACCTGTTCAGATTCCCTCATTAATTATGCATAAATCCTCAAGTCGAGTCGAATTTCATATTGGCTCAAATACTCGTATTCGTATTTGAGTTTACGAGTTGCAAAACAATCTTAAATGCCATGTTTGTCACACCCTTTAAAGTCAAATTGGATAATAAATGCGATCCCATTTATCTTCAGTCTACAGCAGTACAGGGTATTGTAGTTTATTGATAATAAACACAGCAGTTTTGCAACAATGTATAAAGTATTTAATGCCAAGACAAGCAGTGAAAACTAGTGCTTTTAACTGCTATTGTAATTAACGATTGCAAAATGCAATTTCTAGGCAAACTAAATTAAACTTAAGCTATTATAATAGAAAACTTGTATTATTCATTGGATTTTTAATTTAATAATTTAAATTGATTTACTATTGACATTGGCCGCGTTTAACAAAACACATTAATCATTTATCATCTAGCATATTAAAATAATTGTGATATTCTGCCTTGATAGAATCCTTGGGCAACATAAATAGTCAAAATTAAATTACGCTTTTAAAGTTATTGCTTTTATTTTTATATTTTATTCTCGAAACGAGCTAAATTTAAGTGATATGAAACTTTCAGTATTTATTGGTACTAAAACCCAAACTATTTCCCCTCAATTTAAGGACAGCTGTATTTTTTAGATGTTTCTAAAATTTAAAGTAAAAAATAATAAAAATTTCAACTGACTTAAAAAAATAGCAGATAACATTTAAACAAAATTCTAAGTGATATAATTATATTTGTTCAAATACTTAACTAACTAAAATAGTTTTTGGCTGTATGGTTTATTGCTGGCAAAACTACAGTAGATAAAAATATTTTTTATTTTAAGTTGAACATATTCGTAATAGAATGCAATCAAACGCTAACTGACTCTGATTGGATTGATTTTCAAAACAAACATTTATATGCTTATTGCTCATTGTATAGAAAATATTTATCAATAATGCGGTGTATTTATGTGTTTACTTACAAGCCGAATCTCAGCTAATCGAGTGAATAAAATAAGGCCTGTGTGATTGTAAAATACTCGCTGTAAGCCAGAGGTAAAAATGGGTTTATAAATAAATAATGGCTTGTTTGAATCTCGAATCTCGTACGCAAACAAGAGACAATGCGTGGATTTAAACAAACTGTGCAAAACAAATAAAGGCGTAGCTATGGGCGTTTAACAAATGTTGTTGAATGTACTGGCATTGTGTTGGCCAAGTTAAGTTGACCAAGGCAAGAGCAAAACGAAACGAGGAGCAGAGATCATTGGGGAAGTCAATTTGAAAAATCGATTAAATTCGAATAAATGTTGAAGGTTGGAGTTAGGCAGATTTAAAAACTCATAACAACGTGGCAACACCTTCTTTTGTCCATACGGAGGTGTGCAAAACCATGTGTGGGGTAATCCCCATTCCCATTCCCATCCCCATCCCCGGTTGTATCGGGGCACAACTAAAGATGCCTCTGCCGCTGGCGATTGGTCAGAGTCAGAGTCAGAGGAGGAAATATATTATTTATATTTGTTTGGCTTAAATTTATGACCCAGCTAAGGACAGAGGCAGGAAAGCAAGAGAGATATTGACAAATTCCCGGCCAGGTGGACAGAGGACATTGTGTTCAGTAGCTGGCGCTAGTACATGGAACGGTGGCAGTGAAGACGACAGGAACATGGATTCGCCAAAAGCGAAACTAATCAATATATTCCTCCAATTAATGTGAGTGGGGTCGATATAAGTCGAGTGACGGTGTTGATTGCTTTGCATACATACATATATCCATATCCCTATAGAGAGTTAAATATGTATGAGGATGAGCATTAATAACTACAATATCTGAGTGTAGACCGGAGTTTGGAGTAGCATACAATGTGTGGAAATCTCTCATACATACACTTATACATATGCAATCGCAATGCATTCCATTAAACGTGACAAGTTGCTTGTCCAAATAAAGCAACCAGCGACCCCATCAATTCCAGATCGAGAGGATCACAAGGATCTCGTGTTCAATAAAATGCAAACGCCGTCTGCTCAAGAGCCTTCAGATTCAGCATCAGCATCAGCTTCGATCGATTGTAATCAGCAGTTTTGTCCACTAACAATGGCCACAATAGCTACAAGTCAGTCATGAATCCATCTTCGTCAATCCAGACTCTGATTCTGATTGTGGTTGAGGTTGGCAGTAAGTTAGTCAGTGACTTCTTGGTGGTTAACATGGCGCCTGAGTTTGTCGTTTTGGGAATTGCCATCAGATCATCAATAAGATGATCATCAATGACTTTGACGCTGACTTCGAAAGCGAATGCGAACTCAGACCCGAGTCGAACTTGGACGCGGATGCTGTTGCCATTGCCATTGTTATTGTCATTGTCATTGTTTTTTTTTTTTGTTGGCGGCGTCTGCAAATGCACGTCATTCCCTGGCTCATGAAATGTCACTCAAGCAGACCTTCCATCCATCCGTCCAGCCAGCCATCCATCCATCCGGATCACCAAAGTAGGTGCTCATCCGCAGTGAGAGAGGCCAAACAATTCAATTGGAGTAGCGAATAAATCACACAGAATGACGCTGAAACTGCTGCTGATCGTGAAGCGTCGGCTTAGCCATGCCTCCGAGTATTTCCTTTAATGCCCTGTACTTTATTTTCCAAGCGGCTGTATTAACTGCCAGCTATATATGTAATATCTAGAGTAAATTATTTAAGAACTTTACGAGTCTAAAATCAAATATAACCACTTCATTCAATTAAATTATCTGTATTCGTTGAATGCAAAAATATTCTGTAGACAGAAGCTGCGTTTTTCTTTACTCAATTCATTCGTCATCTATGTTTTCATCGAATTTGAACGATAAAATGCAATGTGAAATGTAAAGTTTAAAATAATTTTAATTTTAAATATTGAGTGATAGATATTTTAAAATCCAAAACAAAAGTTTAATTTATGTATAGTTTAAACCAAGTCGTATATTAACAAGATTTTAGAAAAAACTTTCATGTAAACTTTTGAATAACCAATCTTAATAAATTTACAATACTTTTTTTTCGTAACTTTTATTTAAATTAAAAAAAATAAAAGAAGCAAAAAATTATGAACTTCTTATAGTTGAAATAATTGTAACATTTCCCCTTCACATTGAGATTTCTTAGCCTACTTTTACTGGACATAGCGTATTTTATGGCTGAGCCGATTCTAAGATTGGATCGTTGGTAGTAAAGAAATGCAGCAGCACAGCAAATGATCACGGTTATTTGAGCATTTTATTTTGTTTACGATTTTCGTCGCAGTTATCTGGGAAGTATTTCGAACGTCGCTAATTTGACGACTGCACGATTGCATCGACTCTGCCTCTCCAGCAGAGAGAGAGAAAGAGAGAGAGCGAGGTGAGAGAGGGTGACTAGTGACTGGTGCCTGACTGGATGGTGACTGGTCCTTGGACGAGCTCCCGACGATGCATTTACAGATAAGCTCAATTTCGTTTTTGCTGACACTTTAAGCAAGCGGCAAAGCGCAGACAACGAAGTCGAACTCGGATTGGATTGAATCGAAAAGGAACGGATCGGAGTGGAGGTGGAGTTGTTGCACGTTTTTTTTTCGGTGGGCATCGAAATGAAAATTCCTTGCCAAAGTCACGGTAAAGTTAAAGTTAGCATCACTCGTATTTATTTTTTGCTTTATTGTCTGAACAACTTGGCAACGGGCAGCGAGCAAAAAACTTGAAAAAAATATTTAAAAAACATTGAGGCTGCAACTTCAAAATTTTGAAGATACCACACAGTCTAAAATTATTTTAAAGTATCTTAATCCAACCAAGTTTTGAATAACTGTTTATTTTTTGATAAAAAAAATTATATAAATCTAGCTCAGGACCATGACTTTTCTCTTAACTGTTAAAAAACTATTTTTAACTGTTTCAAAAACAAGCTGCAATAAAATTGTGGATAGCTATAAATAATTATTATTATTTTTTTTTTTTCAAACTGAACTTATTGTTTTAAGAAGACGTTGAGCATTTCATGGAAGGGTATTCGATAAAGCAACAAACCGATAAAGCAGATCTCTGATCCTCTCGTGTTGGGCTTGAAGCATGCGCAGGTAATTGTGAATGACAATAATTGTGAAGACATTCGAATTGACCCGACTGGACTGACTGGATGGGCATTCAATGGAACGTGCAAGACATTGGCGCCAACAGCGCCACCCAATCTATACAGTGTCCAGACACAGACACAGAATCAGACACATATAAAGACTCAGACTCAGAGTGAATGTCATTGTAATTCAACAAGTCCAAATACATTCCCAGAATGGCAGAAAAACAAACCAAGCTTAACCATCCTGTCGACAGTGGGCAGTTCTCAGTTTTGTGGGACGCCCCAGCATTTAATAACTTTCGCCTTAATTCATGTTTGCTGTCAGTGCATCGATTTTTCATAATTAAAAGCGAATTGAAAACTGTGCAAACTTGTAGGAGGCATCTGGGCAACTCCGGCGTCTTTGAAATTAAATTCATGTTGCCTCAACGCTCTTCCGACTTCTACTTCTACTTCAACTCGGACTTGGACTGGCAGCTACTGCCGACACAACGTTTCAAGGTGGTGCCATAATAAATGGTTTGGTAGATACAATTCTCTAAGCTTCGCTTATCCCAATCGATGGGCACGTATCGAAGGTCTCGATCGTGATCGAAATCCATTAATCAAATCACTTGGCTCAGTAAATAAATGTTTAATTCCGTTTCGACCTGAATAATACGTTGAAAGTGCTCGGATCTAAAGATAGTTGGCGTTATTAACTTTTGTAGCTAGCGAAAAAGACAATTAAAGTCAGTTATAAGATTATAATCTAAATGTATGAAGATTTTGATCGCATATAAAAATTATTGTGGAAATTAAAATGTTCTCAAATAATATATTTTATTATGTCTAAATGTATAGAACTACTTGTCCTAACTGACCCATCAGCGTGTAGGCCAAACGGTTAACCCTAGAAAGCTAAAATTTTCACACAACATAGCTGAGACAATAAGATATAATTTTTTCAAAACTCTTTGTTTAATTCTATTTATGGACTGATCTTTTTCACAAAAAAAAGGACACATAAAATATGGAATTTTTTATAATCTGGTTAGCAAGTATACAAAACCAATTGTGCAATTTCGTAAGCATAATTATATTAAATCTTTATAGTTAACAACTAAATTCATCGGCTGCGATGACTGGACACTTTCCCAGAAGGAAAATCCTTTCGCATGTCAACTGACAATAATTTTAACAGCACTTGGCGATGCGACGGCAAATCTGAATGTGGCCCCAACTATAAGTGACACTCACATACAAATATATGAATACAGATATTGTGGTATAATCCACAGGGAGCTAAATAAAGAGACGAGCGTTCTCAAGATTATACGCAACAGGCGGCGCTATTTGATGAGTGTGTGATTGTGAGAAGGGAATATTTGGTGACATTTATGTGCCGCTGACGGCCGATGGCGGTAGCAACAAGAGCGACGCAGAGCTCTAATTAAATTTAATAGCTGCGCAACGGCATAAACTTGAGCCAAAGCCACCAACGTGGCCGAGGGACAAGCGACGGGCGGACGAATGAAAGTCGTAAACACATTTGATTTGATTTCTAGAAAGGATTCAGTCATTTCACAGCCAAGTGGCGGATGCGTTGATTGAATTGTCACCTCCATTTAATGACACCGCCACAATTCACAATCCACAATCCAGAAGAGCGACGCCAAATTTCAAAGACAACCTCAATCCGTTTTTGATGTTTCTCGAGCGGCAAAACTATAGAAGACACTTTGGGACGAGGAAGAGGAAGAAGGCGCCATCGGTGACATTTGTTTCACTAAGTTTTTATTATTATACGATATGATACGAGTACTTAATACGGAGACGCTGTAGAGTTTGCCAAAGGTGTCAGACGTTTTATGGCTCTTCTTGACGACCTGTTGAAAAGTTCATGGTCACTGACAATTTTACCTTTGAGATTTCTCGACTTTTACGATGATTTTTCATTGGGGAATTCGCGGGCACCGAAAAAGCGATGAAATTTTGGAAATTACTTTCACCTTCTTGCCCCTTTATTATGTGGAAAACGCAATGTCTTAAGTATATGAATGAAACAGGTAAAAGTATCATTTTTTATCCAGAAAACATTTTATACAGTTCTGTAATCATGTAAAACTTGCCAAAAATTCGAATTCAGTGCGTTGCTTTTGATCGATCGCTATCATAAGTCATATACAGGGATGCCACAGAAATCGCAAGCGAAATTAAATTCCGCAAAAAGCAATTCCGCACGGAAATTTTCGAGGTGCCACAGAACTTCGAATGATTTAATGTTTTTTAGCAATTTCACCAACCTTTTCGAACTAGGCTGCTAAGGGCTGACACCTTCTCAGATTAAATTACCCAAGGGTTTGTTTAGCAACTTTTTTAAGTTTATAATTGCAGTACAATAGGTTTTTAATTTTTTTGTAATTTAATTAAAATAATTAAATTTATTTATGCAATAATTGCTTTTGTTTAAGTGAAAAAAATTTAAAAGTAATTGGCGCGAAAAAAATTAAAATTACTCGACAACTCTAGCAATTGTCTGCCATTAGTCTGGCAGCTCTTCGTGAAAAATGTTTTCACAAATTGCACAATAAGTTAAAGGTTTTTTTCGGTAAAACTTTATTTACCTCAAAAGACCTATTTTTGAAATGCTTAATTTAAAGAAAACTGAATTGGTTTCATATATTTTTTTTAAACACCTTACTTCGAATTCTGACTAAAAAATGTGGCATCGCTGACCCTGACTTCGAAGATCTGAATCGGACTAGGTGGCAGCATCGGACGCCAGCGATCTTAGCGCTAATTTAATACGCGTAAATTTATTCTGCGATTTGACCTGTGGCACAGCGAATGAAATTGAAGAGAAATTCAAGCGAAAGCGATTTCTGTGGCACCCCCGATAAGCTTATTTCGCGAAGCGTTTTCCAAGTACTTTAACTCGATAATATTTTTAACAATTAATCGAAAAATCTCGAAAAATAGACAACTCACTAAAGGTAGTTAGAACATCGTAGTAAATTTGCAGAATTAAGTTTAGTTCTTAATAATAAACTTAAGTTTAATTTAAAATTATTAATTTTCGGAAAAGTTAAGGATCCTCCTTTGCATAAAAGCCGATATATTAATTCACAAAATTATTTAAAAAGGATCAAAATGACAATACGCCAGGAGATCGAATTAATTTTGGAAAAGTTATGAAAGTTTCAAGTTGGTAACCTTTGACCTAGCAACTTTACAAATCACAATTTTTGGTTATTTTAGCATGAAAATTAATCGTATCAGAATTAAGTTTAAAGTGTTGTTTTATATTAATATTAAAAAAAAATAATAATATATTATTATAATATTTTGAATTTGATTTAATTTTTGACTAAGCAACTTACAAGTAAGAATTCATGCGTGTATTTTGTATATATAATTATGTATGTTTTCTTTTACATTTTTTTTAGGCTCAATTAATTTTTTGTTGACTTTTAGATTTCGATATTAAACTCGATTCACTGTTTAAATTTACTTCACTATTATTTACTTATGTACATAGATACAACTCCAATAATTAACACGCGCATTGAAAACATGTATGGAATTATACTTATACACACTTTAACGTGTTAAATCATTTATATATATGTAAGTATATACGGTGGATATACCTGTGTACTTACATATTTATATATACGTAAATATTTGGTATGTAAATACAAAAAAAGAGGTAAAGTAGAAGAAACACCATCAGCATTTGTGTCCAGTCATTGTCAGTGTTGCAGCAAAAAATATTTTTAATTTGAATAAGTAATTCGAACAAGAGCCAAAATCAAAAACAGAGAGAGAGACAGAGAGAGAAAACAAAATAAAAAACAAGTCAAAACAAATGCGAAACAAGGAAAATTCAATTTACTCGCATGTCAAGCCGAATTGCCGCCTAGGTCAAACACGTTGATGGATGGATGGATGGATGAATGGATGCATGGCTGGCTGAATGAAAGGGACGCACAACAACTACAACACGGCTAACAACAACAAAAGTAACAAAAATACAAATACGGGTACAAGCTGAAAACGTTGGCAAAACGTTGCATGCTCGGCGATTGGGCGGTTCAAATGAATCTCACCTTGCCCCACCTGCCCCACCTAACTGACCCAACGGACAACGGACAACCGACGGCAAACAATACACTTGTAGTGAAAACTCGCGCTTCATTCTACTTACATACATGCATATATATTTACAGACATGAATTGAAACATAACATAACAGAAAATGAAAATATAAATTGGTAAAAGGTACGAAGAGCGCTCAAGTTTTTAATTAATACAAAAGTTGTAACATTTTATAAGCCGCTGCTACTACATACTATTAGCCAAGTTTAACTACATACGTATATTTTTATGTATATGTATGTATAAGGTCTATTGCATCAACCGCTTTGCATAGTATAGATATAGAAAAGTCAGTCAGAGTCCATTTCGCAGGTCAAGAGTGTAACTCGAATTCGAATGTCCGTTGTAAATGCCAGGCAGAGAGTGTTATGGCCATGTTTGTGTATGTTATGGCCAGGCCAGCATGCATGTTGGCTGGCCAGGAGTCATCGTCATCGTCGATATAGCTGCTGATTGTCGCCACGTATCAAGCTAGAAATTTAATTAAACTTGGAATGCAAACAACATCTAACTGCAGGCAAAACAAGCATCCACATCCACATACGAGTTTTTATGCTGGATGGACTGGACTGGAAGAGCACAGAGGACTCTCCCAGACAGGCTGAGTCACTACGAGGTGGCCATAATGTTATGAGCATCATAGGAAAGATGTGGAGTTGGTGGACACTGAAGAATCAAAATTAAACGCAAATAATTTGGAATTACTAGCAGCGGAAACTGAAAATTGTGCGAAATTGCGGAAGAATTTGTAAGGGAGAAAAAATTGTAGTTAGCCTATTATTCTCAAACAATTTATATCACTGAAAAGATATCCATTATCAGAAGCATTTAAAAAGTTAAGCAAATAAATAAGTTTTTATTCTATAAATTGAAACTAAAATTTTCAAGTTTTCATTGTTACCTTATGAAAATTAATAAAAAGTTTAGCTTTGTGTTCAGCTCATCCGATTTAAATACAGCAACACTGTAAAATATATCTTATCTTCCCTTTTTAAAAAGTACCTATTTTCACTTGTCTAGCTCGGGTTGATGAAGAAGCTGTAGATCATAATTTACATTTTTTTTTGACTGTAAGGAATTTTATTTACCATAAGTAGTAGTAGAGATAAAATCTAAAAATACTTGTACTGCACAAGTTATATACTGATATATGTGTAAGTATAATTATTTATGGTAACAGATCATGGGAAATTCAAAAATTTCAGATAAACTCGATCCGCGTTTAATATGGTCACAATCTCCATTCTCGCTTTTGTGACTAACTCTGGGCTGATGGCCATTAAATATGGAATAAGTGGAATCGAGTGGTTGCCATGAAGTTGAGACATTAGGTTAAATGACAATTGTGGTCTGATTTATGGCTATTTCCGTCTCGTTGCGATTTCAGTGATTCGAGGAATTGCAAGCGCCGCTAATGAGCTGCCCCTGCCATTTATTCGCACTTGCAGCCGACGATGATGATGATGACGATGATGTGGATTGGGATGTGGATTGGGATGTGCATAAAGTTGAGGCCGGCGCGCTTATTAATTGATTGCACTTATGGCTCTCAAGATTTGCATATACTGTAAGGCGGTGTGCGGAATCCATTATTTCCGGGAACATTGCATTTGTACGGCAATTAGTTCGCATAAGTTGGAGCATAATGCTCGTTTATACTCCTACTCGGGAATCCACATCGCAGTTGGACCCAATGGAACCATGTTCGCTTGCGGCTGGCATAAATCATCTTCCGTTTGTGCCGCGACGCCAAGGGCCAGGGGGCATCTTGTGGCAGGGGTAACTTGGGACATGGGGCATGGGACACTGAAATACTCGCACTCATGTTGTAACCGAAAATTTCCTCTAATTGAGAGACACCAGCATGTGAGTCCCAAAAACAGATTCTCTCCTCTTTTAGCACATATTTTTGGATAGTCTTAGGAGTTTCTCACACACACACACGCACACACATAGATCGCCCACCCGTAAGAATCAGAAGGGCATTTCTTCATGTCTTTTCCCCCTCACAATTCTTCAGAGTTTTGAGTGTTGTCAAAAAAAAAGAAAGGCATAGAAGTTGTTTATAATATTTTGGTGCTACTTAATTTATAGCCATTTAATATGACATTTATATACAACAATAAGTTACCACAAAAACTATCCCTCTGGGCTGTCAAATTGCGTCTATTTCTCAACTAAATTCTCAACAATTTCTGACATTTATGAAGCACCTCAATTCAAATTGTTTAATATATATGCAAAGTATCTACACTATAAACTTAGTTAAACATGTGTTTTTAGCGACAATTGGGAGTGAAGAAAAGAAGAGAAAAAATCATTTTGATGAGCGTACAAATATAAACACGTGTTTGTTCTGTCAAATGCTTGTACTCAGTTCAGTTGTCTGTCCCCGAAATGGAAATTACTTGTACTATAGCCTATCCTTTTCTTTTACTATTTCTATTTCTTTTTTTTTCTTAGTTGTTTTTTGGTCAACTGCCGCCTTGTCTAATGGCGATTGGAGCGTGTTTAAGGCCCACGCGAGAACGACGAGAAAACGACGCCCACTTCAGAAACATGCACTACAAGTGCTAAAAATTCTGAAAACATATTTCACAATTAATTGTCACAGCAACTGTGCCGCCGATCCGTGCAATGCCTTCATGTTGCACGTTCCCCTCCCTGCCCCATACAAACAAAAACACACACACACACATACACAAACATATCTATATGTATTTTTCTCGCATTTTTAAAAGTTGTTCGACATGGCAAAAACAACGCGTTGCTGCTTAATTTGTCGTAATTAATGCTTATGAATAGTTTGTACTTGTCTTTATTTGTTAAAGCAAATTCAAGGCAAATTCTCGCTTGATCTTTTCGCCTCGAATTAACCAATACTCTAATTACTTATTTGGTTATGTGGGATAAGCCTAAGATGGACTTAGGTATGTAGTCTACTATATGTAGTAGATTCTTAGTGTGGTTTTTAAGGTAATTTCATTTTAGGAAAAAATAATGATTTCTTGTTGTTGCTGTTATCACAAAATTAAAGCCAAACTTTTAAAATTATCCAAACATAAGTGTTTAATACAGATTGATAGCTCTTTCGCGAATCTATGGGATGAGACTCAAATATTTTAAATAGATATCTTCAGGATTATGCTGTTCAAGCTAATACAGCCTTCATTCATGGTGGCAGTAAAATGTTTATTGCGTATGATGTTGTCTCATTATAAGGAAACTAGCTTCTTAAATGGACAAATTAATTACTTTTAAACATTTCCGTAGTTTAATCGGAAAATTATAACTTGGTACACAAAACCAATTTTTGCACTCACTAATTTATCTGCTCGTTTTTAAGTATTATTAAATTAAATTATTAAATTGTTTTTTGACTTGACAGTTATAAATTATAAATAAATAATAAATTATGTTGTATAATTAAATTTAAAAATTTACTTCAATTATATTTTTTAAATTTTAAATGCGTGATTATTCTTTTAGGACTGCGTTTGGTGAATGTTATGAAATTAAATAAATAAATGGAAATAAGTATTTTGAGAATTATTTTTTAAGAAAATAGAGAAGAAAAAAAATACTTTAAAAAAGAATTCTTAAAATACTTATTGCGATTTATTTATTTAATTTCATAACATTCACCAAACGCAGTCCTAAAAGAATTATCACGCATTTAAAATTTACTCGCAAATTAGAACCGAATTTTCCACTTTCAGAGCATCAAAATCTGTCGCTTCTCATTTTTGAACAATTGGAATTTAAAAGATTATTAATTAGTTTAAGACTTGTACTTACTTGGAGTTTAACCAGCACTGGATCATCGTTAGCTAACTTGGCCAGCTCCTGGTAACTGGCTTTGGCCATGGCAACAATCCATTCCTTTGCCTTGGGATGCGCAAGTGTAACCTCCGGTGAATCCTTTTCCTCAATTAATTGCTGTGCAAAAGACATAAAAAGCGGAACCATAGGGCATAAATTAATTATACAAGCAACAGCTTTTTACGAATATTGAGGGGGAGGGGGGTGAGAGAGGGTGCGAATTGGTAACAGAAAAAAAAAACACACAACGGGAATAAAACATAGAAAGCCCATTGAAAGCATTAACGCCAACACACTCGTTGCGTCTTAGAATTCATGTTTCCACACACACACACACACATGTGAGTGTGTATGTTTCTCTAATGTTTGCTTCAATCTCTGTGGCATCCACATCCGAGTGTTGGGGTTGGGGGTGTATGTGAGTGTGTGTGTGTGTAAAAGCTGGCATAATTAAGCGCACGCATTCGAATGGCGCCGTCGCCATGTTCTTCCCATAATTATGAAGGTAATAATTTTTATTTATTAGGCGCGTGCTTTAGGCAGATTGTGCGACGGGTTTTTCTTCTTTTAAATGAAATAGAACTGTAGAATTTTCCCCATCTCCTTCCAAAACAACCGACAACCTCAAGCGTAACCCGGGCGTAAGTTGTTTTCTCTCTTCTCCGGTTTTTTTGTCGGTGATTTACACATTTCTGGAACTGAAACTGTGAATGGGGTGTGGGAGACGCATTCCTACTGATAATGAGCACTCTAATGAGCGAGGGGCACATGTGGCAACAACAACAACAACAATAACAATGGGGGAACACAAAACATGTGTGCCTTATATTTACGAGCGCGGAAAAACATTTTCGGCAACTAATTATCCATTCGCATAATGTTCGCGATGCTAACAAGGATGCAAAAGGCGGCTCAGAATAAATGCTTACTGTTGTTTACCTTTGTGTGTTCTTTACCTTTCATAAATGCGAAGAGGAAGAAGACGAAGAATACATATGCAAGGATATGCCGTTTAGCCGCAGGATGTAGGATGTGTGCAATGCGTGTGCCGCGAATGCCTCTTCAGATTTACACGCCACTTGACTCTTCCAAGTGCTCACATTTTTCCAATTATTCGGTTTGTTTTTTTTTTTTTTTGCTGCCACCCCAAAAAACTCAGGTAGCAAATGCCGCCATTTGCAAAATTTGCCGAATACGGTAATAAACGAATGCGGCAAAATCCCGAATAGAGCACGACAAGGTGAACGGCGAGCGTTACAGAAAACAGCACAGAACACAGAAAGGAACAGAGAACAGAACAGCAACATAACAGGACAAACATTGAACATTGAAAAGTAAGGCCCCGGGCAAAGTGGCCATGTCAATGCTAAACAAAAGAACAGACCCGCCCACCGCCCACAGTCTACAGTCCAGTCCAGCACTGCCCCAATCCCAATCCACCCCACAATCGTCATTGCAATGGGTATGTGTTGCCTTTGTATGGGCAGGACGAAAAAAAAAAACAAACAAAATATTAAAGAATTGTTTTCGACATGATAAAGATTTGATGCTCTCCCAGAATACCGTGTGTTTTTTTTTTAATTATCATTTTTGTTGAAAAATTAAAAAACTTTTCAATGTTTTTTTTTTTTTACCGATTTTTGATATTCCCCAAACTTGGCCAGTTCGTAAAAGACAATTCTAGAATCACAATCTGTGAGTTTTTATGAAAATTGTACAATAAGAAAAAGCTTCTCTTGAGATATACTTAAAAAAAATTAATAAGATTTTCATACTAAACAAAGTTTTTATACTAAGACTTTGTAATATTTAGTTTTGAAGTAATCAGATTTTAACGAATTCCAGTCAGGATCAAAAAAATATTATTAGAGGACTCAACTATAAGTTTTGTAAATAGGTCAAGAGCCAACAAAGTTTTTCATACCAAATATTAAATTTGGACAGTGTTTCCTAAGACAGCTAAATGATATTATAGCCCGATCGGGCCGGTTCCGACTGGCAAACTGCCTGCTGTAAAATGACAGGCCAGTCTTAAGTATTATCTACACAGCTAAACAAATGAGATACTATACATAGAAACACAGCGGCAGATTTCTTTCTAAACAAGAGTATATAAGTACATAGGACCTTTTAGATGACATATTTGGTGACAAAATTATAATATCCACTGCAAGGGTATGCAAAGAAGTAGAAGAATGGGTTGTCAAAGCGAGCTTGCCAGGAACCTTGTCTATTTGGCTCATTTCTCCCCAATCGCTTGTTTGTTGACTGGCTTTCTTATGTCCTGTGTGTCCCTTTATGCAAGATATTATATCACACTGCAGACCACGCCACGCCATGCTAGACCAGACCAGACCAGACCAATCCAGACCATGCCCATGTCCTGTACTGAGCTGTGTCCTTTCTCTGTTTGCGTTTGCTTTTGAGCCCCCCCGAAACTTACCTTTGGCTCCCTTAAAACGGATGAAGCCACAAAATGGTCATGTTTGCCATTGTCCGTTCAGGAGCACAACACACTGAGCTGTCCCAATGCCAATGCCGTTGCCGGGTGGAGGCGGCACCATCGTCGTCCTCATCGTCGTTGCGTTGTCGTCCAACGGGTCGACATTGTTGCTGTTGTAAATTTAACCGCTTCGGGACACAACTGCGTTGTTGTTTAACAGCAATAACAACTTTTGGTTTGTTTCCTTACATTTTTAATTGGGTCCTTTGTGGTTGGCCTGGCCGTGATGAGAATAGCTTTGCCTAACTAATTTCTATTGCTGCTTATTGGCTATGTTAACATGTTTCACCAACTTGTTTTTATGCAAAAGGGTTTCTCTATCCCCCTTTCCCCCCTCTCTCTCTCTCGCTTTATTTGTGTCCAACGCCCTTGGTCGGGGTTTTAATATGCATATTGGGACACGGATCTGGCCACCAAAGTACCTTCTGGGTTAATAAAAATATATGCGGTTTGTTTGATGCTGCAGTCAGTCTTCATTTCGCTGTCCTCCAGCTCAACATTTTGAATTTCATTTAATATGAAAAATTTAAAGCTCCTTCATCAGTTTACACACACTATTCGTTAAAATATTGTGTATCGTTTATCTTCATAATATGGGCATTTAAATAATAGTAAAATGTTGATACCTTTTAAATTAAAAAAAAAAAAATTTACATAAAGATTTAATTAGGAAGTTATATTTTAATCGAATTGAAATCCCTCATGAAAATTGGTTAAGTTTTGATAAATGATTTAATGATTATTCGTATTTTTTGAAAATATAAATCTTTCAAAAAAAGTGCAAACAAATAATATTTTGAACACAATTAATTTAGTGCTCAAGCAACATAGAAAAAGATATTGTTGTTTCAAGAAAATTAAAATACTTCAAAAGAAGAAAATTTTTTCGCAGAATCAGAGTCATGGTTTAATTGACTTTTCAAATGAAGATTGGTTCAGTTTTGATGAGAGTTCAAAGCACAAAGATTTAAGTTTTGATAAAGTTATTAGAATTTAAAAGTTATCGATAAAATTGGGCAGCTGCAGTAAGATTAGATTCAGCTTGTCTATCTAAGGACAAACATTAATCAATAGCTAACCTTTACAGCGTACAGTGGGTGCTGACTAAATGCACAAAACGCCAACTCATCGGGCTAATTAAAAACGCTCGAATCGAATTTAATTGATCAGCCAGATCGCCAGATCAGCCCGAAGCTACAGTATTACAATCATTACAGTTGCGGCGCCAAAGTTTCACGGTTCATTTTGATGGATCTGATGGATGCGTCAGGCAGCGTTTGGATCGCGGGAAAATATACTTAGTATGTAATGGGAAGATGATCGAGATCCCATTTCAAAACTCTTTCATGAATGATTTGGCACTTTCCTTTCGCTTGTCTTTTTCTTCTTGATGATTGATAATTTTTTTTCTGCTTTTTTTTTTTTTGATTAAACAAAATCCGTCAAGAAATCCGTTGGGTTAAAGATTGTTGGCGCCGTCTGTGTTTTTAATTTTTCTTTTTCATATTATATGTTGAATTATCTTGTTAGCGAACAAATTTGTTAACAATTTTCATAGTTGGCAGGTTATACGATTACAATGATTGGCAGTATTACAATCGGGCTTGATGATAAAACGTTTTTTCTGGCTAACTTTTATTTGTAAAACAAATAAAAGAATCTTCATACTTTTTAAGGTAATTATGGCATAATAAATACATTTAATAAAGAATATTTGCCGTTCCTATTTTCGCAAATTAGTAATAAGTAATGTAAAATTGGAAAAACTTTGAAATTATGCAAAATAAACTAAGAATATATACTCTTGTCTTGTTCTTTTTAAAGTCTGACTGATTCGGGGAGTATTTGATGCATGTAATTGGGCAACATTAATCCGGAAACATGAAAAACGTGAGAAACTCAAGATAAACACTGTGATTCTTAGACGCTAGAATACGTTTCCATATATGTATCCAAGCGCATTCATGTAACATACTTGGATAGTGAACAAGTATGTGTATCTCATCTCTTCTCCTCACAAACAGGCACTTAAGTCTTTTCCTTGGTGTTTTAGTGAGTTTTTATAGCGCTTGACGTGCAGTTGACAATGTGATGCGCCTGTCCACGAGGCTGAGACTGGAGACTGAGTATTATGGATGTTTGTGCGGGGTAAAGATACAAAGATACACACACTTCTAGTTGACGTTCTTCTCGCATGATTTATGCACTCGCCTAAACCCGAATTCTTTGATTGACAGGTCTGAGTGGATGACAGTTGTTTGACAATTCAACCCAATTGTAATTGCCGGCATCTTTAGCTCGGGAAACATTTCCTTCCAAGCGATTTTCTCGTAACGCTTGACAAATTTCAACATGTTGTCGCCTTTTATTGCCACGCATCTGTATTGTTCATATACATATACAAATGCATATTCACACAGATATGCTGACATATACTCCTATCAATAGTTGTAACTCATTTATTTGATATTTCTAAAAATATCCGAAATATTTTTACGGAACAAACTACTTAGCTAATTAGCCAAAATGTATTTTATATATTCTGAATTTTTTTTGTTTTTATAGGAGAATCCCTAAAGAGCCATATTAAAAGTATAGATATATATTTCTGTTTATATATCCATACAGTTGAACTTCCTTTACTCGATCTCCTATTACTCGAATTCACTTTAACTCGAACTAACTACATTTAAGAAAAAGACTTCCATAAATCGAACTTTTTTCTTGGAAAGTGGTGATTCGAGTTAGGGAAGTTTGACTGTATTATATAAATTATCTTCAATTGTGATGAAATTAAACTTGTTTTGTGGACATAATAGTTTTGACTGATTATTCTTTAAAAATTATAGTTTAATTTTGTATTATTTGATAATTTTTATTTAAGATCCGCAAAGAAAAGTTATTTTTCAATTTATTAATAAAAATCAAAAAACCATTCTGTAATTTTTTTTTTTTAAATCATAATCTCCAAAATAATGTGCCCAAAAAATAAAAATTCGTAGCGTAGACAAATGTGTACTACATTTAGCTAACTGAAAAATTGAGAAAAGCAGTCAACAATAGGTCAAAAAGCCCTCGACTTTTGGTCTTTACTGCGGGTGCTGGTCATTTTATGAATCCTATGTTTTTATGTCCACGAATAAAGTTAATGGATTTACTTCATGCGAATGTGCTGGTGGCAAGTCTCTGAAGTCTGGCCGCTGGGTAAGCCAGCAGTTCCACATGGGCAACATAAGAAACTTGAAGTTTCCCCATAACCGAAACCGAAACCCTCATGCGGACATTGCTGGCGAACTATTTTAAAGAACAGATGTGATTTTTAGACTGAGCTATTGAATTTAGAGAAAATCTTTATTTATCTTTTAAAAAATAAATTTTTCAAAAATCAGAAATATTTCACTTTACATTTTTGCACAAAAGTAGTTGATATTCTTTGACAAAACAACTGAAATATTCTCAATATAGTAGTATGTAAACGCTTCCCACAGGAAATGGAGAATGGATAGTAAATGTTGAGATGGAAAACTTGGATGTGCTGGGCAAGCAGCAAACGATGCGAGACCGTTTGCTTTGGGGCAAAGACAGTAAAAGTATCTACACCCGCATTTTATGATGGGAGACAATGTCAACCGGTTTTGTGAGCTGGCAAAAGACAGAGGAGCGAACCTACCTTCTCTGGTTTCTTCTTGGCTGGTGGAGATATTATTTTAGCCTCTTCTTCGGATGCCATTCGGTTGAACTTGCGCGTGGCTTCTTTAACGCTGATGGGATTCTCAGCAACGTCCGCCTCGGTGCCGGAGACTTTCTCGGCGACAGAGCTATCGGTTGAGGCGCCCGAGGAGAAGGAGAAACGCGGAATGTTCTCCTTGTTAGCGGTCTCGTCTACGGAATTGGCTCGCGAGATGGACTTGGCACTGGCTTTGGGTTCATTGGTCTTGGGAGCATCAGGAGCCTCAGGCGACGGTTGCAGCTCCAGACGCGCTGGATCAATGCGTTGCATGGCGGCTGTGAATTCGTTGACGCACTCGCGATAGCTCTCCACCTGATCCTGATGGACAACGAGGCCTGCGTTGGCAACTATTGGCGCTGTTGCTGCTGCTGCCAGTGGAGATTGTTGCACCTCGGGCGGCGCTTTGTATGGCGGCGGTTGCCTCAGCGGGGAGACAACACCTTCAGTTACAGATACAATCGAGCTGGCTCCCGGGCTGGATGGCACCGAGGCATTGCCATTGCCAGCGGCTTCCACGGCACGTTCCACAACATCCTCCGATGGACACTCGTTGAGATACTTTTTGCGCAGTATCAAATACTTTTGATTGTTTTCGTTTTTAATCGTTGACAACAGCGTTACATATGTTTTAAAACGCTTTCGTGCCTCCGCTTCATCTGTAAAGATACGCCATTCGTTTAGTTTGCATTGTGACATCAACAGTTGGTTTTGTTAACAGTCTTTTGTCAGTCAAACATACAATCATATCATCACATATTTCTGAACTCTGACTCACTTTGCGTGTGCGTTAGATATTTCTTAAAATGCTTGACAAGTGCGTGGTTTGTAACCTTGCCGTCATTTTGCAGCATGTAATTGCGTATGTCCACAATTGATAGTTGTTTTGCATTATCTATTGCACTCATTTTTACACAATTCACCGTTAATTGTACACAAATAAATAGCAAACACTTTAGATCGCACAAAAACCAAACAAACAAAACAACACCGTCACCAGGGCTACCCAACAGCAGGCATCAGCTGGCGAGTGTCCGCCCTGGTGCTTCATGGAAAAAAGCTCGCTGCTATGCGCCGCATGACGAGTTTGCATACAAAATTTTTTTGCGCGGCCGCAATAAATTTGTATTTATGTACTATTTTTATGAATTAATCTTTAAAATAATATGTTAAATTTAATTATATAACGGCAACTGTTGACCAAAAGGTTTTTTTTTTTATTATTTTGATAACATAAATTTTAAATAGCAATGTGACTTATTAAAAAAAACATTTATTCAAATGATAGAAATAAACTTAATTTTGATGATCAAAACTTAATAAGTTTTCAAGTTAAATTCGTAAGGTTAGAAAAATGTATGAAACACAATATAAAATAAAAAAAAACAGACAAAAGTTAATTTTCATTGATAAATAATGATAGTAAGTTTATTTATTTATTCACTTATAAACATGAAAATATTTTAAACATTTCAGGTATTTTAACTTTTTTTTTCATAGGTGATCGACTAAAAATGTTGTAAAAGAAAATGTGATAAGGCTAAAGATAAATAGCAAACAAGGAATATGAATCAAGTGAGTGAAAGCAAGTAAAAATTAAATGCAAAATTTGGGAAATAAGTTAAGAAAATATTGAGAAAATCCAAACAAAATAATTTATATTCTTTTGTATCAATAATAATAATAAAATAATTATATTATTTTAATAACAAACATTTCGTCTACTTATTTTAAAACAGTGATAAGCAACATAAAAATCTCTTAAATTTGCTGATTTGACCACAACCGATATAGATAAAGATACTGTCGCAATCGGGCGAATAGATTAAGCATCCGAACGCTTTGTTTTGTGGGGGCAAGATAAATCTGTGAGTGGAAATGGTTCGAGTACTGGATACCATATGGGAGAAGTGTTAATTTCATTTTCAATTTGGCAAATGCGATTGCCAAGGAAATTGCCGAAATGCCGTCATTTATCATCTGCACATGCGAGCAGTAGATTCTTGGCTGACAGGCCACAGATACAGATACAGATACAGTTAACAGTCACAGTCAGAAGAGAGCTTAAGCCTCCGTTCAAGTTCTGGGCCTGTTGTGGATGTTGTCTGGGCCCAATGTCTCTGGCTCTGACTCTGACTCTGACGTCGTCGTCGTAGTCGATGAGAACGGCAATACGACAATGGCTTATGTGGTTACACAGATTGGGATTGTATCTTTCACTTACATTTCAAGTTTCAAATGTCAAATTGTTTTGTTGTCTGATTGCGCCCACCCAATGTCCCTCTTCACTCTTTCCTCTTCCCATGTTCTTCTTCCCCTCCCATGTCCCCTGTTCCATGCCCATGTCCAGGCTCAATCTCTGGCCCAGACGACAGATGACAGGCGACAGGCGAGTTTACATTTGCATTTTGCAATTACCAACTGCATAATTTTCTATTAAGTCACATGCAGAATGTTTTCAGAACATTTTAATACGTATAACGATCTTATGTTTTTTTTTAATTAAAATCAAGTATTTTTTTCCCTTCACCTTTTTTAGTATTAATACAAACAAATATGATATTTTAATTTAGTTATGGTTCTGATTTGCATTTTTATCTAGAGCTTTAATAAAAATATACAAATATTAGGCATCTAACTTTTTTTTTTTAAACCTTACCTTTTTGACGCTAATTTAACTTTAATTTTTGTCTTGCAACAAATTTTGAATCATTTAGATTTTTTGAATATTTTTAAATCTTACAACTTTATAATTTTTTGTGTATTTTTTTTCAATTTTAATTTGTTGTTAAATTAAGAACATTTAGGTTTGCAATATTATTTAAAATTTTGATAAATTCTTTGTCGACTATTCACATTCTTATTAATTTATCATTCTATTATATATGGTACTTAAATATGAATATAATATATTTATAATTTTACAATTAAGTTAAACTGACATTTACAAAAGTTTGTTAGAATAATCATTGAATTAAATGACGCTAAATAAATGCATAAATATTTTGCAAAGAAATAAATGATAATCATTTCGTAATCCCGACAATGTTCATTTTCGAATGTGTGTGTGTATCTGTGGGTGTGTGTGTGTTGCCAAAGTGTCATGTTGGTATTATGTTGGCTGGTTGCACGTTAGTTTGGCATTCATTTGTAGCATGATTGAGCAATTGTCGCCAGTGATTGTCCCAAGAACTGGCGCCTGATAAGCGCCACAAATTAAACGAAATGAAATATATTGTATTTTGTTTTATAGTCAAGGCAACGGAGCGAGGCTCTGTTCTCCTTCTCTGTCTCTCTCTCTCTCTCTCTGTGCCAAATGCCACGATTCACAGCAAATGTAAACGTTCAACTCGATGGAGTCGGAGTCGCAGTCGGAGGAGACTTGCAACGACTGTTTCAATCGGAGGCGAGGGCGATGGCGCAATGGAATCCGTTGTGAAGCTCCTGTGACTGCCAGTCTGATCTCCTCTCCTTCTCCCTTCAGTTCTCTTGGACTTGGACAGACCATGGTCTGTCTGTCTGTCTGTCCCTCTGTCTTGGCCATCGTCTATTCCGAGTGCTGACAACAAGAGCTCCGATCGTCGATAGCTGCACCGTTTGTCTTGTTGTTGTGGAAGTATAATTGGCAATTGGGAATGGGCTTATTCACTTTTATGACTGTTTTTTTTCTCTCTCTCCAGTTCTTGTTGCTGTTGTTCTTCTTTCTAACTGACTGCGTCTAGGTCTATGTCTATCTATTTCAGTCACATCGAAGTCGAAGTCGTGGCTGTTGCTCGAATGTTTCCTCAGCGTTTTCCCACTTGAGACCTTCTTTTTTCTTTAGTTTTCAGTCGATCTCCAAACGAATCCCTCGTTGAACCCCGGCGAGTGGCGCCTAAAGTAACATGCGAGCTTTGCTTTTTTTCTTTCCAATCCCAATTCCAATCCCGATCCCTTCCAACTGTCACAAGATTTAAGGTTTTTTCCTTTCCCAAATCGCTGCTAAGATTTGTTATGCACTAAGCCGCTGATCAAGAAAGTCAAACGCTTTTGGCCCAAAGTGTCGACGGCAAGTTGTTTTCATGGCCAGCTGTCTGGCTTTCCACACTCACAACACTTGGGGTTGACATAGTCCAGAGTCCTCTACGGTCCTTTAAGTACTTTTGGCCATCATTATCGAACCATTACCAAATGAGCAGTGCGCATTATAAATGAGCACATAAAACATAAACGTTGTTGCTGCGTTCGAGCTGAGCTCAAGAGCCGATTATTGCAATTTAACACTCCCACTCCCTTCTTCTCCTTCTCCTCTTCCTCCTCAGGATGTCAAAGCGGGACACTCGCACTCACACACACACACACACACATCAAATGTCCGTCGTCATATGTTGCTATTTCCTGCCTTCCAACCCGAAAGCAGCCCGGGAATTCATTCAGATGCCAGGGAACTGGGCAGAGGGTAGGGGGAACTGGGAACTGGGAACAGCGGCTGCGGTCAAATGCTTTAACTCTCCCCGGGATTTGGGCTCGTTTCGCTCGGCTTAGCCTCTCAGCTCCCAAGTGGGATTATGTCACTTTCCTCACATCTGACATTTGCATTTTGATTGACAAACTCATTTGGCAATTCTCAACTCAACTCAACTCCTATTGTTGTTTGTTTGCTAAGCGCTTAGCAGGATTTCCCAATTACACCTATATTCGAGTATATATTTTCAAGAGAGTGCAAATACGTTTACATTTAATGTATTTGCACTTGCAACAGTGTCAGTTTTGGGGTTGAAGTGGATAACAATACCAAATACCACCAGGCTATTGATTTCTTAATTGAGAAAACACTCAATCTATTTATTTCAACGTATAAAAGACAGATTTTAGTTGGAGTGTCAAGAACTTGTTACACAACTCAACCAAGTTAAACTCAATCTTAAATCATAAATATCAGAAATCGATAGTATCAATAATGTGCCATAAATGCTTTTCATAAGAAGACAAGAGAACTTTAACTAATTAATCTTATCAACAATTAAATGTATAGAAATTCCTATTAAACTCATTAGTTTTTTAATATGTAGTATGTATAAAATATTTATTAGCATTATCATAACTAGATAACAATATTTATTTTCTTATAATTTGATAAGATATAAAATTATAGTGAATTATTAATAATCATATGAAAATAAATGCAAGGTGTTTTCTGCTTTTATTTAAAAAAATGTCAACTTAAATTATAAAGTAATTGAACAGGATATTAATATTGAGAAATAATGAAAATTAATTATATATAAATTTAAATTTAAAACTGAATAAATTAAATATTTTTAAATATTAGTGAATATTCAATCAGCCAAGGAAACAAATGCAATTAAATAAATGTTTTATGGTCTAGGTAGATGTTAAGATATTAGAGACTGTAAGATAGTGTAAAGTAATTCAATCTTAATACAATAACTTGGTTAAAAAAATATATTTAGGATTTTATTTTGATCTTTTCTTTGAAATCTTTCCTATTATCAGCAAAAAAATATATATATCGAGTTTATAAGTCAAAAGGAAGTAAAATATATCAACAAATATATATCAAATATATCAATATATCAAATAGATAAATATTCAAAGCTTATAGAATTGACAACCAGCATTAAAACCGGATCAATAATGATTGATGGACTTGATCAAAGTAATAAATATGAAAGTTCTTCAAGGTAATGTATGTATATAATTTAATATTTATGAAAATGAATCTGGAATTTATATTGACTATTAAATTTCTGTAAAAGTCAGAATGTTGGCATGAAATGAAATAATTTTCATAGATACTATCTGAAATAAAGATATATAAAGTACTTGCAGCACTTTACACACATTTTAAATGTTATAATGGAAATCAATTATGTAACAGTGGCAACGAACGCGATGCTTCCATTTGACAATTTTTATGTATTGTGACATCCATTAAAGTCGTGCCCGCTGACAATGACAACAGCAACAACAGCAAGTATTACAACAACAACAACAGCAACAACAACAACAACTGCAGCCAATGCCAAAAACAATGCTCTCATATATAGTGCGTGTCCCGTGCTCTATTGTTAATGCCCCTCTCTCTCTGTCACTCTATCTGCTCCTGTTCCTCTCCCTTGCCCACTTCCTTTTCCTTGCCTTTCCCTCTCCGTTGCTGTCGCTCTGCCCTCGTCTTCATCATCGCTGTTGTCCTGGCAGTTCGTGTCAGCAGCGAGTGTTGTGACAGTTTTGCAGGCGAATAATAAAAATGAAAATAAAAATAATTCATTTTTCATGGTGGTGCTACGTGTATTTGGTTTTTTTCCTTTCTGGAATTGGGTTTGAGTTTGATTTTTGGGCTAGGAGTGTGTGGAATCATTGGCATTGCCATTTGCCGGCTATTTTGAAATTGATATATGCATAAACCGCAGTGACAGATGTTGCAATTAAAACGGCATAAAATGCCGCGTCCCGCAGCCCTCGGCTAATGGCTGAGAAGGGACGGGAAGGGAAGGGTAGGGAAGGGGGAGGGGAATGGGAACTCACCCCGTGAGCATCTGCATGACATTTATGCGAGTGGCGCGAAAAGTGAACGCTGTCAGCGTCAAGTTCTCTCTGTCGATCTCTCCTTCTCTCCTTCTGTCGCTCGAGCAAACAGCTCAATTGTCAAAATAGGTTTAAGTGCCAGCAACTGATTTGTAAGTGAAGTACGACGGAACACAACTCTCTTTCTCTACATAAGGAGAAGATGCCCATTGAGTTGTTGGAGTCGCCTTTTATCCTGGCTCTCAACTTGGTTCGCAACTTGGCTCAGAGGGTGGTCAAATGTGGCGACCGCAAATGGAAACGCCCCATGTGGTTGTGGCACTCACATTTGCTGTCGTTGTTCCCGTTGTTGTTGTTGTGGTTGTTGTCGTTGTTGTTGTTGTTGTACGGTCATGCTGACCCATTGATTGATTGCATTTGACTCAGCGTCTGTCCAACGATTGCTGAAAAAAAACCAAGTGAGAACTCTGCTGCTGAGTGTGCTCAACTGCGAGATACTTAGCAGATCTATACACATTTATTTCGCTAAGCAATTTCCATTTAAAAAACTATTATTCTTTTTGTTTAAGTTTGGAAAAGATAAAGTGACTTAGTCAAATTTTGATGAGATGACCATGAAATTCGATCACTGTGCAATTCTATTGTAGAATGCATAAAAAGTTATTAAATAAATACTATAGTATTCGTTTAATCTCAAAATTAGAAAATGTATTACGTAAATATTTAATAAAACTTAAAAAATATTTTAAAATTCAATTTGTCACATAGACAATATCTAAGTAAGGTAGTTAAAGTAATGCGAACATTTTTAAAACTCACTTTTAATTCTTATTATAAATATAAATACAATTTAATGCATCTGTAAAATATCGATGAATTAAAATAAATACGTTTAATTGTTTTGAACAAACATATACTTTAGAGATTCAATGATGCATTCTTCTGTCTGTTACATACATTGTCATTAAGCTATAACACTCTGCTACCCTTTAAGTACCGAGTATGAAAAACGCAGCTCGTAAAACGCGCCAACAGAGCAAATATTGCACTTAACACCCAGAGGGACACTTCGACTTTTTCCATCTCTCTCTCTCTCACTCTCCCTGTGTTTCTCTTCGCGACTTTCTTCGCACTCCCCTCCTTTAAAATTCGCTGATGCTCCGGTCATTTGTTGCTTTATTCAAGTCAACAAAACAAACACGTTGTTGCTCCTGTTCCTGTTCCCGCTTCCTTCTTTTCCACTCTCCTCTCCTCTCGTCCTACTCTCGTTACCATCTCTATGGCTTATGGGTGTTGTCCTCATATATCTTCAGCGCTGGCAAGGACACGCCCAAACCTTATGGCACAATTCCATCATGTCAGGCACACTTTTTCCGCTTTTATAGGTTAATTCGCTTTTATTACATTATCATAAAAAGTAATCCACAACAAGAGCCACACACATACACATCGTACAACAAGTTTGGCAACAAGGTTTCAGCTTCACCTCACCGAAAGTCCAAAAGTGGACCTCACAGACCCGGATTCAAACACACTCCCATGGTTCCCTCTGTACACAGACATATGTACATATATTATATTAGTTCTCGGCGTGTCGCGCTATAAAAAGCAGCTCGTAAACTGATATTCCAAATATGTTTCAGAGCCATCACTCACACACGCTTAAGTGCAACATTTTTCAAATTTTTATATAAAATTGTAGGACCTTCTAACAATACTAAAGTTTCGACCATTCCGTTGAATATATCTTGTAGTTAAACTTTGTAAACTGAACCTTTTTTATGTCTGCAGAATTTGCTGAACTTTGTACGCATTTTTAAAATATATTAAAAGAATTTGAAAATTGTTATTGGGAGAGAGAAGGTATTCTAAAGCTTAGTCCATTCCGGTGTAAAAATCTAATATTTACACTATGTCTACAGAATCAGTTGAATTCTGTGCAAATTCTAAAAATATTTAAAAATAATTATTAAAATGTTATTGCAACTGATAGAATTATAGTTTGTTTAGAAGTTTAATAGTTGTATTGCAGCTGGACTTTGATTCAAGTTATTTTACTTATATTATTAAATAAAGGCAGAAGTATATTTAAATAAAAATAAGTTATATTTCTTTGTTAAATTCCTGAATTTATGAATGTTGTTTGTAAATAAATAAAAAATATAAATATTTCATTCCCTTACAGATCGCATTAATAATTTGCACAATTATATAAGAATGTATTTAAGAAAACATTACCTGAAGTTGAGACTCTAGTTTGAAAAGATCTAGCCAAATATATCCACCCGAAATTTATGTGAAACTGTTTTAAACCTCACAGAGCACATTTTATTGAAACCAAAATTTAAGCAATTTTAATTCTATAAAAAATTTAAATTATGAAGAAAAGAAGAGTACACAGAATCATAGAGAAGTAAAACCTCAAAAAGAACCATTTTAAACGAGTATTCCAAAATATGAAATAGAGAAATTATTCGATGATTTAACTTTGGTTTAACTCTGCTCCAATAAAATATCAAGGATAAAAAAAAATTCATAAAATTAAAATTTGGTTCTATTTTATTTTTAAATATGAAAAACAAGAAAATAGAAAGAATCGCCGCAAAGATCTATTTATTTTTATAAATTCATTTCCTCAGCATATGATTTATATTTAAAACGGGGCCATAAATTAAAAAAAAAAAACATTAAAAAAAAGGTAAATAAAAAATACGACATAAATTGTAGAATTATGCTTGTGAAAAATGTGAAAAACGCCAGCAAGAGGAAAAGTGATAAACTATTGTCAGATTCATTAAGGCCAAAGGTATTTTCCATTTTCTATTGTAATCAGCGTTTATCTGAGAATATAGGCCAAGTTATTGTATTATTGTTGTTGTTGGTGCTGTCGTTGTTGTTGTATGTAACGAGCATTTCCAGGTTGTTACGATCGTTTTGCGTTGAGTTGAATTCGGAATAAAGTCGGTCGGCCGAAAAGTAAACAAACATGCAACTAACCAAACAAAACTAATGGGCGTTACCAAAATCAAAGACTACCCCTGCCGCAGGAAGCAAGCGTGAAAATAAGAAGTAATTAATGGTCGTATTTCCATTTCGTTTTTGCTTTCTTTTGTTTGGCTCAAATAGCATTATGGTACTCTTGTACTAATAAAAGTCGCACCTGTCAATGCAGACAATAGGGCGAGACGGTGAGAAAGGTGAACGGAGAACGAAGAAACGAAGGCAGCAATGAAGAACACAGAAGTAACAACGTCACACGAATCGAACGAGGCATTCTGATTGGTGTTAAGCTCAAGCATTTCCAGCCGTCTCTAGTATATGCGTGTGTGTGTGTTTTCTCCTTGCTTAGGCGGAGAACAGTCACAGAGAGAGCGCGAACATGTGTGTGTGTGCGTTGGAACGACACCACCACCAGTAGCACGATTACAATTCAGAGGGCGTTGCCATCACCAGCCGTCACTTCCAGCGTAAGTCAGTGGGAGCAATTTCCATTCTAGTTGGAGTGTGTGCAACTGTTCGAACTTAACTTAACGAACTATAGCGTTGTCTCGCTCTCGCCCTGCACGCCGAGTGCAACGGAATGCGTGTGTTGGTGAGGCCAACGTGAGAAGCAGAGGCAGCGGCATCGGCATTCGTATTAGCTCTCGTGCCGGTTGTGAGTAACCATCCGCAACCAGTTCGTGTTCGAACGTACATAGGTGAACATCTGGAGCGCGCTACCGTCGTCCGTCGCCGTCGCCGACGTTTCGTTTGCGTTTGCGTGTGCATCTCTCTGTATAAATCTGCATCTGTAGCTGTATCTGTATCTGTTTCTGTCTGTGTGGCGATAAGCGTTGCAATTGTTATGGTTATGTTTATGTCGGTATTGTTGTCGTCAGTCTACGCTGCTACGCTTAATAATCCCAATGTTGATTCTGGTTTGTCGGTCGGTCGGTCGCTGATTGCTGTGAACTGAGCTCGTGTTTAGAATTTTGTTTACGCGTGTTCCCCAACGGTCAAATTGTCACATAAGGACAACCCCAACTTGCGAGTATTTCAATTCAATACGATTCGATTCGTTTCGTTTCGAATACGTGTGTTGAGCATAAACTTAAAGAGGTTGCCACCAATTTAAACAGCCTCCTCTGAACTTCTTGTCATATTGGATTGGTGCTGCTGCATTACAATAAATATTTAATTAGTAAAAAGAGTTAAAAACCACTTAAAAAAGCGCAAGCTTAATTAACTTGGCAATGGCCGCTTACACACAATTTGGATACGGCGGTTTCCCGTCGGCATCGCAGGTGGGTTATACGATCTATTGAATGAAATTTAATATCTTTTGAAGAGCATAGCATATTGATCCGAAGTCAGCTGTAGATCTCTTTCAACAGAATCTAGCTAAGAACTCTCACCTATATTATTATATTACCAATAAACTTTATTATTATATTATCACCCATTTTATTATTTTGGTAAATAAAAAATGAAAAAAGAATCAATTATCTTTGAAATCGTAGTCCTACTTTAATACCGGCTACTTGAATAACTCAAATGAATTTTTATAGTCCAGCTAAACTTACACATTATTATCTGAATAATAAGCTGACGTAAAATGTATAGAAATAAATGTAAATAAATTAAAACAATCTCTCAGAAAACCCGAACATAATTTTTATTTGTCATATATTTATTAAATTTCATTGCTTTGATACTATTCTTAAAAATTAATTATGCAATGGGAGGCATAATTATGTTGACAATGTAAAATAAATGTATTTATTGTCAGGGCTAAGAGTCAATTTGGTTGATCAAGCGCAAGATCACTGCCTTGAATTGCACTGCTTGCAAGCAGTGGACTCTACAAGTCACTGCAATTTGCTGAAACAATGAAATCATCAAGTTTATTTAACCTTTTTCTCAATAACAACAAGCCATGTCCATGTTAAGATACATTTTCATAAAGTAAAACATCGAGATGTTCGCCATTATGAAATGTTTGCCCAGATCGGCTCGTATAACTAATTGGAATCAACAGAGATAACAAGAAATGCGTGTTAAAAGGAAAAGCAAAAGATGTTGGCGACTTGGCGAGAATTGAATTGAATTGAAGGAGTCGTTGCTGGCTGTGAAACTGTTGAAAAATCAATAAAAATGCAATTGCCAATGATCGTAAATCATAAAATTATAACCGTAAAGTGACAGCTCAGAGCAAGCTCTGGGAATGCGAGTTGCGCATGCGCTCACGAGCTACGTGAGCAGGCGATCAATGAAAGAGGAACCCAAAGAATGGACGAGGAACTTGAGCAACAGAGGAACTGGGAATCTCAGATGCTGCCACACCGATAGTGAAATCAGTGGCGGCTACTGGACTCGACTGGACTGTGGAGTGGAGAACCCAACAACGTCCAGCAGCAAAAATGTAGAACTCGGCGACAAGATGCTGATGCCCAGCCTGATGTGATCTACTTTCCATTGCACAGCATTCCCATTCCCATTCCCACTCCCGTTCAGACTCGTGGCTGCTGGACTACTGTGGCTCATGTGGCGCTTGCAGTTCCACTATCAACTTGGTTATCTTGACCGCAGTTGCAGCGGAAGTGGAGGTGGAGAATAAGAAGGAGAAGGAGGAGAGGGAGTAGAAGGAGCAACCTTTGCCGGTTTTTGTTGTTTTTTGCACTGGCCTCGCAACGCAGATGCAAGTCAAGATTAGATCAATGCGCTGTGCGCTTTTGCGATTCAAAGAAATTGGTGGTAGTGCACACATGGCCAACAAGAGAGGGAGGGAGAGAGAGATAGAGAGAGAGCAAGGCCGCAGCGATCTTATCAGCGACTTCGTCTGCCTGCCTTGTTGTGCGCTGTCCTGCCCAGCCACAGTCCCAACTCAAGTCCCAGTCCAAGATCGAGTCCAGTCCAAGTCCAAGCCATGTCCATGATTTCACATGGCCAAGCTGGCGCTTCCTTCGACTTTAACTTTAACTTCAACTTCAGCTTCCCTTCAACTGTGAATGCACTCATGAATAATGCATTTGTGAGCGGTGCCGGCGGAATCTGCCATTCGCATAGAACTCCCTATATGGTGTCGCCTATCAGATCACTTGTCATAATTCTCATATTCTGTATTGTGCGTTGTGTGAGAGAGGTCTTGACGTTGCCTCCATGGGAACGCCAAGTGGATTGGTCCTGAGGTCCTTTATTGTCTCTTGTCTTTTCTCCACTCCCCACTCCCCACTCCACATCTTTCTCTCTTTTTTTGCTTTGCCTACATACATACATATATTTATTTTTCACTAATTAAAAAAAAAGCGCGACACGCAATAAAAAAAAATCGAATCAATCATTTGCTGGAAATTTGATAAATGGTTGTCGTGTCGCGGCCTCGAAATTCTCATTCTGTTCCTGACTCATTTTATCATTGAAGTCAACATCAAATGTTCTATTAAATTTGAGTTCAAGATCGATCTTTGTTCTTTTATCATAAGGTTATTTATTTTCACGTTGACATTACTGTTAATTTTTTATTTTTTTGTTATTTTAAAATAATATTAAAACTTAAAAATATTCAAAAATTAAAAATTATTACATATGTAAAATTTATGTATGAAAATTGAAAAATTGTATATTTTAAAATATTTTAATTAATGGGTCAATGTTTTTGGCAAGGATGGGAAAAACTCAGAAAATTCAATAAGATCAAAAAAAGACCATAAAAGTGGTAGAATTAGTTCATTATTCACTACAAAGTTCTTTTCACTATAAAGTTTGTGCATAATTTTCTGCGTTGTTGCATATTTATCAATTGTTCAAAAAATTATTTTTCTTAAGAAATTGTGCAGCGTATTAACATTTCTTAAAATTAAAAAAAAAAGTTGAACAACTGAAAAAAATTATCGTTAAATTTGTAGAGAAAACAAGTGGGAAAGGCTATAGTCGAGCTCCCGACTATAGGATACCCGTTACTTACCTAAATAAATTTAACTTTTTTTTATTGCATGCTTTTAGGCACTTTTATTGCTTAAAAGCTTTAATCAGCCAGTACCACCTTTCTGTTTGTCCGATCTTGTTGGGATTTGATAGGATGATAGGTAATAACAGTAGATAACGTTCACCGTTTAAAAAGACATAATATCTTGAAAACTGTGCGTGTGGTGGATTTTCGCGATTTACGGAGGCGGAAAGGGGCGTGGCAAAATTTTGAAACAAACTTGACCTGCGTGGGGTTTATAGAAATCTGTGTGCCAAATTTGGTTGCTCTAGCTCTTATAGTCTCTGAGATCTAGGCGCTCACACGGACGGACAGACGGACGGACGGACGGACGGACGGACGGACGGACGGACGGACGGACGGACAGACGGACAGACGGACATGGCTATATCGACTCGGCTGTTGATGCTGGTCAAGAATATATATACTTTATAGGGTTGGAGATGCTTCCTTCTCCCTGTTACATACATTGCAACGAATACAATATCCCCTTTTACTTATTTTTAATAAGTAACGGGTATAATAAGGTTATTAAAAGAGGGTAAAGAGTTAAATTCTTTGACAGAATTAGAAATAACTGAGTATATTTAGAATAACGAGTATATTCAGTATATTGAGTATATTCAGAATATTTCGAATTCTCAATACTGTGAGTCATCATTGAAGACAGGAAAAGTTGTATTAAATTTAAGTTCAAGATCGATCTCTTTGTTTTTGCACAAGGCTATTTGAAAAGCCGTTTTGAGTAGAGTGAATAGCTATTGAGTGTATTCAGTTGAGTAACTACGATGTTTGTGCAGAAATTAAGAAACATGCGGTCAGACATCATTTTTGGGGTGCAGCTTCAATCGACAGATTATGTTAATGATTCAAGATAATTATGAGTTTGTGGCAAGACTTGAAACTACGCACAAGACTCGAGACTCAAGTCTGAAGTCGGCGACTCAAGAGTCAGACGGGAGCTGTAACCGTAAAGGGAAAATTGTTGCACGAGGCGTGTAGATATGACCTTTGGGGCACGACGGCATTCGATCAATTTGTAGCTGTCCATCAGCAAAAGTCTTCAGCTTAATTATAGGTTTATCGATATTTTCGCGAAAAGGCAGCCGAGTCAGCACTCTAAAATTAAAAGCAGACAGACAGACAGACAGACACACGGACGGAACTCGTTTCGCAGATTGTCCCGCGGCAATTTTCAGAAGCATTCGATTGCATGTTCTTTGGGCTGGACGAATCCAAAAGATGCTCCATCGCAGGCGAGCTGCAAGCGTTGCCTGCCACACCCTCATTTGATTTCAGGCATCTTGCAACACCGTCTCGAGGCGTAGTTGCAACTGGCGACGAGACTGTAGGATGGAATGGAATGGGGATGGGGATGGGACTTGGAACTTGGACTTGGTCTTGCCGCATTTTGCATATTAATTGACGTGGTCGCACAAAAACCGGGCCAGCTGAATGTGGCGCATGCTATTGGCAACAAAAGCCTCCAAAGATGGAGGACATCAACTGAAATTTACTGCCGCTCTTCGACTCCTTCTCCAGCTGCACTTTAAATCGATTTCGTCGGGGGTAATTGATGTAGCCGACGACGACGACGACGACGACCACGACGATGATGACGATGAAGTTACAGCAATTCGTCAACGGGGAGCCATCGATGTTGAAAATATGGCGGAGCGATTAATCGGTACAGGATTATGGGGACAAGCGGCTTCTGTACTCCATTGAAGCCGCGGGCGATGATTGTGTGTTAACACCATATTCGCTTACATGTTATCGTACCATCGTGTAATGGACACTCTGGCATTCTTGCAATACTCCCTATATCCAGTATCCAGTGGGGTATGATGTAGTTGTAAGCCGAAGAGTAAACACAATTTGTGATTATAATCATTTATGGAATTAATGCGACAATCTCAGAGTTAGCAATACGAAATTTGGAATGTAGGTATCTAAACATACTAAACATATTGTAAAATGGTTAAGTTTAAAATATATTTTCTAGATATAACCATCTATCTATTGAATTAATGCGACAATCTCAGAGTTTATAAGAGCTAGCAATATGAAATTTGGAATGTAGGAATTTAAACATATTATACATGTTGTTATAATTTTGAATTTAAAATATTCTCCATTTATAATCATTTATTGAAATAATGCGACAATCTCAGAGTTTATAAGAGCTAGCAATATGAAATTTGGAATGTAGGTATCTTAACATATTATACATATTGTAATAATGTTAAGTTTAAAATATTCTCTAGATATAATCTTCTATTGAATAAATGCGACAATCTCAGAGTTTACAAGAGCTAACAATATGAAATTTGGAATGTAGGTATCTAAACATGTTATACGTATTGTAATAATGCTGAATTTAAAATATCTTTATCCCTTCGCTTCCCAAATGCACTTTCTAAAATATGGTATATTGAAACTATTATTAAGAAAATACCGACTACAGGGTATCTTTTCGTCAAGTGCACTCAAATGCACTCTACTCACTTGCTTAAATTAAATTTGCTACTACTCTTTGCCTGACTGGAGTAATGGCCACGTTTCCGTCAGAGATGTGGATGCTTCTTTAAACGACGACGATCATCAGACTCGTATCAATATTTATGAACTTTGACGATGGATCAGGTTCATTCACATAGCGCCAGTTGCCGTAAGCTGTTAAACTCATAAGCTGTATTCCAAGAACACTTGTTAATTCCTACTGCTTGGATTCCTGCAAACATAACAGAGGAAAATTCAGGAAAACTGATGGAAAACCTTAATCGAGCTTATAATATTCCAGTTTCGCGTTCCAACCAATTTAGAATTAATTCCCAATAATTTGTAAAGAAATATTGGTTCAACTTAAGAGAATTTGTATTGGTTTAAGCTTTGGAGAGATTAAAGGCTCAAGCATTTTAGAGCCAAATGGTTAAATTATAGTTTGTGATCAAATATTTTAGAACTATTTTGATATTTTAATTAAATGGTATTATAATTCACATGGCTCGTAACACAATTTTAATAAAGTGAACAGGAAAATATTATTAAGATATAAGTAGTTATTTTCCTAAAGTTAAAAAAAGTTTACGTTTAGTTTTCAAATCTTATCTCAATCTTCTTCTCTTTCAACAAGTATTTCATCAGGTTTTAAGTAGCTTTTATTCAAAAGTCTTTAAAACATATATCGATTCTTAAGTTAGTTGTTAAAGCTATCAACATTTTGAGATCTCATTTGAAGTGCTTTGAAGAGCGAGTGTGTTGAGCTTATCACGATGAAATTTCCATTTTGTGTGTCTTGGAAACTTAAAATTAAATTTAAATCGTCTTGTTGATAAACATTAATTAATTATGTAAACCAATGGTCTGATAGATAAACAACAACAACAAAATACATACTTAGTTGTGTATCTTTATTTCTATGTTTAATTAGTTTATCAGTTTTTTTGGTAAGTTCTCGAGGGTGACAAATTTTCCACATTAAACCAAGCCATCGTCAGCTTGAATGGGCTACTGAACGGCTTACTTAAGATTAAATGATGTAAAGATAATGTTGAATTCAAGTGAATCTTATGTAAATCTTTTTGTTCTTCTGTTCCTTTTGCAGCTTCTGCCGCCGAACTCGACGCAGACACCTGAGGACGTGAGCGCGTCTTCATTGGTGATGACAAACGTGCCGGCGTTGAGCCCCACGGGTGGTGCCGACTGCCAGACGCCTGCGGGCTCCAGCACCGCTGTCCCTGCTGTCGGATGTGCGGGCGATGCCTCGAGGGGCGCGTTAAGTCCCGACGCGCTCTCGCAGAATTCCAATGCGGCCACGGGCTCGGTTCCCGCTGCAGATGCGATTCCCGGTGGAGCCGGTGGTGCTGGTGGCTCCCTGGACAGCAGCGCCGTGGGCACGACGCCTACGACGGGCAGCTCCTGCTGCGAGAACGGTCGTCCCATCATGACGGATCCAGTGTCGGGGCAGACAGTGTGCTCCTGCCAGTACGATACGGCCCGTCTCGCCCTCTCGAGCTACTCGCGGCTGCCGGCGGCCAGTGTCGGGGTCTATGGCTCGCCATATCCGTCGACGGATCAGAATCCCTATCAGAGCATTGGCGTAGACAGCTCCGCCTTCTACTCGCCGTTGGTAAGTTGAAAGCCAAGACGGCTAAATGGATTATCTCCACATATGACTTTAATTGTGTAGTCAGCAACAAGCAACGAACAACAAACAACAAAGAGAAGACATAGACATTGTGGAAGAATGTGAGCATGGAGGTGGGTTAAAGTGGGGACAGGTGGGGACAGGTGGGGAGTGTGCAGAACAAGAGCTTGTCAATGTATTGCAGTAAATCGAATTATCATTATGGCTGACTGAAGCTCGGTCAAACCTCATTTAGTCGCTGCCTCTTGCTCTCTTCCCTTCTCCTCTCCTCTCTTCCCTTCCCTTCTCTGCTCCTCTGTTTCTCTCTGTTGATATTCGATACATTGAGCAACGAAAGGCAAAATCATTGGAAACAAAACATATTGGCCCATGGCCTCAATTACACTCCCAGATGAAACTTCGTATTCGCCTTGTCTTTGTATTTGTATCTGTATCTGAGTATCTATGTATGTGTGCAAACTAATCGAGCTTATGCTTATATACGCGTATGTATCTTATTCGTATCCACACACACACTCACACACACTCACACATATGTGTGTGTGCCCTTTGTATTTTCTAAGTGACCACAGAAATGTACACGACCAACATGCACACAGTTTTCAATGACATACTAGACGGTTGTCCATACTCCAACTCAACTCGACTTCAGCTCGATGAAAGGAGAAAGAGTGCGAAGAGGAGGGCAACTGAGGGCAGCAGGGCAAGCAGTGCAAGCAGTTGAAGGCAGTAGCAGAAACAACAGCGACAAGATACAACCAAATATTTACCTTATTTGAAAGTGAACTTCAAACATCCAATTAATTGGCCAATATGTTAGTCTACTATATGTCTCTTAATAACATTACTGTCTGTACGCTTACTTATGTTAGTCAGTGTCGATAATATTCAGCTACATTTGAAAACTATAATCAAAAGTTGCTTCTTGTTAATTTATTCTTGTTTATTAAAGATCTTCAACAAAATAAATTTTTTTTTTTGTTTTGTATCTTCAACTACATTTAGCAGAGCTCAGCTGTCTAGACATTTAAATACCTTGAAAATACATAAAGAATTTTAATATTACTTTAAATATTGTTCTTTGGGTTAGTCTAATTTTGTCATGAATTATACAGCTCTGAAATCATTAGTGTGAAATGATTTATCTGGCATGATTCACACATTATAAACAAGGTTGAATACTTGAAATAAAAATCAAACTAAAGGTGTATATCATATAGAACTGTCTTTCATCAGATCAGATTAAACGTATAATAAATGGAGCTTATAACAGTAATTTATTTAATGTGCATTAAAATCACTTTGATCGTGAGTATTTCGAAAGCAGATATTATTTTTATTACCCAATTGATTAATTAATATTGGAGTACAACAGATTTACAGTCTAGACAGGTTGTATAGAAGATTGAATACACTTGTGTTGACATGACTAAAATTTATATTTAAATATATAAGAACAGTGACAACTGTTAGACACACATTATTATGATTGCTTTACGATACAGTTCTTTAAGTCTTAACGAAAAATATACAAACATAAATAAAGTGAAAAGAAGAACTGGGAAAATGAGGTTGGCAAAGACAACGGCAGCCACCAATGTGTCATGTTTAATTGTTATTAACAAGAACAGGAAATTCAAAGTGAATCTTTTGTTGTTTCTCGTCTCGTTCCGCCTATCGCTGTCCCTTTTTAACTGCACCTGAACACTGTTCTCGCTCTTATCCGACATTTCTTTTAATTAAGAAAATATCATTGGCCACCTTCCCTCTGCCGCTGAGATTCCCCTGTTCCGTGATAAGATGTAATTTTGGGGCATGTCGTCTACAGTGGGTGCGACCCAGTTCTCCTCTGGGAGTCGGGTGTTAAAGTTCGAGATACCCTGACATTTTGCTCGGCTGCTTGATTGCTGCACCTGGCCCAATCGCGTAAATCAGAGTTGATGTCTGGTCGGGGCTGCCTTTGATTTGATGTGAAATGCGAGCATGTAGATACAATCATAACCGATACCTGTTTCCTTTTGCTCTGATAAATATATTTGTCACTCGCCAGCGGCAAAAAGGCAAAAGTTAAAGGCAAGAGTTAAAAAATTAATAAACAATGGCATACATGATGTTAAGCAATTAAAAATGTTAATGCCAATTCATAAATCAATGGCTCACACAAAAGTTAGCTGGACCAACCAGATTTGGGCGCTAGACTCCCGACTCCCCACTCCCCACAGACCCCCTGTCGATCTGATCTGGCCAATAGTTGTCGCTCATAAATCCGCCTGTCTTCTCTCTTTCTTTTTTTTGTGTCTTTCGACCGAAACAAACTAAGGTCAGACGGCGGCCATCCGTTCGATATTCAAATAAAATTAAGAGTGTCGACCCATAACCAGAATCCATACAAAACAATAATCGGTGATGCCTGCAGCTTATTTATTTATTTTTTGTTTTTGATATTTGTGTGTGATTTTTGAAATGTTGTTGGACTGAATTATGTTTTTGGATTCACATCAGTCTGTAAAATATGGTCTGCGTCAGCATTTGCTTGTTTCACGGCGAAATATGTTGCCAAATTATAAATTCCATGTTAACAAAATCGTCAACTGTGGGAAAATATCATTTTGTTTAGCGCTTAGTCTGAGGCCAAACTTAAAGCCGAATTGTATTTTGTAATTTATTCCGCATAAACTTTGATGCCACAAATTTACTTGAAATTGATTGGTTTGCTTTGTGTTTCACTCATTTCAGAGCAATCCTTATGGCTTAAAGGACACGGCCGGGGGCACGGAAATGGGAGCCTGGACCTCCGCCGGATTGCAGCCCACAACGGGATATTATTCCTACGATCCCATGTCAGCTTATGGGTAAGTTATGCACTTTGGGAATATTTGTTTAATTATTTAAAATTAATTAGTTGTCGCACATTTAAGTAAAACTTCTCTTGTCTGATTGACAAATAATTGCAACGGAGAAGGTCGGCAAATCAAAAGCAATTGGGCGCCCATAATTAATTGTAAAATATTTGCGAGTACTTAAAATTGATTTGAATTTAATTGCCAGGGGGTTGACGTCGCCTGAGTCCACTGTAGCTGTGGTCACAACGGACAGAGAGAGAGAACTGGGAATGTGACTGGAACTGCAAATGGAAAGGGGAGTGGGATTGGGAATGGGAATGAGACTGGGACAGAGATAGGCGATAATAATATTTGAATTGTGAAAACTGCTAGAGCGCGCGAAATTATTTATTTATGATTGCGGCGAAAATAATCGCAGTTAATTGCACGCCACAGTGCGCTCTGCCCAAGTGCATTTAAAATATACACAAACAAGCACACTCGAGGGTGGTCTGACAAGTCATTGGCCTTGGTAAGAAAAGGACACAAAATTAAATTAAATGATTTTGAATAGCGTATTTCATCAACTGATAACTGGATAACTGTTGTGTTTAGGTTTGAAATATGTCTCAAAAATGAAGGTTAATCTATTTCGAGGTGTACTTATAAAACCGCTCAAAATAAGTAAATTACTATCAATTTTAAAATGTTGCGTTTTCGAACTTAGAACAACAACTTATAAGTCGACCCTCTTACATACATGTACTTAAATGTTTACATATGTATTGTATATTTATACATATACAAACATTTATTCAGTTTGCATACACACACACAACGCAATCCACATAAAGTCCACACTCGCAGGCATTGCAGGCAGCAGGAGAATTGACACGGATACGAGACGAGAAGCGGACGGACAGACGGACAGTCGTCGGACATGCAACTGCAACTGCAACTGCCGTCGCGACGGCTGTGGCTTCCCCGTTGGACGATGGATGGTGTTTTCAGCATGGATGGGGACGGTTGAGTTTGCGTGCAGAAAGCCCATGAAATCGAGCTTCAAATGCAACTGCAACTGCAACTGGGACTGAGACTGTGAGTGAGACTGGGAGTGAGACTGGGACAGGGACTGCAACAGAGCTAGTAGTGAATGGGAGTGAATGAAGTAGGGCGATGCGAGGTGTGAGTAAATGAACGCCATGTTGGCCGCCATATTGAGCGAGAGAGCGACACACGTTGACAGACATTTAAAAGAAGAACGGTTGCGCTTTGTTTTTGTTCATTGCTACAGATTGGCGAGTAACGAAGTGGGTGGGGGAGAGAGAGAGAGCGGGTGCAGCAGTGTTGTCAATTTAGCAATTTTATAGCTAGTCATGAGTAGCTATTTTGTTATTACAGAAATGCTAGTAGATGACAAAATACGACTATTTCAACAAATGATTTGACTACTTTTCCAGATTGCGAGATAGCTTTAATAAACTTAAATCACTTACAAAATTCTCTGTCGAAATTATAATACCATCAAATAAAAGTATAATTGGGGTGCTTGAAAATTGTAATTCAAAAAATATTTTGGAAATAAGATTGTGCTCCATTTTGCCAATTGGCAAGATGTGAAGAATATAAGCAAAAATGTATAAATCAAAGTTGCCAGAGAAAAACTTATAAGTTAGTGTTAAAAATTTTAGTATTACAATTTATTAGTCAAATATTTAGATTTTGTCGATAATAATGTTGAAATCGACAGAACTTTTTTGTTGCTGGCATATATTCAGATAAAAAAAGATAGATTGTCTTTTAATAATCATAGTTAAATTAAATTATTTTTTTATGAGTATAATTATAATTTTTTTGCATCAGATTAGCTATTTATCCCCTAAACTTCTGGCAACACTGATGAGCTGAAATGATGGTGGCACTTTAAATACAGATAGACAGAGAGAGAGAGAGAGAGAGTGGGTGGGGTGTGAATTGTTGGTGGATGGTAGTGGAATGGTCAGGTGTATGGGGGGGTTGGGTGGACTGACAGTTGACAATTGTGTCTGGCATGATGTTGATGTTCATGCCTGCTCGCCGCTCATTTGGAGCCAATGTCATTTTGGCGTGCCTGGCATTATTTGTTTAAAATGTGTTCAGCGCTGTAAATTGCTACTCACAGATAATAACAACAGCAATAACAACAACAATAACAACAGCAACAGTATGTAATTATAATTGTTGGCTAAAACCAAGTTGCATGTTCGCTCATATGCTATATTTATTTCTACAAACATGCATTGTACATATGCTTATGTACATTTACAACTATATAAACTTGATTCTAAAACTTAAAATCGGTTGTAGTTCAGTTTCCGTTGCAATTGGCTCTGTCGTTATTGTTGTTTTTGTGTGAACAAGAATTCGATTTGTTAACAAGATTATGGGCCACAAGCGCACACATACATATGTCGCTGTATGTACATACATATATTTACATATAAATACAGACATGCAAAAATAGAATGCGTGGCAATTAGCTGCAAATGAAATGTTGTACTCGTCAAATTGTAAAACATTAGAGAACAAAAGCGCACTAAACACATGCTGAGGTTGCATCCACAAATCGACCAACCGACCGACCAACCGACCGACCGAGGGACAGACCAACCACATTGCCACTGTGGTTCCGGTCAACTTGCCACCCGCCACACGATAATCATACGGCGGGGCCTTAATTCGTATTATGCCTTATCGTCGCAACTCTTCACAGTTGCCAGTTACGTGCACCAAATTACTGGCATCATAACATTTGTTTTTACCTTCATGAGATGCTTAAGCAAATTGCAGATGCAAAAAAAGCAAAAAGAAAAGAAAAGAAACACAGCAACCGCAACAGCAACTGAAAGAAGAAAAGTTGAAAACTTTAGCATGGCGAATCTTAATTGCACTTGCGGAAAATTTACAAATAAATGTATGTGGAAGTTGATACTTAGCAGCTACTTCTTGTTGTGAAAACCCTTAGGGTAAAATGGAGGATTGTTATAAGAACTAAAGCAAGAAACAGCTAAATTAAACTAAATCAATACTCTTGTTTATAGGAATAATTGGTAGATTTATATAATTTTAATTCTAAATTGTATTCAGCTAAATCCAGCTAAATTGTATCTGAGAGATATTTAAACTTTATACCCGGGACCTAATATAACTGTTATTGATCAACATTTCAACTTAAAAAATCACTTATAAAGACTAATGCGATTCAGTTTAAAGTACATCAAATTGTTTGTAAAAACAGAATCTCTACAAACAGCCAATAAACTTTTATTTGAGACTTCAAGAAATAAAATCTATAAATAAGTATTCAAATTTATTTTTACTATATTTATAAAAAATAATGATTAACTTTGATTTTGTAATAAATTGGTCATTAATAATAATCAAAACTTTTTTGAATAAAAAACTTTAAAGACTTTTTTTTAAATAAAAGTCTGAAATAACTATTATTTTTGAATTGAATAATATAAGGGCTGTTTTTCAATGTATATATTAACTGTATTTAGGATATAATTTAAAATTTGACAGTAATTTCTATACATTTTACGTCAAAATATATTTTCAATAGTTAGTTATCATTATTAAGATATTGAAAAAGCGGCCCTAAGTCTTTAAAGACTTTTATAATTTGAAATTGTTTATAAAAGTCCTTTTGGAATATCTTTGTTAATACTAAAGATAAACATTTCAAATTTGTTTAAATGCAAAAATATCTATATAAACTTTAAATAAATCATAAAAAAAAGACATTAGTTGAATTATAAAGCTGATGACCAAGAATATATCATATAAAATGGTTGCTCTAAGCAAGAATATATAAGCTTTATCCTAATATCTTTGAGCCTGCTCTGTTATTAAACACAGTTTTATTCCCATTTAAAGTAAAGGAAAAAGATAAAAGTAGATCAGCCAAAAGAAAATTTAAGAAAACTTTAATAAATGATAAATGGAGAGTGTCTAATTAGAAAAGTTCTCCCAATCGATAACTTTAATCGAAGTATTGCTGAAGTCTAAAGCTAGCGCCTATCCTTGTACAGAATAAAAATAGAGAACTGGGATAAAATGAAGTTTTGTGGATTCACAACGTCCTTGTGCCAGACAATAATGGTAAAAACTCAAACATCAACTTCAACGCTGCATAAAAATCAGGCGTCATTTCAGAGTGCAAGAGTGGAAAGGAGCGGGAAGGAGAGAGAACGGAATTCTCGCATAAAAAAATGGGGCAGGACAACAACAGCAGGAAGAGGAAGAGCGACAGCAACGAGTGCACAACTCCGGAGGCTGGCGACAGAGTTTCCTTCTCTTTATCTTGTTGTAAAATTCACCGCACAAACTGTTGATTCTGCGGCACCATAAAAATCCCATGAAAAATTATAAAAAAAACGAAACGAAGCTAGAGAAAAGGGTGAGAAGGGTGAGAAGAGGCAGGGCAAAAAGAGAAAAGGATGTCGAAGGGGAAAAAAGCGCAAACAACAAAGATGGGAACTAGAAAAAGCAGGAAAAGTGAAATGTGCGACGAGAGCTGTTGGTGCACAGATGAGTTGCAGCAGGATATAGGATACATATACATATATATATGCAATGGGTTGGGGCTTAATTTAGCTAGTAGAACTTTGGACTAGAGCAAGGGAGGAGGGTGGAGGGAGTGGGGATAAAAATGCAAACGCAATAACGCCTGCTCCCGTTGGGGATTCCCCTTCTTCCACAAACCACACCCAAAAAAGTGACCATGTTGTCCTCGTTATTGTTGTTCTTGTTGTTGCGCTGTTTCACAACTATGTTTTACAATATTTTGACGTTGTACTACACTGAGGGTGGGTGTGGCAACTTTAGGTGGTGGGCGGTAGGTGGCGCTTTGAAACTGGTTCGCATTTTTAATGAATTTCCATGTTGTTCCCGTTGTTCCCAGAGACCATGACTAATATTCTCTTTTAAATTTCTGGCTCTTCTTCTGTTCTTTTACCAATGTTGCAGCTACGGTGCCAGCTACGATTTGGCGGCTAGAAGGAAGAATGCAACGCGCGAATCGACGGCCACGTTGAAGGCGTGGCTAAATGAGCACAAGAAGAATCCCTATCCCACCAAAGGTGAGAAGATCATGCTGGCGATAATCACCAAGATGACACTGACCCAGGTCTCCACCTGGTTTGCGAATGCGCGACGGCGACTCAAGAAGGAGAACAAAATGACCTGGGAGCCAAAGAATCGCACAGATGACGACGACGATGCTCTCGTATCCGACGATGAGAAGGACAAGGATGATCTGGAGTCGAGCAAGGATGGCAGCTTGGCCAAAGGTAAAGAGTGTTCTCCTCTTTAGGTTCGCAGGCATACAGCATTTGCTTTTTATCCTTATCCGACGCAGATGTGGCCAAGGATGAGGAGGAACTCCTCGATGAGGACCAAAAGAATGTGGGTCAATCGAACATTTTGCGTGCTGGCTTCGGTTATCCATCTGGTGGTGGTTATCACAGCGGTGCTAGCGCTGCCCATCCCGCTGCTTACCATCCCTATCACCATCCCCATGCCCATCCCCATCATCCTCATCATCATCAACATCAGCATCCCGCATATTATCAACCGCAACAGGCTGTGCTCCCGGCCGCCTTCCATGCCGGCGACAGTGGCCTGGGCATGGCTGCCCATGGCAAGCACAGCGAGCACGGCGATCCAAAAAACCAGCTAGGCCGGGACTGTGGTGTGCCAATTCCAGCTACGAAGCCCAAAATCTGGAGCCTGGCCGACACAGTTGCCTGCAAGACCCCGCCTCCCACGGCGGCGTGCATGGGCCAAAGCCAGTTGATGCCACAGCAGCAGCAGCAGCAACAGTCTATGCAGCATCAGCAGCAGCAGGTGCAGCGGGCACATCTGCATCCTCAGTCCCAAGAGGGCGGCCTGGGGATGCATCCGCAGACACAGCAGGGACAGGAGCAGCAGCCCTTCAACGGAGCACCCTATGTGAGGGCGCACACCACGGCCTACGGGGGTTTTCTAGGGGCTACGACGCAACAGCTCCATACTACGAGTCCGAGCGGTGGAGTCTACGGCAGCAGCAGCAACAACAATGCGCTGGCGGGCAACAACAGCAACAGCAGCCCTACCATGGCTATTACGGCGCTAAACCCAAATTCATTGGGCCAACAACAACAACAGCAACAACAGCAACAACAGCAGGTCCAACAACAATTCCCGGCAATGCGCTCCCAGCAATCACAGCTGTCTCAGTCAACAGCGAGTCAACAGCGGGCGATGGCGATGGGGATGGGGATGGGGTTTCCCGAAGCCCAACCCGATACTCCACCCCAAACTCCGCCGAATATGAAGGTCTTGAACGGGGCTTTGAGTCTGCTGCCTACCGCTTCGCAAACCCCTACGACCGCTACCTGTCGCAGCAGTAATCCAGCCACCTACAATCCCCCCCTTGGCTGCAACTATCCCATGAACTTCTCCACTCGCCTCGGCGAATTCGACTATCCGGCGATTACGACGAGCATGAATCGCGATGACTTCAGCAGCTCCAGCAGCAGCAGCTCCTCCTCGCCGCACCTGCAGCGCAGCGAGAACCTCTTCAAGCCGCTCTTCAAGAGGTAAACTATATACACATCAAGGCTGCAAATCTACAAAATTTTGTTTAGGACTCGATTCAGTTTTTTTCTTACTTGTTTTCTAATTTTCTTGACATTTATTCATATTTATTACTTAAAAGTTGATGACTTTTTAAAGATTTTCACTTAAGATTGTGTTATTCTTTTGTCTTAATTTTTTAAATTTAAAATTGTTACTTTTCCTATTATTTCCCTTATTACATTTATCTAAATTTAGCTAAAAAGAAACTTTAGACTTTATAGATTCGATGTCTTGATATTTTTAAATTCCATGTTTTTGTTTTATTATGTTACCAATTTTTAATGAAACTTTGATTTATGATTATGATTTCTGATTTTTTAATTTTTTTTTTCAATTTAATAATAAATCTTAAATTATGTTTAAGACTATAATTCTTTTGTGATTCTGCAAAGTTCGGTTTACAGCCTTGATATAAATTATTTCCATATCTTTTATTTATGAAATTCATATCTTTTATTTATGTATTTTGTAATTTCTTGTAATTTCTAAAGCATGACGCCCGTGTAAATCCCCACAGTTTGGGCAAAGACCTTATATAGTATGTACTAGCGATCTGTCTGTACATATGACAATTTAGGTAAGATCCAATCTAAATTTTTCCATCTTTTGTGATATATTTATCTATTTCTGAACACAGATTACCATTTTCTGGGCTCGTGCAACAACGTAATGGATTGTGTAATATCTAATTCTTAATGCATACCACATTGGTTTGCATGTACCATAAATTAATAATAATAATAATAATAATAATAACTTACTTAATAACTTTACTTAATAAATGCCGTGTATTGTCTTAATAATTTAGACATTAGAAGTATTCATTAAGACAGCTTCTTTTGTAACAGGCACATTTAAAACTAGATTTAAGATTATAAACTGTGATAAATTTTACATTGTTTAACAGAATTCAAATAATAAACACATTGTCTCTATAAATGCATACTATAAAACTAATTTAAATTCGTTCAATATAAATAAATCTTTGTAATCCAAAAAAACAAGCACAAAAATTACGTTTTTTATTCAGGGTTATTTTACAGGTAACGCAGTTAATTTTTCAAAACTCTTTTCTGAAACCAGCGTCGCAAAGTACAAAAAGTATTAATAGAAATACGAGTCTACAAATCGAATCTGATCTATAAATGAAGAAATTTTAAAATAAAGCTTTGGCTGATTCCTCAAAAAGTAAACTGAGTTAGCAAGAAGTGACTACGAGTTATATGTTGCAATTAAATAATTCATATTAAATATAATGAATGTTTGGCAATTATATTTTAAAAAGCGGGAAAGACAAATTTACAGAAGCAACGAAATTTTATGTTTTTAAAAGTAACAGTCTCTAAATTCGTAATTTGAATTTAGTACCTTTCGGAACACAGATGTCTTATTCATAGATCTTTGGTCGCTTTTATGGCTACAAGGTATTAAACGAGTAATAACAACGGTAGTATTTTTTAATTGGTTAACAACCAAAAACCATTTTCACGTTAATTTTCCATTTAAATTTTGGAATTTGGAATGCTCGTTTTGTGCTTTTAATCGCAGTGGGGGGCAACCAATAGTTTTTTATATTTTTTTATTTAAATCAGCGCTAATTACCTTTTCAACAATACCTTGTTATTTTTTTCTGCACACAACTGGAAATTAACATAAATTACATATTATAATTCATGGCAAGCATGTACTTGTTCTGGATTGTCATCTGTGGCAACTGGAAACTGAAAACAGAGGCTTGTAAATGAAATAAAGGCGTGAAAAACTGCAGGGAAATATTTTATTATAATAGTTATTATAAATGGGAACCAAACAAGGACTTGATTGCTATTTAATTTATCATTTCCACACCACTTTGACAATATGTAGCTTTAAATTTAAAGAATATGTATGAAAAATAACTGATTTAAAGTAATTTGTTGAAGTTTTTAATTTAAGGAATAAATAAGGAAATTTGTTTAGCTTAAGTAGAGACTGCGACCAGGTTTGGGCCCACATCAACAGACAAATTACGCGACAGAGAAAACGTTAACGTTTCTGTCAAAGTCACAACTACGAGGCAAACTCTGTGAGTGTGAGTGCGTGTCTGTGTGTGTGTGTGTGTGAGTGGAGAGGGGCTGTTGTTTTGCGGGGGGAAAACAATTTGTAACGACTATCGGCGTTTGATAAATTAACATTCAGCAGTTTCTCGATTATGCAACAAATTGTCAATTCAATTGAAATTGACAGCGCGCTGGAGGCAGCTTCAGTTTCAGTTTCAGTTTCAGTTTCGATGAGCTCTAGTCGAATTAGATGACTATGTCGAAGTCGATGACGTTGATTCTACGCAATTTAGCACACTTTAATTTGTTATAAATTTCTCATTTAAAGAACAATATATAAAGTTCTATGTCCTGACTGAATGACTTACTGACCATTGTGGAGCTCAAACCACCCGTGCAACAAATGTTGGATCATTTAATTGTTAATTTTTTGAATATAAATAAATCAATAAATAAATAAATAAATAAATAAATAAATAAATAAATAAATAAATAAATAAATAAATAAGTAAATAAATAAATAAATAAATAAATAAATAAATAAATAAATAAATAAATAAATAAATAAATAAATAAATAAATAAATAAATAAATAAATAAATAAATAAATAAATAAATAAATAAATAAATAAATAAATAAATAAATAAATAAATAAATAAGTAAATAAATAAATAAATAAAAAAAAAATTAAAAAAATTCACAAAGCATATTTGAGACAATTTTATTGTGCAAATAGAAGGAAATTTGAAAAATTTGGGATCAATATCATTATCAAGAAAGATTTATAACATTTTAATACATATGTTCTCTATTTTTAAAACAATTTAATTTTACTTTAATTGAAATTTTAATCTGAGTTTGAAGTATAGTAATGTTTTGACAAATAACATGAGTTGACACACTTTCTGACAAACAGGTGCCATGTCTCTACTTTCTCAGGGCTGAAGTGACTAATTTAGTTTTTAGTTTGACACACTTTTACATAAGCTTAAGCATGCTCGTTCACTTCATGTGGAGTTTGGTTTTAAGTAGTAACAAATTTCTTAAATGTTTTCCGACTTAAATCCTCTCTCTCTGTGGAGCTGAGCCGAGCTGAGCTGAGCTGAGCAACGGGGGGGATTACTTAGTTCCGTTCCCATAATACATACATAGTTCCCATAATGCAGTCGGCGCTATTTGGCTTTACGAGTTGTTTAACAATGCTAAACGACTCTTGCAGCGAGCATAAAGTTTTCCCATTACAAATGCGGCCAATCAGTAAGCCGGGTAAATTAATCGCATCACATGCCATCGTCATCGTCAGTTGGCCTGGTCAACTGGCAACTGCCAACTGCTTAACTGGCCACGTAAAGATCCTTCACTGCTTTTGTGTAGCGATCTCATTTATGGGCCATAAACCATAGAAGTTGACTCTCCAGCGCCGTTTCATGCCACAAGAGTTGCCCTTGTCGTTGTTGTTGCATTTGTTGTTGTTGTTGCAACAGCAGTCGAGAGTCAAGAGTCTTGAATCTCGAATCTCGAATGGTACTCGGTATTGTTGTGGCTTGTGATCGGTTGGTTTTGGTCACCAGCAGCGAGGATATACATACATATATACGACAGTTAACTTATCTTGCATCCACTTAACGTCTCGCGGCAATAAATCAATCCAATGCTCGAAAATCTCGTTGGCAGCCAGAAGGCGAATTAATCACTTTGAAAATTGTTACCCATTTGGAAACTTGTCGCATTAACTTCCCAGCTGCATACGACTCGTTCTCCAAATACGCTCCTACCTCTCTCTATCCACTCGTACAGTTCAAATTTACGAGTAGAAGAGCACGGAAACCAGTTCGCGATCGTGTGTGGGCAATCCTTCAACATCATGTGGAAATCCATATAATTTATGATTGTCATGATGGGACTTTATTACATTATTCTAAGGGCAGGAACTATGAGAATTTCCACTGTTTTCTTTCTCTCTCTATCTATCACTCAAATAATTATTTAAAATATTTATTTTATTTGCATTTGTGAGTTTTCTTCAAATGAGGTGCGATTTTGAAAAATCTTGTATAATAATTATCGACTATCAATTCATGTAGAGTTTGGAAAATGAATTTCAGATTAATTTGCAACAATAAAAGTTTCGTTAAACAACTGTGAGACACAACACATTTAACACCTTTGGGCGAATTTGTTATGTGACGATTTATTTTTATGTTGAGCAATTAAACTTGCATTTAACTTTTGTCAATCAACTCGAAGACACATTAAATATTCGCTTAATAATTATGAATGGTCAATTCTCACCTCAATTCCCATTTAATTTACAATTAATTCAATTTAAAGTTCAACAGAATAAACTAGAGGGTGTTTTTCTCTATATTCATCAATAGTGCAAAATTTAAATTTATATTCATATAATTTTGAGCATTTACCTTGTAGAAATAACATTTTTAGTTTACCAAATGAAAAAAAAAGGAGTTCCAACTGTAATGTCTTTAAAAGTACCTAATGATATAACTGTCTGTAATTTGTCTGTCTGTCTGCCATTTTTAATATGTCCACAACATTTCATTTCATTCGATTTTTGTAATCAAATTTGAAGTCTTATCGTTCTTTGTCCATTTCTCGGCCTTAAAAGTTGAAATTTCATACCTCAACAGGCATAACTTCCATATGTGCCATTTATATCCATAATCCTTTGCATTTCAAGGGTCAGGCTTGTGTCCAGGATATTTAGGCTCAAAAATGTCTTGCTGTGTTGAATATATTTTATCTGCAAATTGCTTAAATACTTGTGCCTATTAAAACAATTAGTCACTGCTGTTCGGGGAGTGCACAAAAGTTTTATTAAATTTTCACAAATTTTCATATTCATCGAGACGATTCACACTCAATTATAACATACCAAAGAACACAAATTTGCTCGAAAAATAATTAAAGGGAAATTCCTGAAGATGCGTTTCGGGGTAAGTCCTGTTTGTTTGTATGCTCATGCTCCACTCACTTCAGGGACAGAAAAAGGGGCTGAATGTGGATGCCACAAGCAATGGTGGCCCGAGCTTCAAGATGCTACAAGAATGCAAAGTGTCATTTAAGTGAAACAAGACGAGAACAAATACATAGCGTTAGAGCAGACAACGTTACTCACTTGAAGCTGCAACCCGTTGATGGGGTTTCTCAAGACCCAAGTCAGGCCTACCCCAAACTCTACCTGCGTAGTATGTATGTCTCTGTGTGAGTGTGTGTGTGTGCCTCATGTCGTTGCACACAGAAGAGGCAGCATCGTCATCCTTAGCCACGCAGCTTGTGCTTACGCAGCAGCCTCTATAAATTATTGCTGCTGCTTGTCATGTACGGAAATCCTTGTGTCAGTGTAGCCAAAATGTGCCTGCCTCTTGTCCCTTGCCCCTTTCTCACTCTCTTGCCTCTGCTTCTGCCTTGAACAGAGCCAGGCACGGCGAGGCAAATACGTTTTCAACAAGATTAGAATTTCGTTGCAACGCACAAAGCCTTAGAAACAATTCAAGCAGACACATCTCGCAACTATAACAATTAATATCCTCAAACTCAGACTCAGACTCAGTTTTAGTCTCAGACTCAGTCTCAGTCTCGGTGTCAGTTCATGCAGTTGGAATGTCTTCTTCTGACTTGAGTTAGTGCACGTCGGGGCGTATACGTGATGGGTATATGTTAATTCCCCCAGTCCAACAATCTGGCATTGAAACAACTGTGTTTGAGTTATTAGCTGACTATGCTCTCGACTATATCATCACTTCCTTTACTTTATTTTAAACCAACTTAATTAATAATTATACTACATTTCTTATAGTCAAGTTTTGAACATTTTAGATTAGCGGTGTGCACGAAATCTGACAGAAATACAGGAGGGAGCAGCCGCTTGCTCCCGGAGCCCATGCGTGCCCACCGCTGATTTAGATCGATTATCATTAAGAATCGTGTAAAATATATATGCATAAAAGAGAAATTAGTTTGGACATGATAATTATATTTTGTCATATTATTTTAAAAGTGTATACAAAAAATTACTTATAATAAAATTCCCATATTAATAGTTTATTTATTTATACTTTTTGGGATCAAATTCAAATAACTTTTAAACTACGATGAATTAATAAGTAGAATGATTTTAATAGATAAAATTATCGACTTTATTATATGCAAATACTCCACAGTTTTCCCTCCAGAGGAATTCTTTTATTTAATCCACCTATGCAAAAACATTATAAGTTGGCTAAGTGAACAAAATATGAATAATTTTAATTGTCACATGTGGAAAATAAGTTACCGTGCTTAAGGTGTCTCTGAGCATATTAAGCGATCCATTAATTATCGCTGACCATGGACATTTTTTCTTTTTGGCCTTATTTGATTTCGGACGCCTCGGCTTGAATTCTTCTCTAATGGACGTACATTGTTATTCATAAATCATGACCACACGTGCACCGTTGACTCGGTCTACCTTAGAAAATTTAGAAGAAATTCGGCATTAGCCGAAGCGAGGAACTTGAAAATATACAAATGTACATTTACAACGTCATGTCAAACGCCTACAAAATGTGGAACCGATGCGATGCGATGGCCACCAAGCAACCAACTTGCGGAACTGACTTTTGACATCCCCACGGAGACTCGACAGTGAACACAGAAACAAATGAGAGTTCAGACACTCGGGCTGATAAGATGAGTGAAAATAATTATGCCCATTAGCCAACCAAATGCAGGCAATAGAGGTTGTCTCACTTTTTTATTTTGTTTTTGGTATTAGAGATTGTTGAGCAAGCGATTCCGAAGAAGCGACAGACAACATTGATTGCTTTCACTGAAAGCTGTCTATAATTAGATATACACTAAGGTAATTGAATAAAAAGGGACTTAAACTAAAGTTGAAAGTTATCTTAATAAATGATTTGACATCGGGAATAATATGCCAACTACAGTTAAACTTCCATAACTCGAATTTCTCAGTAACTCGAGCTAAATGAGTGGCAGTAAAATTAATAAACTTAAGAAAAAGAACTCTATAAGTCAAATATCTCCATAACTCGAACCTTTTCTTTGGAAAATGGTGATTCGAGTTAGAGAAGTTCTACTGTATTTGGTTATTGAGAAAGTCAGATTCGCTTGAGTGCCAATCTATTTAGTCACTTTTGTGAATTTAAATATTTTATTTTCTTAGATCTGTCAGATCATTTGCAACTGATTTAATGTAAAACTTGGTCAAGATACTCGATTCGCCGGTCATTCTTAAACTGTTGGCTTAATTTAATTTCTTACTTCCTTTATAAGTTTTGGGCTGATCTTAATCAGGGAAACTCTTATTAAATGACGCAAGTCCTTTGATCCCAATTTCTCCCAACTATTGACATTTTTACTACCAAATACAAATTCCTACTTGGTATATGAGATTCATTATATAAGTCTCAAAATTGTCTTGGTTTAGGATAAATATTCATTCTCATGCTCAATGGAGTAAAAAATGTAAATGTTTTTGATTCTTGGTTTTGGTGATGTCCGTTGTGTTATGTAAATGGCCGTGGAATTGATAAATATTAATGAATGAGATATCCAAGCTCATGTCGATGTCGTTGTCGTCGCCAGAAAGTCTACGAGGTTTCCACATTTTGAATCCACATAATTGCGAGGAAAAGATTGTTTTCCATCGAAGTATTTTCATTGGAAATGAAATGAACCTTTGTGGCCAGCATTTTATGAGCGTGAGCGTTGACATTAACTTTGGTAAGTATCTGTGTGTGTGTGATTCTGAGCTGAGTTGAGAGCAGGTATCTCAGATGCCCTATCAAATTTCGTTATCCACTTGCGGCGGTCTAATTAACATGACAAAGAAATGTCACTTTGGGAAATTTATGGGACAACAGGCACTTTGGTGCTTTGCTTCATCTGCTGCAAAGTTGCAGATGGCCAAGATAATATTTACGATGCCATTTGATTGGTCTTCCAATCGATTTTCTTGCCGCACATATTTCAGAGAGAGAGAGAGAGGTGAAAAGAGAGGAAGACAGAGGGACCCAAGAGACAAGAGATGATGCTAGGACAATTTCATTGTCGTTAAAACAACTAATTTTATTATTCCGCTGACATTTAGCATCTACCATCGACCATCTACAGGTTTGTCTTTCCAAGGCGGGTCAAGAGCGGCTAAGAAACTAACAGACAACTTGGACCCGCAGTGTTTGAACCTGTCTTATCTGGTTGCAAGCCCGTTATGCTGTCCATTCTTTTGGCTTAGGCCAACTCACACACACACACACATTGGCCGTGTTTTGAAATAAATTTAAATAGTGTTACCGATTTTTTAATTCAGCTGTAGATTATGCGTTTTGTTAGACGATTTCTCTTATCTTAATGCGTCTCTCTCTACCAACGAAACCTGGAGAAACTGGAGACACTGTGTCTGGCCAGGTTCAGATTCAATCTGGTCAACAGGATGGCTGAAGTGAAAGAGGGGTAGGGAAGGGGAGGGGATATCGTAGCAGATGTATGGTGCATTGTATGCGATGCATTGTTTAATGGAATTTTCTTGTAATTCGTGCTGAAATTGGATTTTAAAGTGCGGGTCCAACATATAATTTGTTTGTTAATAGTTTCGAAATGCGAGCACACGCGGCTGCACATGCACTTGCCCTCTTGCCCTCTCAGCTCCTCTCTTGCCACCCCTCCAGCTCCCTTGAGCTCCTATCAGCTCCGCCTCGCATCCTATCGTGTCTGGTTGGGACTGTTTACATGGTGTGGATGGAGCCTACTGCCCATAAAATGGCCTGTTGTTGCTTAAATCGGGCGTAAGCGAATCAATTCTCATTTTAATTTATTGACACAAACACAAGCGCCCTCGCCATGGATTCCACTCCCTCCCCCCTAACTTCGGCCCCTCCCTCTCCCGGGTGGTCCGGCCGACATTGCACCAATTATACAATAACTCGACTACAATACAATTTGCATTGTGCGGCAAATTGGAACTGTCCCAGCCGGTCAGGGCAGACCAGACCAGACCAGGCCAGGCCAAGAAAGGCAAACGCGTCCAACGAATTGCATTTAATAAATGCGCATACGCCCGGTGGGCAGTTGACTTCCAGCTTCGATGCATTGCTGGCAAAAATAAAGTAGAGGGAACATTAACTGCAGAACAGAGAACCTCGTGGCAGCCACAGCGATGCAGTAACGGCACATGCACCCACTAACAGATAACTTCCCCCACAGCCAGACAGACTGACAGACAGACGGAGTCACAGTGCGAGTGCAGCAATAATTATTTATTGAATTTATGGACGTTCGTTTCGTTTTATATCGCGGACTTAAGCGTTGTCCAACAACAGATACCGTAATGGATCCGTGTTCGTGTCCGTCTGATAGGCAAACTCAACTCCACGCAGAGGGTTTGAGTTGAGTTGAGTTCAGTTGGGCTGGAATGATGTCGCTTGTAGTTGACCATTTAACTGCCATTTCAATTCACCAAATGCGGACTTAACCCATTCATCTGGCAACATTATTTATTCCCATCCAGCATTTTTTATTTATTTTGCTAATTTGCAATTAGAATGCAGCTCATAATTAGAATGTCAGCACTTGGGGAATATGCTCAAGTGCTGATCGATCAGCAAGCGGAAGCAGTTCATGCAAGCAGTTTACTTTTGCAAGCAGTGGAGGGATTATTTGGGTTAATTTATTTATTTATTTATTTAATTTCAAGTAAAATCGTTGGAAAGTATAAATTATTTAAAAACAAATCAAAATGTGATCGCAAAGTAGTGAAATAAATATTAGAATTAATATTTGTATTAGTAAAATTATTATTATAAATATTAGCAAGGATCAAAAGGAATTGTAAGAAGTGTTAAGAATACTATTGTTAATGCTGACTGATTTATTATATGGACAGTAGTTTGAAATTTCAGGTATTTTTGACAGTAGATATAAAAGAGTCAGTCGAACTCAGAAAGACTCTTAAACGACAACTGGACAGAGGTGAAAAACTCAAGAACGCAAATTTAACTATGATCTAGAAAGGCAATTCCTTTTACCAAGTTAAGTGAATACAAATCATTTCATTTGAGCAAGAAACTTAGGAGATAAATCGTTTTAACTCTTGGCAACTAATCACAAAACTTGATGCACTTCATTTATTCCTATTATTAGAAAAGCTGTGTGTGGTTTCTATAAAAACATTCATTAAATGGAAAGCTTTCTTCCGAATATACAGACATAATTGTCTACATAAACGCAGTCTGTAGCTGGTGTAAGTTTCGTAGTCATCGATTTGTCATCGGAATCACGAGTATGGCATGAAGTTCTGAAGAATAATTTGGACATGGAACAAAGTGTAAAATGCAAGCACATATGTACATATAAGTACAAAAGTACATATGTATATGTACAAGTGTAGATATGTTAGTGCATTGAGTGCCTTCTGTCCATGTCGTGCCACGAGACTGTTGTCGGGTTTTGTCCAAAATGCAGGAGGCCTACATAATTAATGATTGCTTTTAAACAGCGTCGACAGACGTTGAACTGTTGTCAACGGTTGAAAACGTGGAAACGTCGGGGAAAAATGCCTTTTTACTGTATAAACATTTGCACTTGCTCGTAATTAGTTTACGATGTCAGCCTAGCTGCCGTACTTAATTTGTTTGAATAGATTTGAATTAATTTTAATACAGAAATAATGATGTTACCCTCCGGCAGTTCAAGTTTTGCAGTTGTATACACATCAAGTGCTAAGGTCATTTGAGTCTAAGAAGAAATAGAAGTTTAGATTGTATCTTTAAAAAAGATACTGATATTATTTAATTACCTTAATGATTCCGTCACGTTGACGAGTCCAAGATTAATTCGTAAAGGAATTCAGATTGTTAAGGGGGAAAAAGTTGGGACAGTTTCGTGGAAGAGCGCTAACTAATTACCTGTGGAAGCATCCGGGGTTTCCATCTTATGCTAATAATAAATAAAGATAGACACCGAGACGGAGACGGAGATGGAGAAAAAGAGATCTTCTCGCGTCTTGTATTTATTTATATTTATGTCGCGTAGAGTACACAAACTTAATCACTAATTACCGTGTTACGCATAAATAAATATGCACTCGACTCTCGACTCTCTGAGTCTCTGGTTTGGGGCACTTGACATGGACACTTGGGTGTCGCACTTCGCGGCTCTAAAATTTGCAAACTAATCTCCCATTTATCACCGGGAAACTGCCAACTTGAGAGTCATTCCCTGGCCCTGGCGACAGGTATGTACTTGACTGACGCTCTACATGTCGGAGGACGCACCAGATACAGATACAGACACAGATGCAGATACAGATACGGATTCGCACTTGCACTTGCATTTGGCTCTTTAAGAAATGATTTATTTTTGATAAATTGCCATGGTCGCCGCTGTACGGATTCGCTTAATTTTGCAAATGATTTACACGGAATGACATGGAATTTAATTTCGAAATTCTCAATTGCTAAACTCGCTGGGTGGCAAACATGAATTCCCCCTGACAGCACTGACAACGTCAAGGGGAGAATTATGTGGTACCTATAATTAAACCATCATATCCCATCCGATTCTCTAGAGTTTTGGTTTTTCTACTCGTAAAATGAATATTGCTCTATTATAAAGTTAAGAAAAGTATCACTATATTTAAAAAGTTATTTTCATTTTTTGGTGGTTAATTTTAAACATTTTAGAGAAGTTGTGAAATTCAAATTAATTTTGTTGGGGGCAAAAATCGAAGATCGATCTTAGATACACTAAATTATTTGATTCTGATATATTGATGTTTTCCTCATCTATTGCTTAGGAGTTTTTTTTGGGAAGTTTCAGCTGGAAACCTTAAAAAATGTGAGAGTTAATTTAGTATTGGGATTTACATTCAAGGGAAAACATCGAAGATCGACCATAGAAGAGTCGTGAATATTTAATACTGCAGAAATGAGATTTTCCTCTATCTTAAAAATGAAGAAGTAAGTTCTGTAATTAAGGATTTATTTTTGGTAGTTTCCGTCTGTACATTTTTAAATTGTTAAGTTAAGTTAAGTTAGATGCAACCTTTGGTTTGGTTTGAAGATCAATTTTGGAATACTCAAAAGAACTTTTTTCAGTTCCTGCTTAGGCTTAGAGGATCAAAAATTTAGGGTAAAAATTCGACTATATTTTACCTAAGCACTTTTCTTTTTTTTTATCATTAACTTTATAAGAAATCTCTTTATATTTCATCCATTCTTTTCTGTCTATCCTATTTGCTTATTTTATTTCATTTTTTCGCACTTGTGCTGAACAGTGTAACACAATTTTACCGAAATGTAAAAATTATTCTCTGAGGAATATATTTAAACTTTATACAACTCGGAATATTTAGAACATATATGTATAAAGGGTCAGGTTGATTACTTTGTGTGTGGTGTAAATGAATAGAGAAGAGTGAGTCGTATTCATAGCACATATGAGTACTCATTTCATTTGCTGTGCTTACTTATTCCCAATTAAACCCAATCAAGCCGAGACTCAACTCTCTGGAGAACTCTTAACTTTGCCATTGTTTGAGCTGAAAACTTTACCTGTCGACCTTTGTGTTTGTTTCTAATGGCTTAATGTTTTAATATATACATATATATGGCTTTAACTGCATCATCTGGAATATTTCAAGTATTTTTTCAGCTTTAATTTATAATTTTTAAAGTGTACGTGGCTGAAATTCAAATAATGCCACATTGAAGTCGTGCCAAATTCAGGAGATACTGTCGACTGGGAATGTGTGGAGTTGTCGTAGTCGTGGCTCATGCCACAGGCAGCTGTCCATGCTAAGTATCGACAACTAGTTAGTCGCATAATTGCCTTACTCCGAATCCAATTCCGATGACGATTCCTCGACTTACTCGGAAGGGGGAAGCGTGGGCCACTTATCACGCGCCGGGCTTGGCACCGATAGTATGAGCGTGTGTTTGTTTCACAAAAAAAAAAGGAAAAGGAAAACAGAAAAAAAACCAATTGGAAATTAGAAATCACCGTCAATCGGTGCGGCAATCAATCGTGACTGTTGTTGTCGAAATGCCGACAAAAGAGAACGCACGCGCGGGGTAAACAGAGAGGGAGGTAGAGGAAGAGGAAGAGAGGGCTACAATTCTGACTTTGACACCGGCTACAGTCACCTACAGTCCAAGTAAGCAGTCCGCAGTCCCATTCCTGGTTTCGGGCTTGGACTGCTTGGTGTGCCATCGGCACTTGAACCACAAAGAGCACCGATTTGTTGATTTGTTTTTGAAAAGTGAGTAAATATGTTTCCATTTATGAATGTTTGGAAAAGTGCTGTTGTTGTTGTCATTTGTGTGCGCTTGCGTTTTGTTTGAGCAGCAATCCCATTTTCAAGTGGTCGATAAGATGCCAGGTGCTGATATGATATCAACACTCCAACACTCGGCACCCGATAACAGACACAGCATTGGTGTGATTGCTGTGATTGGTGGCAAGCAACGAGCTTCTCCCCAATCCATAGACTCCACGGTGTCTGCCGCAGTTTGTTGCATACAAAATGGAGCGGGGGAACTGCGAGCATTTAACTTGGCTCATATACTAAATCTTGAGTGCAACTTCCGAATAGTTTTGTAGAAATTACAGGAAAAGACTACAGAAAAATGAATAAAACTTAAGTGAATTAAAATACCCAAGTCTGCTAGAAAAGGAAACAAAAACTACAAAATTATGAATAAGTAACATTGCGTTTTCCGGGTCTGATTCGATATTCCTTTTATGTAGTAACTAAGGTATTGAAAACCTATTTCAATAATATCGGGCATATGAAGTAACAAATTAATTGATTCTAGATGATTTGATATAAATCAAAAATATTGACAACCCAATTTTATTTACATTAAATTCCTAATTATTATTATTTTTATTTATTTATTTTAGTTTCCTAAATTGTAGTTTTGTTTTTATCATTATCTTCAATTTAAACTTTTTTAATAACTGTAAGTTATAAGTTAATAAGTGTTTGAAATATGAATATTTTTGTAAGAATTATAAAATCAGTGACAAGAATTTTAAACGAATTTTAAATGAAAATTGAAGCAGAAGGGACGCAAAAATTTATATCCAAAAAAACATTCAGAGTACAGAAATTCAGAAATGCTAGATCATTATTTATATGAAATAAATAGCCTTGATTTTTTTTATTCTCTATAATTGTAATATTCACATTTTTGTCACAGTACAAACACTTTTAAATGGAAACGATCAAAACTCACACTCAATTGATTCTGAATGATTCTAAATAATTTCTAATTCTTGCCTTTTCAATTTTGACAGTCTTAGTTTTGTTTGTGGGAAAGCAGGGGATGCAATTAACTTGGCTCAAACATGTGCTGCAACTGTGAAGGGATTTCTGCAATTTGTCACTAAATCTTAAATGTAACTCGTTGTGCTCCTCTTGTTCCTACCGGTCCCCGTTCCCCGTTGCTCCTGTTCCCCAATGGGAGATTGTCCTAGGCGCAAGGCATAAACAAATTTATTGAAAGCAATTTGCATAAGAGTCCTTTTTGTGTGCGTGTAACGTTGACTTTATCATTTGTCCTTTTGCCAAAAGGATTTTATTTTATTACTTTTGCAAAAGACACAGAGAAAGAGAGAGAGAGAGAGGGAGGGAGAAAGAGACTTCAATTTAAGAAGATTTTGTGAAGCACATCATATGTACACACACACAGATGTACACATATTGATGCACTTGTGTCTGTGTGTGTGTGTGTGTCATACACTCAAAAGCGACAATTTCATGTCCAATTGCTTTCCAGGTGACATGAAACAACACTTAAGTAAGAGGAAGCACAGTGGGCAGAGGGGGCGGGTGGAGGGAGGGGAGGTGTACACAGGAGCAGCAGCAAGAGGTGGAAGTGGGCTGCAAACGGTGTGCGGTGGAAAAGTGGGAAGTGGGAAGAAGAAGAGACAAGCTGAAAACTCCCAATTCGTGCAGCTGTTGTCATCATCCATCCATCCCCCTCTTCACCCCTCTCTCTCTCTCTGCCTCACTCACTCACTTTACATATGATTGTGTGCGTGTGTGTGCTAAAGAATATTATCTCGTAACTCTTCTAAATATTGTCGAAAATCTACATTTAAATTGTTTTCAATATATAATCTGCATGTTGTGTCCGTTGCGAGTGGAAAAATGGCCGAGTTATTGCCTTAACAAAATGTCCACAGACTTATGTTGCTCACTGTATGTGTGTGAGCTTGTCTATTTCTTAAATGCATTTGCAACATCTGCAAAGGTTCTCAGCCACTGAAACACTGAAAACCAAAGCTATCACCACAGGGATTGTTATGTCATGTGCAAATTTAAGGTCCATTATAGTTCATCATCGATTGCTCGGGGAATGAGTTCGAGTTTGGGAATGGGTTTGGAATTAGTACTGAGCTGGCGCCATCAAGTGCCACGACTATTGTGATCACGATCTGCTACTTAGACTCAAGACTCAAGGATACAGGCAGTAAAATAACCCATAGGGACATGTGTTCCCCACTTGAGTGCGCCCTTTCCCTCTTCCATCTGTATTTCAAAGTATGCTCCTATCCATTGCAAGTATTATAAATGACAGCACGTTAACACCCCCAAAAAAAAATAAGAAAATAGTGAGATCTCGTCTTACAAGAATTCCTACAAAATTCCTTCCATAAATTAGAAGGCAGCGCCCAAAATGCTTGTGGACTTTCAAGTGTCCTTTGACCCACGGCTGGCATTCGATTACATTTCGAATTTCATATTGATTTGTTTGTTTTTTTTTTGCTATACTTCAAACACACATTAGGTTTCATATGTCGATCGAGAAAAATCGATTAATGTCGATCCTTTCTGAAATGTTCTTAGCACGTATCTACTCAAAATTAACAAAGTATTTAGACAAATTAATTTTTTATTTAGCTGAAACTTATTTGTTTGTGATTCAAAAAATTTGGAAATGGATAAAATAGATAAAATAATTATACAAAATGTTTACTTAATAATTATATAACGTTCTTCATTAACTACTGTTTGGTCTCAGAAATATTCAATAAAATTTCTCCATATATTCTAAATTTATTTGAAATACAAAATATTCTTAGTAATAAAAGTCTACTTTTTAAATTCAGTTCCGATTAGGTTTAATTAAAAAAAAAACATTTTAAAACAATTTTTTATTTTACAAGACAGTATACTTTTGTGATTTGGTTTTACATAATATTTTTAACAATTGTAAATATTTGTATGGTGTTTTCCTTGATTACGATTTTTTATAAATAAAACAAAAAAACTGATGTAGAAAGAATATAGCCCATTTGTATAAATATATTTTTTATTTGTAAATAAAAATATAAGAATTAGATCAAGTCTTACAACTGAGGTAGAAACATTAAATTGATCGATTGCAATTAAGTGTTTTATGTGTAATTTACTTTCAAATAATATTTATCATTATTTATTTCACATATTATTTCATTTCTTTATCATGCATCCACTTTTAATTAATATTCTCATTATATAATATTATCCACTCATTGAATTATCCAATTGCACGTCTTTGAAATGCTTTCGTATGCATCTCTCTATAGATTTAATAATTTAATTTAAAATAAATATTTAACAAATAATAACCAAGTATTGTGTTTACTTATGAATATCTGCAGTTATCAAGAACATATGCAGGTATCAAAACATTGGCAAGCAGTTGGCGGAAGAAAGTGAGAAATATGTGAAGCCTTTCGATCGCAGGCCGCCATAAAAATGTTTCCAACGTCAAAGCAAAAGGGGAAGCGTAAGGACTGGAATGTGTTGAACTGCGACGACTGCAGCTGCTTGTAATTCCAGTCGGAGGTGGGCGTATTCGACAGCAACAGCCCCTGAGCGCAATGAGAATGCGGACGCTGTCTCACTCTCGCCCGCCAACAGCGAGCAGGCGGGTCGAGTGAAACGGCAAATGCATTGCGCTCTCTGGTTGGAACGGTCGCTAACCAGAATATTAGCTTGCTTGCTCTCTCATACGGCTGGCTGGCTGGCTTGCTCGCTCTCTCGCTATCGTCGGCCTTGTGCCCCTGACCAGGCTGTGTGTGTGTGTGTGTGTTGATGTGTCTGTGTTTCTGTTTCGGTTTCTGTTGCTGTTTGTGGCATCGACAGACCAGTTTGTGTTTAAACGCGAATAGGCATAGGCGCACATCTCAGCTGTGCCTGTCTGTGAAGTCGACGCTTTTGAATTTGAAGCTCGAAGCGTCGTCACTGTTGAGAGGCCACTGACAGGTTGTGGAACTCGTTTCATATACAATACACAAGTCGATCGGTCGTAAATACGAATACAACAACAAAGAATTTGTGCAACAGCAATTGCCAAAGAAATTGTTTCTACAAAAGTGTTTAAATTTGAAATCTTACTAAAAATAAATGCAAAACTACGAAATGAAACAAACATGAGGGAAAACACATGTGAATTGTGACCTTTTTTGGCCCGTGATTGTGTCAAGTGACGCGTCAAAGTGACCCGTATCCGTGTCTATGTCGAAACCCGTAACCCGTACCCTCAACCGTCGAACATAATCGAACATCGTTGTCGTAGTTGGAATCGTAGTTGTATCTGGTGTCCAGCATCGGAGGACATCTGTTTGTGTCCGATTTGTGGGCTGTCGCGGCTGCAAAGAGCCAAAGTCAATAAAAATAAATAAAAACGAAGCGAAGCGAAGTCAAAGAATAAAGCGCAAAGTCACACAAAACAAACAAAACATTTTCCGGCTCCGGCGACATTAACAGAACTGCTCGACATCGACAATTTGTTTTATCAATTTTCAACAAGGCCAACAACAACAGCAGCCAAACAAACCAACAACAAACAACAAAAGCGCCCAGAGTGCTTAGCCGCTTTCGCGTCGAGAGCACGCACACCGCCAACAACAACAACAACAACAGCAACAAGAGCAACAACAGTAACAGCATCATCTCCGTTTCCACGTTCACATCCATATCCGAGTCCGCAACCACCTTCAACTCCACCCACTCCTCGCTGAACAGCTACACCCACCCAGCATCCCCCTACCCCCTGGCATCCCGCAACAGCATCCACAGCCACAGTCACATCCACATCAGCAGTATCCTTGCAGGGCGCGGGCGCCCCACAGTGAGCTCTCACACTTGTGTGACCTGCCGTTGCTTTGGCCGTTGCCGTTGCCGTTAACGTGGCCGTTAAGAATTCGAGAATACGCGACAATGGCTGCATATGCGCAGTTTGGATACGGTTACCCGTCGGCAAATCAGGTAAGCAGATTTCTGTTGTATAAATACATCGAAACATCGATAGGTTGATGGGGTTTTTTCTGAAGATAAATCTAATGAAAGTAATCTATGATCGTTCAAAATCAGCATTTTTATACAGCTTAAATATTGAATTAAATTTTGCGGAAGAAATGCAATCGTTAATTTTTAAGTCGGGAACTTTATTCAGTCAGTTCATTCAGTTATTCAAGATGTGTTCAAAGTGCACTTTATATAAATAAATTACTTAATTTGGATATAATTTCTAATATTTGTCTGTATTTATAAAATTTTATTCCAAATTCTTTAAAATTGCATTTCAATAATATCCATAATAAAACCCAAAAATTAAGAAGCACATTCCACTTTTTGTATATCTGAAAATGGGTTTGAAACTTCGACGAGTAAAATTAAAATTTTCTTGATGAATCGATAATTTGATGTTTTCATTGCCGATGCTTGAAATTCAGTTTTAAGCTCGTTGTTCAGTATGATATAACATCACTAAGGCAGAGTAAACGCCTGTGTATTTATTGGGTTATCTGATAAGAAAAACACGCTGCAATATTATTAAAGTGATAACAATAATTATTTTTAATACTGTTGTTGGCCTTTTAGTCAAGAACACACAGCAATTGGTAGCACATTTCATCAGTTAAAGCCCAATGGGTAAATAACATGTGATCGCATAAGCGACTTTTGTTGCCAATATGAGCGCAGATATAATTTTGAGAGTTGGCTAAAACAGTTGGCTTTTGTTGTCAATAAATGTGGATTTATTATTTGTAGAGATTCGCAATTATAATGCAAAGTTGGTCCTTTTTAATAACTTTTTTTTTTTAATTTTAATAATGCGAATAATTTAACCATAATTAAATATATAATTAGCTCAGTTGCAAAGTTGTTAATTTTTGAGTCCTAACTAAATCAGAACTCACATTAAAGAGATACTTAAATTGTGGATAATTTGTGATCTTCTTACTGTGTTTGCTGTTACTAATTTTAGTCACATGTGTACATATAATTGGCAATGACGTCGCAGCAGTATTTGAAATAAGCATAAATTTAAATTTATGTCCAGGGAATGTGGCCAACACACACACACACACACACGCGCAAATGGGGCATGAATATTCAAGCAGAGTGAACAGTTTCTGGGCTCGGACTGTGGCTATTCCCACACTTCCACACGAGTATTCCCCAAGTAGATGCCCCAAGCAAATGTTGCACAATTTAGGACATTTTGCAGCCGTCGCCATCGTCGCTTGCATCGTTTGAGTTGAGTTCTGGCCATAATTACCCACGGGCCAAGACGGGGCCAGACGAGGCGGCTTAATGTGAAGTTCAGTAATTCAAATTAGTTGGCTGAGGTTGAGGACAACACTCCACTGACGTATCATAGGCACATACATAGATATACATACATATTCTGTTACATCCATTGTCTTTAGTTCATGTCTATTGGACTCTTCGTCTCCTGGCCATAAATTTATGTCAAGCCAAACTGAATGGCAGCGCCATTTATTATAATATGCAAAACTGGCTAAATTGCAATAATTAAAATAATGAACGCTCAGATTATCGACCATAATTATGGCTCCTTGAAAGTGTAAAGTGCGTTTAACTAGTCTTTACTTTATTAACGACTCATCAGAACTCTTCTTGTTATTATTATTATAATTGTTGTAGTTGTTGTTAATATACTGCTGCTGTATTTAAAATTCCATTATGGTTATGGCTGCTGACTCAGCTCTGTGTGCTTTCGTCTTTTGTTTCTCAGAGTCTCAGAGTCAGTCAACAACATTGTCAGAACATGTTTTCCCTACTCCCAGCTTAACTTCATTAAAACAATGATCTTAATACTGTGACAAATATTAATTAGGAGTTCTTAACACACAGATTCGAGTAGAATCCACAACAATACTTTCCAGTTAGTCATGGCACTTGAATACTCATAAAAAGTGAAGAAGATTTTTCTCATTTATTATTGGGAAAGGTTAGTTTCAAATTTATGTTAGAGTTCCTGCTAATTGCCTTTGAACTAACTATTAAATTAAATTTGTTGTCTTTAGCAGTTATTTTTCAAATAAGTTTAATTAAAGAAATTTATTAAATTTAATTTGGAAATTTTGTTGCTGATAGTTTTGTGACAAAGTAAACTAAGAATATAAAAAGAAATTAATTCTTAGTCTGCTTTTTTCAGAGGAATTCCATTTTTAAAGATTGCTTTTTCAGTAACGTTGATATGTTTATAACATAAAATAAATAAAAACCATGTCATTCTTAAGTCTTTCGACCTCGATTTAAATTATAACATTTATTAGAAAGACTTCAAATTTTAAATTAACACTTCTGAGAATACTTTTAATGATTAGAGTTTAAATTTGTTACTAAATGCGAAAGTTTTCTTCCGTTAAAGAATAGTCAGAAGCAAAATCAATCGTAATTAGTTTAATTAGCGAGTTACTACTGTATTATATCACTGTGAAGAAGCACACAGAGTACATAAATAACTGAAATTCATATTAATTAATTTAATTTTAATTTTAATTTCAACGCCAATTCGGCATGCCAAATATGACACACAAAAATCGCTGGCGAATTCAATATGAGTATGAATTTAATCAACGGGCAAGGTCTGAACTCAACTGAACTGAACTGTGTATCTTGGCCAAGTCTGTGAGCAATGGGTTCGGGCCATGAACAGAATTGTCAACTTGCCATGAGCTGAAAGGAGTTGAGTTTGGCAGTTCACGCATTTCATGGCAAAATAACTTGAATTCCCAGGCTATAGAGGAGGCAGACAGACAGTGAGACAGACAGAGGGACAGACTGTCCGAGAGGCAGACAGACAGAGCGAGAGTTTGGTTCGATTTGGTCAGTGTCCTTTTAGCCAATCTTGCAGGCCGAATGATGCGAGAAAAAACTAATATTTTGCCGTGTGCATTCCATAATTGATTTATGAATTTTTAATGCAAACATTGTTGAAAGGCGACTGCGACGCTAAAAACAAAGAATTGGTCCAGGAGCTGAAAGAGGAGTTGGAGTTGAAGTTGGAGTTGAAGTTGGAATTGAAGCTGGAACGACGAAGCAACTACTGAAACTGAAGTTAATTCAATAAAAGGAGCGTCCCAAACAACAACAACAACAACAGCAGCAACTTATTCGCATTAGCAAAAAACACGCATCTGTTTTTGTGTGTGTGTGTTGTGTATTGGTTTTGGTATTTGTATTGGTAAAGAGTCGTGAGGGGGAGTGAGGGGAGGGAATGTTGCTTTGCCTGCACTCCTGCACTGAACCGATGAATGTGAGAATATGCCAAATGCCACGACGCATTGCCGTCGCCGTCGCCGTCGCCGTCGCCTCGAGTCTCTCTCGGTTCTCAGTTCTCTGTCTGCAGGGCCCAAAACCAAAACCAAATGTCGACAGTCCCAGGCTCGACTTCTTCTTCTTCTCAGACTCATTCTCAGCACTCTCTTTGTACCTCGCTTCACTGCCCCAAAAAAATACTCCTCATACTCTCTTTATTTTCGCTTATTGTTTGTCATTGCTGTTGTTGTTGCTGCTGTTGTTGCTGCTGTTGTTGCTGCTGTTGTTGCTGGCGGCGCCGTTGCCGTTGGTGCTGCAATTCCAAGTCGACTGGCGTCAGGAGCAACCATCTATTGCCATCACTTTTTGCAGCAGACTCTTTGTTTAGTTGTTGTTGTTGTATGGAGTGCAAAAACAAAGATCCATAGACGCATCTTCCAACAGCAGCAACAGCAACAGCAGCAGCATAACAACCCACAACAAGCAGCACACAACACACAAGAACAACAACCACAACAATGAGAACCTGCAATCTCCTTTGTTACCAACGAAACGCAAACGCACTGAGCAATTGGCAATTGGAATTGGCATCAACATTGGCAACGGCAACAGGCCAAAACGAGGCGTTTCGTGAGCTTTAACATAAATCATAAAATTAATAACCATAAAGTGACGGCAGCAGTTTTTCCAACACAATGAGGCCTCACCGTACGGCTGCCATTCGCTAACTGCGCCTGTCCGCACTTCAAAGGCCCTTCTGCGATTCCAGCTGATGAGTCTTTGCCATTTGCACGTTTGTTTGTCGATTTGCTTATTTAACAATTGCTGCTTGACTCGCGTTCTCGTTGGAGAACGCTTTGAGTTGTTGCCAGGTTCGCTGCAGTTGTGGCATGTGTTTCCTTTGAACTTGTGTCATGCAACAATTGGAGCACATGACATTCATCTGTTGCATCTGTATTTATGCTTTGAGCTGCAGTTGAACGCGATTTGAACGTGGAAAATTAGAGGAAATGTGAACCTTTCATCAATACAATTATCATGTAATTGTCATTAAATTGAAGAAGCGAATATCTAAACCTGGTTAGAATTAATCTGCTTTTATAGTTCATTTTATTCCAAGGAACGGTGATGTATATTTTAATATATTAGGTTGGAAATCGAGCCCGTCATGCCAAAAAATAAATGAAATTAGTTTTATAGTCAAAAAAATTATTATTGCAAACAATTTTCCGACTTGTTTTTACATTGTCCCAAAATCCTTTAAACAATTAGTGCTTAACTTTCTGATAGATATTTGAATATAAATTCTACTTTATTCTTAACACTAAATTTCCTTTTGACCGAATTATTTTAACATAAGTTTCAGTTAACATTAGTGTCTAGTTGAGCTCTAATTTAGCTATCGAATTCAGATACAATTTTACAGAAAAGTGTTTTTCTGCCGACTTCTAAAACTGCCATAAAACTTATGCAACTTAAGGATAATATTATATTATGTTGCAGTTACATTAGTCAGTCATCAATGGGTCAAAACAAAGATTTTTATTTAAAATTTTCTTTAAATTTTAATTATATGAGACTACCAACTAAATTACACGTACTTAACTTAACATAGTAATTTCATCGCAAGTGCACAGTCCAGAGCATAAATGAAGGGAATATATGGACCTGGTGGGAATATCCTTCCTCTGACATGGCAGGCAACAAAATTTCAAAGCCGTTCACACCGTTTATCGTAATATCCAAGTCATAAAACAGGCAACTATAAAGCAATATTTAATAGTTGCCAACACTTGCCAACATTTGCAACATTTCCGCATTGTGAACTGAGACAGATAGAGTAGAGTGAGAGGGAGATAGATTGGCTAAAGTCGCCTTTAAGCCAAAAAGCGAGAACCCCTCGGGGCCATCATCGTTTGCTATCCTGTCTCAGTGTCCAGCTCACGATAAACCCGGTCGGCAGCGGGAGCTTCACAGTGCATCCAACTTATTCCATGCCATCCCAATCCAGAGAGTGGGTGAGTGAGAATCATTAAAAATAAACTGACTTGCGTGCCGATAATAAGCCCTGACACTGGCTCTGGTTCTGGCCTGGTCAGTGGTCGGACCAGTCGACTGAACAGTCGGATCCTCAGTGTCGTTGTCGCCGTCGTTGTGCTGATATGTGTTTTTTATGGACGACCACAAAAACTGAAATTGATGTTCGAATCGCATATAAAAATAAAGAATAATAAGAAATGAGCGCGCGCAGCGTTTTGTACATTAGCAGCCAAAAGGAAGGAGGTGCATGAAGTGGAGGAGAGAGGAAAAGGAGGCATGCCACTTGTTGTGGTTTCTCTTTTTTCATTTTTGAATTCGTTGCCTCGTCGCCGTCGTTACAGTTGGTCGCCCGGGCAGTGGCCATTCATTCAGAATTCATTAGATTTCATTCATGAAAACGCCTTCATTATGCAATAATTTCAGTGCCGGTCACTAACGGGTGTATCTGACTCGGACTCTGACTTGGACTCTGACTCGGACTCCCATTCTCTCAATCCGGGTGTCCGCACGAAATTGCCTTGCGATTAGATAGCCTGCAGGAGGTGTTGAAAATCAGCTTGTTCAACTGGCGAATTACCATTATTATTGAAGGCATAAATTTGACTGCTGACTGCAGCGATGTGGCCTCAAAACGGTAGCCAACTTCAAGATGAGTGATAAGTGTGGGTTGATGCATTGATTGTGGCAGCAGGTATTACTTAGCGTGTTTATAAACAACGCCCAGTCATGGATCTAGACTGAATGTCTGAGAGAAATTCATTAGAACTCGAGTTCGATAGTTGAGTGTGACGAATAGCTTAAGATGCTTTAATTTTTGATAGATACTTTAGCTTATTGAGGTTTTCTTTGACTTGTTGTTGGGTTGATCCACTATTTGGATTGTTTGGAGTGCCTTAATCTCAGCCTAGCACTTCCATTCGACTCGGAATCTGAATCAGAATCGGCAATTCGCTGCGGTTATCGTTGAAGCGCATACCTGAGTGCCTTTTTCATTCAATTCGAGGCCCTTTTTGCCTGGAAATGCCCACACTCCAGCGAGAGGTCGAGCAGTCGATCGGTCCGGTTGATACTTTGGCTGTACCCTCTTCAAAGATCAGCCGGGTCGGAGCAACGGACAAACGGACACACGGAGAATCGGAGAAACACAGACAGTATCTTAAATCTGACTGTGATAAATTGAAAATTAATGAAGTGAAAATAGATGGAACGGATCGCAAAATGCGCCAAGCCAATAAAATATTTTGACATTTGGAGTTATCGTCTTAATCTGTTTTGTTGATTTTCGACCCAAAACGAAGAGGTTTCGAGCCTCTGACTTTGTCCCTTCCCCTTTCCCTAACCCTTTCCCTGCCTACCTACCTCGTTCCTTTCGGTTTCTCGTCCTTGAGCGTATCACCTGTTTTTAAGAATGGTCCCATTGCGTTCCTCTTTTTTTGCTTTCAAGTTTTCGTTGAAATTTATTCGACGTGCTGTTTGTTTTTTGTGGCTTTCAGTTGCTCGGCGGTGCGGCGACCACGACGGGCGACAGTCAGAGCGGACACGGCGGCGGTTCGGTGCCGTCGCCTTTGTCGGGCACCAACGAGGCCTCGCTGAGTCCCTCGGGCGGCTCGACGACCACTGGCATCACCGGTCCCGTTAGCCCAGGTGCAATTTCCCAGTCGTCCAACAATGCGGGTGCAACAGTCGCTGTCGCAGTCGGAGTCGGAGCTGCCGTCACATCGCCCACAGACGCAGATGCAGTTGGCAACGATGTGGGCGGCGTCCCGTCAGAAACAGATGCTCCGGGCGGAGCGGGCGGAGTCAGTGCCCTGGAGGCCCACGTCCGGGTGGCCAACAGCATGTCCTGCTGCGAGAACGGACGGCCGATCATCACGGATCCCGTGTCGGGACAGACCGTCTGCTCCTGCCAGTACGACTCGGCGCGTCTCACCCTCGGCGGATACTCCCGCATGGCGTTGCCCTCCGCCGGCGTGGGCGTCTACGGCGGACCCTATCCCTCCAACGAACAGAATCCCTATCCGAGCATCGGCGTCGACAACTCGGCCTTCTACTCGCCTCTGGTAAGTACACAAACAACTAAGCACATTTTAAAATGCTCTTGATTTTAGTGTGTAGTTTTTGAGTATGCATTAAGAGTTCAGCATTGGTAAATTATCACAATTTGCGGATAAAATGGAAACTACTCAGCATTTAAGTAGTCAACAAAAACCTTAAGAACAATTGATTTCATTCAAAAAATTCGACAAGAGCTCCGAAGGGAAAAAAAAATATATATCGAGCCCTTTTTCCGGATATAACTTAAGCTACAAAAAGCTAATTTTACAGGAGAGATTTAGATTTTAGATTTCATTAAGTGGATTTCTTCATGTCTCGTGTCGCTTACGTTATAATTGACATGCCAATATCTCCGTTAATATAAACAATTAAAGTTTTATAATTTGAGTGTAAATGCTGTTGGTACTTACTGGAAAAAAGTCGCTTACGTTATATCCGCAAAAAGGCTCGATATATCGGGTATGCCACTGAAATCTCTTCCACTTGAGTTTCACGTCAATTTCATTTCTCCGTGCCACAGTCAAATAATCTGAAAATTTTTGGGGGAAACGAAATCATCGCTCAATCCACTGGCGTCCGGTGCCATGAGAATAATGCCACACTTTTTGTCCGAATTTTAGAATTTAGAGTTGTCAAGTAACTTTTATTGTTTGTCGCGCCAATAACTATCACATTTTTTGCAAGCTATACAATATAATTTATTATATAAATAAATTAAATAATCTAAACTAAAGAATAAATAAAATAATAACCTATTAATCTGCAATGATAAACTTAAAAAAGTTGCTAAGCAAACCCTTGGGAAATTTAATCTGAGAAGGAGGCAACCCTAGTAGCCTAGTACAAAATGGTTGGTGAACATGCTAAAAACAATAAATCACTCGAAGTTCTGTGGCACGGAGAAATTTTCGAAGCGAAATTGCTTTTCTCTGAATTCGTTTTCACTTTTGATTTCTGTATACAAATTTGATACATTTTATTACCTTAAATGCCAGCGCTCCTTATAAATTGATGCACTAGTCCCAATTGACAATTCGTACTTTAATCAAGTTTTTCGTACTCGATTAGGGAAATTCCTTGAGTACCGAACTGTTGACACCGCTTGGTTTAGTTTGAGTTTATGCCGGAATTCCGGTCTTTTTTGTTTTTGGTGTGCTAATTGGATTGTGGCTTAAGGCAGCGGGCAGAAGTCCACGCTGAGTGTAAGCCGACAGGAGACGCACATCTCAATGGCTGGCAATCCGGTTTGCGCGCTTCTCCAGTAGGCAATCAATGGAGGCTTACAAGCGTGTTGTCAGCTTAGTCCAACTGTCCACCTGTCGCTTCCTCATACTGAATGTACTCATAACAACTTGACTCTTCTTATGGCCCCCTTTCAGAACAATCCCTACGGCATGAAGGATGCCAGCTCTGGGTCCGAGATGAACGCCTGGACCTCAGCTGGCCTGCAGTCGACCAGCGGATACTATTCCTACGATCCCACATTGGCGGCCTATGGGTAAGTCCAAGTCCAAGTTGAAAATGGCAATTGCCCCAAAGTTAAGCGAGTTTCAAATGCTTTTCTGGCCCAGAGACCAAAAGTTTTAGGTCCAAGACAGCTAGACTCTGTCCTGTAAACAGCTTCAACTCTGGCTGAGACTTGGAGACAATACTAAAAAAGGGTGCGACAATCCCATCACTTCTCTCTTCTCTTCTCCTCTTCACTTACCCGACGACGCGATGCTTTTAAAAATACACTAAACTCAATAAGTTTATGACTGAGAAAAGATGAAAGTAAGCGAAGGAAAGGGAAGTAAAGGAGGAAGCGAAGGAAAGGGAAGTAAAGGAGGAAGCGAAGGGACTCTCAGTTGTTTGTGTGGTGTGGTCTGGGCGGAAGGAAGTTACAAATGCACAGATTAAAATTCCCAGGGCGTTTCTCCTGTCGCGGTTTTTTCATTGTGCGTTTTTCTAGTCGAAACGCTATGAAAAAGAATTTTCAGAATCAAAAGTGCAACACGTACTTGGCCAAGAAAATGAAGAGGAAAAAAGCGAAAGCCGTCTTTAACCATTTTCAATTTGAGTCGACTAAAAACAGCTCAAATTAAATATATCGCAGAATATTTTAAAGTAATTTTAAAGTATTTTTAAGAAGTAAGTGGACCGTTAAAGGTTGCTTTGAATAAAATTTTCATTACGATTCGTTCGTCTTACAACTTCAATATTTTCAAGGTTGCCTATGAGAAATTAAAAGTAACGAGTTTAATTTTGAAAATATGAGGAAACCTCTTTTAAAATCAGAAGTTTGGAGAGTTCAATTGTACTAGAGACTGTTGTTGATAAACCTTCTAATTTATATGTAATATCTTAATTTATATCAAAGTAAAAGTAATTTCAAGTATAACTCTACTGGGTATTTTCTTGTTTTTTTTTACTTGATGTTATTAAAACTGTGTAATTTGATTAATATTTCTAAAATTTTAACCACTGTACGCTGTGAGTACTTGGTTCCATTTGTCTATACCCCTAAAGTGACGAATTGGCTTAAACGTTAAGTGTTTGGCTGGTGGCAAGGTGTGTCAGTCAACAGTGCTATTAGCCAAGTTATTGATAAGACGTCGAATCTACCGGAAGACCCAATCACTCAATGTTTACTCAAAGGCAGATCCAAAGCCAAGTCATTAGTAGTGTTTAACCAGACAATTCTTATCTTTCTTTTAAAGTTATGGCCCCAACTACGATCTCGCCTCGCGCCGCAAAAACGCCACGCGCGAATCGACGGCCACGTTGAAGGCGTGGCTGAGTGAGCACAAGAAGAATCCGTATCCCACGAAGGGCGAGAAAATCATGCTGGCCATCATCACGAAAATGACCCTCACCCAGGTGTCCACGTGGTTCGCGAATGCGCGACGGCGTCTGAAAAAGGAGAACAAGATGACGTGGGAGCCCAAAAACAAAACGGAAGACGACGACGACGGACTGATGTCGGATGACGAGAAGGAAAAGGAATCCGGCGATGGCTCAAAGCTGCCAGTTGCCAGTGACACATTTGGTAAGCTGTCACCTAATTTTCTTCCTTGCTTTTAACTCTTTTAACTCTGTTTGCCGTCAAAGTTATTGACCCCAGCCCCCAAACACGCCAGTTCTCGTCCTCATATTATTCTTAGACCCTGTACTCTAAAATTTTAAAGGGTATACTAAGTTTGTCAATGAAGTATAGATAGTTTTTTTTTTTTGTAATCTCCAGTATATCCTTAGAAAAAATGGATTTTAAGTCCAATTTTAAAGATAGAGACTTGAGTTTTGGCACACGTGATAAAAAGCATAGTCTTCATATGCCCCTTAAATTTCATCATGATAAATTCAGTGATCAGTGATAATACATTCGAAAGTTATCTATGAAATTCAAATTGCCCACTAAACATTCTTTAATTTCTATAAAAATTTGCATTTTTACGGAATAACTACAGGGTCTCTCGCTGTCGTGTTTGCTCGACTGCAGTGTTTAATACTACTTAGTTAAGGTCGTAAGGTTTATACTCTACTTGCATGTACGACTATGTGTATATTGGGTGTATTGCTTTGTAAACGCCCCTTCCTTCCACTGATTTGAATGCCTGACCCTCCTTGGCTTCATGCCAGGGAATCCAGAGTCTTCCCTGCCCTGTCAACTCCCTCCCCCTTTGGGTTTGTAGTTACAGATTTTGTGGCAGCGGCCTTTTAAGTACAATTTATGTGGCGAAACGAATGTTATGCAATCTTTGTCTGCCTGTTTGTCCGCTTCGTTTATTTGTCTGACTGCTTAGGCGACATCCTCCCCGGAAGTTGACAGCACATTGTTGGCAAAGTGGCCTTGCGCCCGCACTTTCCTCTCTCTCTCTCTCTCTATATGGCCTTGCTCGACTTGGCGACTTTTCTGAGCAGGGAGAGGGAGTAGAAAGTGGGGAGTTGGAGCGGAAGCTAGAGCATTTTGTTGCTGAAAGCTTTCGCGCGAGGGTTGCACGCATCAACGCCCACCAACAATTTCAAGGGTTTTTGGCCCTGACGGAGACTGAGACTGACTGGCAAACGCCCAGTTGCCACTTGCCACTTGCCGCTAACAGCTGGCAACTCTCGACTCGCAACTCGCAAGTGCCAAGTGCCAAGTTTTTGCCTCGACTCCTCTAAGAACTTGTGTCCAACTTCCGTTTTGTCGACTTGAAAATTAATTAAATTTATACTTATATATAATTTTGGTTGTGTCCCTTATTTTATTTTATTCAACTTTAATCGCCAGATCCTGGAAATCAACGTATCAAGTCGGAGCTGGCCAAGTCCGACAAGTCGGAGCTGGACATTGAGGAGAAGCTGGAGCGTGAGCCGCAGAATTTGTTGGCCATTCGAGGGTTGCCACCCTATGGGGCAGCTGGCTTCAGTCCGCATCCCTCGCACGCCTACAATCCCTACGCCCACGCCCATGCCCAGCACCAGCACCAACAACAGCAGCAACAACAGCAGCAGCAACAGCAGCAGGAACAGCAGCAACATCAACAGTCGGCGGGCATTTATTATAGTCCTGGCTATGGGCAGGGACCAGGTCAAGGCCAGGACGCGGGAGTAGGCAACCCAAGTAGCAATGGAGGTGTCAGCGACTATGCCCTTCAAAAAAACCAGCTGAGCAGAGACTGTGGCATACCGGTGCCGGCGAGCAAGCCCAAAATCTGGAGTGTGGCCGACACAGTCGCCTGCAAGACACCGCCGCCTGCGGCATATCTCGGCCAGAACTTCTACCCCCACTCCCACTCCCACTCCCAGTCACAGTCCCATCAACAGGTGGCCCCCGACTCCTCTCCCTCGACACCCCAGCAGCAGCAGCAACTCAATACGGAGCAGCACCAACAATCGCTGGCGGGGAACATGATAATGACGACTATGGGGGGGCCGCAAGTCGAGCTCGGTTCGCCGCTGAGTATGATGAGCAGCTACGCCGGAGGATCGCCATATTCGCGGATACCTACGGCGTACACCGAGGCCATGGGCATGCATATCAGTTCCAAGACCTCTATCCATATGCATCGCGATCTATCGTCCCATATGGCGAGTTCGACCCTATCCCAACAGGCGCCCTATCTGGCCCAGTCCCATCAACCCCATCAGTCCCAGTCGCACCAGCAGAGGGTGGGGTTTACCGAGATCCAGCCCGATACGCCGCCACAGACGCCGCCAAACATGAAGCTGATCAGTCACATCAACAGCAACAGCAACAACACCAGCAACATCTCCAGCAGCAGCAACAACTCCAGCAGCAACAGCAACAGCAACAACAGCTCTACACTGCTTTCCGGAGTCGGAGCGGGCTCGATATCGGTGCCAGTAACATCCATGGGTTCCATGCTCTACAATAATAACATCTATGGCAACTACCTGACAAATGGTCGCTCCAACTCGTAAGCCTCCGACAACGGCAGTTCCTGTAGGGCTTTCCTCCTCGCAGGGACGCCAATACCAAATACCAAATTGAATAACCAGGCCCAAGGGGAACAAGTGCAAAACTATCGCCGGCATCACATAAAGAAAGCGAAGGAGAAGGAAAGCGAGACAGAGATGGGAGATGCCAACGATAACGATAAGAGTAACCACACACTAATTATTTTGCAATAAATGTAGCTTAAGTACGGCAATAAAACTTTATTTCCTACCATATCGTAAATTATTTCACTTTATAACATTAATTAGCATATTTACACTCTGCAATTTAAGCTGAAACTTTCAGACAGAGAAACGAGGCGATGTTGACTAAACGTCGCTGCAGAAACACGACAACAGTTTATCATGCAGTGGGATTTGAGTGATTATTATCAAGCCGAGTTTAATGACTTGAGCATAACACTAAAGTTTTAAGAAAGAACATTTGGAATTCATTCATACGAGTTCTCGAGTGTTTCATACACATTTAGACAGCTCTGTAATCTATATAAATATTATCAATCGATTTCTTAACTTAACTGCTTGAAATCCTAATCAAATTTGTAGATAATCAAGTTCTAAATAAACTTATGCTTCAGTTAATATGCATAAATAATTATAATTACTATGTATAGTGTCTTGTGTATGCTTTTGTAATCCTATATGATAGCCAGTTTTTCTGTGATATATCCATGTACTTGCATGTGCATGTTAGTGATGCACAGACTTAACGATAACTACTTAAACATAAACTTAATTTTAAGATTAGCCCATCATTTGCCGTTAGACATCACATTTACAAGCAACATTCATTCAAATACCCTGTTGTAACTTGGGTATACCCACATACGTAAGTATGTTTGTGTATGTTTGTATCTAGTTGAATAATACTTACGAGCTCTACTATATTAACCGATTCCTAGCTAGTTTCTATAATTTGTCTTTGACTCTATAATATGTATGTACGAATATTTAAAACACTTTTAAAATTAACTAACAACTTAATAAATATAATAAATATGTTTGTAAGCTTGTAATATAAATGAAAATTATTAAAATAAAGTAACAAAAATACATCGAAATGAAGTTGGGAAATGGCTGTAATCTTGAATATTCTACAGTTAAAAATAAAATTGGTAAGATAATATAAATACAGTCAAACTTCCCTGACTCGAATCACAGTCTTTTTTTTTAACTTTATTGCCACTTAATTTAGTTCACGTTAGAGACAATTCGAGTTATAGATGTTCGAGTTATGGAAGTTCAGCTGTGTATTCTTTACTTTTTCCGGCCCAAATAACATACACTCGCACGGAACTATTATACCCCAATTTAGGTATCGCTCAACCAAAACACATGAAATGAAAGTATTTGATGAATTTTGTGAATTGTTCATGACTTTTTTGAAAGGGTTACCTGTCAAAGCGGATTAAGCACGTCAAGTTTCGATTGGTTGGCAACTATCATTTGAATTGTTTCTCCCGCTGATAAGTCTATTTTGTCATCAACGATTAATGGACTTTTTCTATTCTGTTGACACGCGTTACAATTTGTATCGTGATCATGACGGAGTGTCTGTTTCTTCCAAATCGAAAATAAAGAAAAATGTGCTCAATGTGACCACACCCAAAAAAAAGGCACATAGCTATCAATTTAAGTAACTCCGAGACTGATGGCAATTGTGATCGTATCTTAAGAACCATAAATAAATTTAATACATTTAAAGCATTTAATACTTTAGTTGAGAATACTCAACTCGCAATGACATAACTTTTATGCCCAGTAAAAAAACTAGAAATGAGAAATGGTAGAGTTATTACTCAAATAAAATAAAAAGGAGAGTTAATCTATTGATGGCATGGATATATCATCCGAAAGTATACTCAGTTCTTCATCATCATTATATCAATTTGGTTTCCAAGATAAAAATTGAAAACAAGGAATAGTTTTTGGCAATATTATACAACACACAGTCTGTCTAGCTACTCGTAAATTGTCAGAAACCTATCTCTGCTAGAATCTAAAATAAACATTCAAGGAAGTTACAGGTACTCATCGGATATCCCAACAAATTTCAGCAGGTGCAAACGTCTTTTGCGGGTAGGACAAGCATAGACAACTTCATAATAAATTAAAATTGCCAAGAAGATATATCTACTTTCATCAAAATTGTCTCATCTGGCTTTGAAATGTATTTTTAGAACCTGTAAAAACATCACACAAAATTGAAATACTCAATGAGAAATTAGAACTCAAATAAGGATGAAAACTTTAAGTTATAATAATTCCATATCAATGGAATTAAAGGAATTAAAGTCAGCTCAGCTTCGAGTACAATTGAAATAGGGAAGTGAATGCGTATCTATCGCATAAAGGGGATTAAGAGTTCAAGCGTGCAACGGGAATGTTGCATGCGACAATCATTATATAAATTTCGAAAATTTCAAATTAGCTGTCTGAATTATGGCGCCATCTGCATTCAATTGCATTCACACTTTGCCAAAGTGCATCGCAGTCTGTTATGCAACTTCATATGTGTGTCTGTGTGTATTTGTATCTGCATCTGTGTATTTGCTAACCGTATCCTGATCAACCCTATAAACGCGGCTAACTAAAGCTCTGCTTTTGCATTGGCTTTTGTCTGACCATTGGCTTTTGCAATTTTAGCCAGCGAGTGGAAAATGTCAACATTAATTATACCCTACACTAAATGAGCATAATTTAGCAAGGGAATATTAAACTAAGCTAGAATAGGGTACAAATACCTTTTATTAAATAAATATCTCAACTTTGGAGACTTATTAAATCTTGAATACATTCCAAGCAGTGTTAAATTGCGATTTATTGGAAAATCTATGCACTTTTATTACTGCTTGCTCTTGAATACATTCCAAGCAGTGTTAAATTGCGATTTATTGGAAAATCTATGCACTTTTATTACTGCTTGCTCTTTGGCTGCTTAATGGGTATCTCCTAGTCACGCCATCTCCACAAGAACACTATTGTTTTGTCTCTTATTTGTGCGAATCGAGGTCGGCCACATTTTAAATTAACCCAAAACATGTTTAGGGGTTTTCCGCACAATTGCCTCATCGGTCCAAGCGCAGCCATGTGATGTAATGGGCTTTTCAAATGTTGCAGCACCTGACGCCCCTTTTTTGGGGGTTGTTGTTGTTGCTGGTGACCATATTCTATACTCTGCATTTGAACGAGAATGAATCGCAGTATTGTGGGACTGTGGCATGAAATAATTGTAAATTGCATTCAGAAATAATTACATGCAAGGGCAACGCTTAGAATAAGAGGAGTCAATAGATGCACTGCTTGCAATGCAGTTCAATTTTTGCAAAGGCCATGCACTGCTTTCTCTGGTCATCATGCAGATAGCCATCAGATATAGATACGAATGCTATTTGTCTCTTGCTTTCTTTCTACATAACTTGTTTATCTTCTAGCTAGTTGTAAGCAGGCATTCAGTAAAGTTTGTCCAGACTTGATTTAATAAAATTATTTCAAAATAAGAATTTATTTAAAAATGAAGATCGTTAATCAATGAAATAAAATGCAGAATAATACCTACAGGACTCATTTTATTTTGTTTGTTGATAATATCAATAATAGTATTTAATAAATTAATATGATTACAAAATATGATTTTAAAAATACATAATATATTTAATTTTAGCATTTACTATGAAAGCCAAGTTTTGCTTGGCCTTTTACAGAGCTCATGAAACTTAATGTTAATCTTCTTTAAGCTATTTAATGACTTTTATGAATGATCTTTATATGGTCATTAAAGTTTTGGACACAATGAAAACTTCTAGCTTGCATTATGGAGGAGGGAAAACGATTAAAATATCTTGAACAAGGACTCTAACATTTGTACAGATTCTTTTATAGTTGTAAAAGTTGAACACAACCGCAGTCGGTTGCGGGCGTGTTTTGGCGGGCATTCCCCCTCTCTATTCCTGTGCCGGTCCCGATGTTGATCCCGAAACAGGTCCACTTGGAGGCCCGGGACCGGCGACCGGAGTCCGGACGCACACGTGGTACATTATTCGGCAACAAAATGGCCAAAACAACAAACCGCTATAATTTACCATATTTTATGGGTGCGCTGTGGCAATAAAATCGCCAACAAGCGCTATAACTCATTCGAGAGCGGCGGCCCCGTTGCCGCATTGGACACATTGGACGCATTGGCCGCGTTGCAACGCGCGCTGCAGCAAGCAGCGGCAATAGCAAGCAGTAGAAGCAGAAGCAGAAGCTGCCCCCGGCGCACGTTACACGTTACACGTTACGGTGACCGTGGTCGTGGTCGGGCATGGGTATGTTTTGTTTTGCGTACATCCGCGGTTGTCCAACGTGCAACAACAAAAAACGCACACACATGCCAGTGTTGTTCCAATTTCAAGTGCTAAAATAGCTTATTTTATTAAAAAATTGAAGCTCAAAAAAGCTAAAAACAATAAATAAAAAACTTAAATTTTGAATATTGAAATGCAATATATTTAATTTTAAGGCTAAAAAGCTTTTATCGTTTTTGATTGTTAATTTCATATTGGAATGCTATTTTAAATTCTAAATAATTTCTTATTTTTAATACACTGCTTACAATTTTCTGCCTCTGTAACATTCTCCTGATTGACAGCAACACAATCTTATATATTTGTATACCTCAATTATAAATAAGATCTTTGATTGCCACTAATATATATATATTATTTCGTCAGGGAATTTATCGGTTTTCTTCAGAACATTCAAGCTGTCTAAAAACCTAGAAAGTAGATCAGTCTAACTATTTTCTATAATTAAATCTGGATAACAAAATCTAGCTATAAAATAGCTATGACTGCACCACTAACGTTTACATATATGTATCTGTATCTGTATCTGTTTCTGTTGCAGATGAATGGTCGCGATGATTGGAGGCGCACTACAAATACATAGGCCCGCGGCTCTAATTTGTATCTCAAATGGCTGTGGGGCTGCGTTTTCTAATTTATCTATGCAGAAATGTACATTGATAGCGTACAAGTTTATGGCTTTGTTGTCGTTGTTATCCTTGCGGTGGGAATTGTTGCTGTTTTGGCCATACGATACGCGTACTCGTACCAATTCCAATACCAATTCCGAATTGCACTGACCCCACGCATAAAAACACGTCAAATGGGCCAATAAAAATTTTCAATTTGCTGGGAAAACCTGCTGGCAATTCGTCGAGCAATTCCCAGTGAAAAACAAATTTAATTATATTTATATTTAAATTCATGGAAGAGGATATTGCAAGGACACACTGGTCGCTGCCAGTTAAATTATTGCCGCTATGTGTGGTAACTGTCCAAGTAAAACAAAAATGAAATAAAGTGAAATAAAATAAAATTGTTTTGTGGTTTTTTGCCCAAAGGACGCGTGTCGCCATTTTTCACTTCGAGGCTGCAAAAAATTAAAAATAAATAAAACAAAAACACAAAAATACGCAGATCGAACAAGGCGCACTCCACACTCTACTGTGGTAGTTGTTGTTGTTGCTTGTAGTCTGGCATACCCGATAAATAAATAGAAAGGGCAAGCGAGACTTAATTTCAACTGGGCTGCATCTGTGTGTCTGTCTGTCTGTCTGTCTGTCTGTCTGTCGATCTGTGAGCCACTGAGAGGAATAATTTAAATATTTAATTAACACATTCCGCCGGTAAGTTGAGGTATGAAATGGGAATCTTGGCAAGCAGTACTAACTACTCCACCTCCACCTGCTTGAGTCGTCGACAGGCGCTGACGCCATGCAAATCGTGAGCTCAATCGCCAGTCTGTCCCCTTCCCAGTTGCCGTTCTCTGAAGCAGTCTGAAGAAGAGTCGCCACAGTCGTCGTCGTCTCGCGCGTGTGTGTACAATTAATGCAGGAATAGGCGCAATTAAGTTTGTCACAGTCAGGGTTTGAAAATGCTACGCTACTCCGTAGTATTTCGATTTGCTCTCGCTACCGCTCTCGATTTGAACAGAGCCGTAGCAGAGCCATAGTCGATCAAAAAAAAAGGATTTGCTCTGCTCTGCTCGGAGTTTTGTCACATCAAAAACTATAGCATAGCAATAGCAAAAAAATTGAATTATATGAGCTACGGCTACGGAGCGGGAGCTAAAAAAACTGAGAGCGAGATGAGAGCAGAGCAAATGAAATTTTTTTTTTTTACTACGGCTCTCGTGTGATTTTGTTTTTCCTACAATTCTGTTATCTCAATTTTATTCATGTGTAGTGTATTCAGTCACAATATTTAAATTAAATCAAAGTTTTTAATAAGTAAATCGGATTAACAACTTTTACGAATAGAAACTAATGAATTAATCCTCGTCTTCAAATAAACTTAAATTGTCGATTGCACTATCTAAGTGTGTCGAATTAAGCTTGACAAGAAGTATATTTTCCAAAGTTTCGTGATTTAATCGATTACGGTTATCTGACAACACCAGTTTCAAAGAAGAAAACGCCCGCTCTATTGTTATCTATATGAATTAAGAAATTGAAGTTATTGTTTATTTATAGTTTATTTGTAATTAACGGTTAAAATAACGGTGCATTACAAAACAGCGAAGAAAAAAAACGATAACAGAATTGTAGGAAAAACAAAATCACACGAGAGCCGTAGTAAAAAAAAAAAAATTTCATTTGCTCTGCTCTCATCTCGCTCTCAGTTTTTTTAGCTCCCGCTCCGTAGCCGTAGCTCATATAATTCAATTTTTTTGCTATTGCTATGCTATAGTTTTTGACGTGACAAAACTCCGAGCAGAGCAGAGCAAATCCTTTTTTTTTTGATCGACTATGGCTCTGCTACGGCTCTGTTCAAAGCGAGAGCGGTAGCGAGAGCGTAGCAACATTTTTATAACTTTTGCTGCTACGGAGTAGTTTTTGCGAACCCTGGTCACAGTCACAGTCACAATCCAACTGGCAACTGGCAACTGTTGACTTGTGACTGGAAGAAGCAGTCGCTTATCGCATGATTCCGATCGAGCTTTAACTCCAACTCCAACTCCAAACAATTCTCCAGCTGCTTTCAGCCAGCAGCATGCAAAACGCACTCGCACTTGTTGCCAAAGCTTTTGGGCTTGTTGTTTTTTTTTTATTTTTATTTCAGTTAAGTTTGGTCCGAGTATGCTCGGAGTATGGCGGCAACCCAAAGATTTATCTGCATCCGGTGTCCAGTTACCAGTCCTCGACACACACTCATACACACACACACGCACACACAGAGCACAGTTGAATGATGCGCTCCTTGGCCATTTTGGGAGTAAATTTGTGTGCAAATGAGATTTTTATTTGGCTCATGTTTCTTTTCTTACTTTTCCTCTGATCGTTTCCATAGCGTTTGCCGATTACACAAAATACATAAGCCCAAGTTAAGATCAACGATTTATGTAAATATAATTTCAAGCCCGATTCAGTAAATATTCAAAGGATTATGCTTACTTGGAAGCTGAGCAAGAACAATTGGAAATTATTGCTATGTTGTACTCCTAGACTATCAATTTGAATGTTTATAACAGAAATCATATGATACATTATTCTTGCTCATTCTGATATGTTTAATCAACCTTTAAATACATTTTTAACAAGTCTAAGAAATTGTGTTTTGAATAAGTTGATTTTAGATAAATCCTGGAGCGATTTTAATATGTTTTCTACCTGATTCCTGAAATAAAGTAATCTCTTTTTCTGCACGGGATGAAGACCTGAATCAATATGATCATATCTTGCTTTCAGCTTCAAAGCTACCCGATAAAAAATTTAATTTGTTACATGTCGGAACAGATTTAAATGGATATATATTATAGATATATATTCAGGTTAATATAATACAAAGCAGTAACGATCAATGGAAATTAAGCGGAATTTTAAGGTCTGATTAAAAATACAATTACAAGTTATTTTAAAAGTGTTTATGAAGACAATAAATATAAATAACTGAGGGTCCCGGAAGATACTTACTTCCCTTTTCTTAACTACATATATTATAATCATTTTCCGATAGAAATACATGTCAAATTTTAAACTATATGTTAAATAAAATGTATATTTGCATTGAAAAAACGGCCCTATACAAAAAATTTAACATACTTTATTTTTTAATATAAGTATCTTTTTTTACCTTAATTTTAATATAGTTACGTATAATTTTAAAAAGTTAGTTAAAAGAAAGAAATATTGGCCGTGTTCACCAGAACTAATCAATCAGTAATCATGTATTTTGTTTGTTCGATAACAAAGCATCACATCACAGAATTTCAGCGTACTATTTTGGTGATGAATTTTCAGTCATCATACACCACAAAATTTGAAATCATGATTGCTAATCACTGCATTTCACCAGAATAATCATGCAAATTTCATCGATTTTCTGTTGTCGATTTGTTCTGGTGAACACGGCCATTGATAATTCATTGGACTTAACTATTTTTGAAACTAAAACTTATTTTTTCTTTTACCATCATTATATAATGATCTGATTCTATTAAAATGTGGTGCATTTGAGAAAGTAATATGAATATTTGATCAGATCAGAGCTGACCAATATTCTGTGAATTTCGTTAGAGAATGGACTTGGATATATGTAAAACTAAAAGTAATGATAATGATGAACAATAAACTCTTTTCAGTTTTCGCAGGTCAGAGGATAACTGCGTCTACAAAGGGATTTGTAAAATTGTACAAGTTGTATGTTGTATGTTGTATGTTGAATGTTGCCGGCAAAGTCAGCCTTTTGGCGAGGACGAAAAAAAAGTGTGGAGTTTTCAAAAAAGGACCAGCTGAATGTTGAAACCAGCAAAGCCATTTGTTTCCTAGTCCGACAAGATGTTTGCTCGTTCGGCAAAATAAAGTACAGAATGCCTGACGTGCTCTCTCTCTCACACTGTTGGTCTTGCTGTCTCTGTCTCTCTGTCGGCTGGCTAATGTGCAGCGGGTGCATTTGGGGCACTCAGAACATTTGGGATAACATGCGAACACGGCATATTTGCAGGGATCCAAAACGCCAAACGCTGTTGTTGTTGCTGTTGTTGTCCGGCCACTCAGCTCGTAGTAGGTAATGAATGGATGCGAATGCATGACATGGACGCAATTTTCGACAGTCCATGGCAATCCACAAGCAGGAGGCAAGCAGTGGAAGCAGTGGAAAAGGGGAGACAGTCCGCAGTTTGAGTTCTGCTGATTAGCTCATGTTCAAAGTCTATAGAAAGTACGAGTAGACATAGGCTTGTGTTCAGTCTTTTTGGTCGGCAGCAACATGAACTCATACGCACACACACACACATGTCAACATACAAGCCATTGAATTCCTAAAAATATACCTGTGAAATCATCCAGAGTCTAAAGCGTCTTTAATAAAAGTCTGAATTGAAAAACTAACGTGAAATAATAGAACGATTTGTAATTTCGAAATATTTACGATCTATTTATGGATACGTTTGGTAAGTCTAGAAGATCTAGGTGTATGCTTTTTATGCTCCAAATTTTGCACTAATTAAAAGTTGCCAAAGTTGAAAACTTAAAACAATACAAGGTGCAGTGCGAGGACACGAGATGCGAGTGCAAGAAGTCAGCTTTGGGGCAGTGTGGCGGTTATCAATGGGCGGAGCAATTTCCCCTGCTTGCCTGTTCCAATGAACTCCACTTGCCACACACCGCACGCCACTTGCCGCTCCTTCCTCTTCACTTGAAACAGCTGGAAAGAGCAGTGCTGACACTGTGTTCTGGTTATCTGTCTCATTTGCACTCGAGGAGAAACCAGTTTCAACTGCTTGGCAATGCGCATGCGCCAGTGCCACATGCACAACCCCTGCCCAACTCGGAGCGGAGCAGAGCAGAGCGAACGGAGCAACCGGCGGCGTGAAGCACAACTTGCAACGCAACTAGTATGCGCTCGAACACGGCATTGCGCACATCATGTGGCGAGAGTGGGCGCGCATTAAAGCCAAATCCAGATCCAATACCAAAATGTACTACACACGGGTGTGCTTTCATCTACATACAGTTGCGAGTTCCGAGTTGCGAGTGTGTGCGACACAGCACAGTCCGCGCCCGCTATCAGTGTCGTGCCTGGGATGGGTCAACTGGCAACTGGCAACTGGCCAGCTGCCAGAGCGAAGTAAGTAAACCGAAAAGTGCGTGAGTTATTCAAGCATGTTCAAAAACATCTTTTGACTTTTAAGAAAGTTTAAAGCTTGCTAATTTTTGCTTAGCGAAATGTGAGAAAACAATGAAATCTGTTCGACGTCTTGAGTCTTTTAAGAGTCACGTGGTGTGTAACTTTTCATTGAAATAATTATATATTTACCATATCTCCAGTAAGTACTCGCAAATATATAATCGAGTGCTTGCGATAAGCAATGATAATTTTCACTGTATTTTACACGAGATAATCATGACAAGTACAAGTTCTCTTATCAAAAGTGCTTCACGAAAGTGCGCAAACAGAAAGTTATTATAACACATATGTAAAAAGAAAGCAGTGATAATTAGGTATTTAGCACTGCTTGCTTTCTTGTGTGCTGCTCATTATGAAAATAGATTGTTCAATGGCATCTGTATTTGTTATTAAACAATGTTGCAAATTCTGTAGTTATTTTCAAATGCTTATAATAAACATTTTGCATTTATATTATGACAGTTAACAATCAGAAATTAAGGTTGTTTTCATTGGATAGGAAGACTACACATATATGTATATCAATGAAGCAGTGTGAGTGTTTTAAAATGAAAGAGGTTCAAATAAAAGGAGATCTGTGTACAGATCTGGGAACCTCAAAATACGAATCAAATGTGCAGTTGAGGTTCTGTTCAAGTGTAGTACTTAAATAAATAGTATCTTTATCAGCTGCTTAGTATAAACTTGCAGTCAAGATGCAGAAATTTAAGCAGGTGTAAGGTAAGTATTTGTTGTAGATGTGTCACTTGAAATTGCCAACTTTCTGATATGCATTAAAGAACACTTTTAACGAGTGTTAAAGTAATATTTTTAAGTTTTTAAATTGATGAAAGAGCACGCAGGTATACTTTTATACATACATACTTGCAGATCGCGTGACTGTGACCATAAACAGAAAATAGTTCGCAAAACGCCTCCGTCGCTTTGGCAGGCATTAACAATATTGCAAGAACCTATAGTAGGGAACGGAACGAACGAAAAACGGGAAAAGCAGAAAATTATCATGAAACAATATAATATTATTCATAAATGCAAGGTTTTTTGCTCGAGCACAAGATCCTCTGGTCACATACAAGTATGAATATACATATATATATAGAGTGAGAAGGAGTGAGAAGAGTGCGGTAGAAAAGTCTTCAACCCGCCCTCGGTTGGGCAGCTATCCATCAGCTCATCATGTTAAGCGTTCGTGGCGCCGATAATAAAACAAAGATAAGAAACCAATTTTGCAATTGCCTTATAAGAATTTTTAATTAGACCGACTAAACTAAGCCACTGTCGCTGACCATTCAACGGAAATACGAGTATGTTTCATCTTGATATATGTTATATACATATTTACCTGCAAGTACCTACAAGCAGCTACTCGAAAGGTGGCTCGGAAAACTCAAACTCAAACCCGTTGACTCGGCTACTCACACATGTCCCTAATTTGCATACCTCGATATGAATATGTATCTCAAGGAGATAATAAAAAGTATAACTAAATATGTGTTAAGTGCATGCCACTTACCCTTTTTCCGTCTTCCCTCCTTCCTTTTTCTTCATGTTTGCTTTTAACAGAATTACAATATGCATACATAAAAAAAAAAAATAATATTTAGAAATAGCTTTGGAATTTGATAATTTTTTAAGCTAATAATTTCAATTGAGAACTTATGTAAATTTAATTGATGTCTTCTAAAAACAGATTACAATATATTATCTAAAATTTATAATATCATTGAAAAATTTAATATAATTTATATTAAAAACTGAAATAATTAAAAAATATTTATTTTAAAGGAAGGCATTGCTGTGGAAGCTTGCAACGCCACTGACAGACCTTGGCTGTGAATAGGGGCATAGCTCGCCGGACTGGCAAATAAAACTCCCCCATCGTGTCGGTGACGTTATTAGACTAAACTTGTAAGTTCATTTAGGCTTTCTGTTCTTTATAAAAATTTCTTATATTATTGTAATATCTATTCTATATTGTATTTGTTTTAAACTTTTGGCAGCAATGTTTGCTTTAAATAAATAAATAAAAATAAATAAATAAAAGTACAGGGTATCTACCAGTCAAATTCAAAACTCCACAAAATCAGTAATGTATAAAAATAATATTCTTCTAAGTGTCAAAGTTAATAAACTCTTTCAAAATTATTGTTGCTGTTTATATAGTCTACTTGAATATATTTTTTTTATTTGATGAAAATTTTTTTGATCGAATAAAGTTTCTATTCTAACTACTTAATAGTATTAACCGTTGATAATTATATTTGGAAATAAATCAAACTAGAAATATATTCCGTCTATCAACTGAAGAATGCTTCGTTTTGTCTTCGAGGTGTAGTAAATTTAGTTCTGTTGTCACCAGTGCCGTGTTCTGTTTTACAATTCAGCATTTTAAAGGGGGAACCAACATGAAAATTGGGTGTCTCACGAATAACTTTGGACTTTAGAGGTAAAGGCAAACCGTTTGTGGTTATGAAATACTGTCGGTTGCCGACGAAGTGTAGAATAATGGAAACAATTCAATTCGCAATTTGCACCATTAAAAGCATAATTATTCATTTATGCTGAATTTAACCGCTAAATTATTGCAGCGTAGATCGTCGACGGCTGTTGTTTACTGCTTGCTGTGAGAAGAGTAGTGACAGAGGGAGGGGAGCATTGAAAAGCAGTGAAACGAGACAGTGGTCCTACTTATGGAAGAACTGCTTACATGAAGGGTCCACAAAACCACTCGCATTTATATACTATTTTATACAGGGGAAAGAGAAAATATGCCTACTGAGAAGCCATGTAACATAATCTTAATTGAAACAATAGTATCAAATTTAATTAACATTTTCCATCTTTCAATATTTATTACATTTCATTTGTCTGTTCAGTTTGTTTTGTCTATTCAGTTTATTTACCACCCAAGTGAAAATGGGTGTGTCGTATCTCCTGGTCGATTAACTTTGCCTTTTTCAATCCAAGTGGATTCAAAAATGATTTTAATATTCTCCGGCAACGAGACGAAAAAACGCACCAATTGAATATTCATATGGATTTCTGAATATGTTAGTACTGAGTGCACACCGGCAACATGCAACTTTGTTTCGTGATTAACTGACATTGTGTTGTTGTTGTTGTTGCTGTTGTTGTTTTTCTTTGTAGGCTGGCTTGGAAAGGGAAGCTTTATTTGCTGTGAAATTCTTCAATTAATTTTGCTACGAAGCTGCCAAGCTACACGCACATTTCGCCTCAAGTCTACAGTCTACAGTCTGATTAAATGTGAAAACATTTTATTTTATAACAAGGCTCCGTTAATTCAAAGCATTCATTATAGGCGTACTATTTTCTCCTATTCAATAGATAACAAACTAGTTACATTTATTCTCTATATATATATATTTTTATATATTTACAAACTGTTTTTGTTGTCATACAAATAATTGGCGACCTCCAATTCTCACTCAACGGGGTGGAAAATAAATTGTAGAACAATTCATAAATGTAAATACAATAATTCCGATGTCAGCTATGTGTGAACATTTGGAGCTAAGCGATTAAATGCATTTCGTTATTACATTCCTGCTTATAACTTTATTACGAAGTTGAAACTACCACGCGACTTTCTCGACGAACGCAAACGCAAACGCAAATGTATTGTACTTGTTTTATTCACCCCTGGGGATGAAGTGTTCAATGACACCTGCCTCGCCTGGGTTGCAACTTGACAGAACTGCTTACTTCTGACGACTGACGGCCTTCGTGTTTGCGTCTTCAAGCTCGCTTTTAGCTGCTTGCTAGCCCATTAAGTTGATCAGTCACTTGGCACGCATTTCACTGGAGTCAAGCAGCAATTAACATAATAATAAAATACCACAGGTCAACTTTTTGCTGCCAAAAATTCCTATTTAATGTCCTAATTTTCTTTTCTCCCTGCATTATTTTATATATATTTTATAAAAATAATGAATTTTTTCCATTTAAAAATTAAATGTATTAGGTTATACTGCTTACAATGCACTGCTTGCCGTTAAATGATTTTGTCACACGTTCTGACTGCAAGCAGTGCATCTAAAATGAGGAAAAATTAACCGTAAAATGTAAGATTTATTTTTGATTTTAAAGATTCTGGTTTTTATCATTCTATGTGAAAGATACGTAAGGTATCTTAAGTACGTATTCAAAGCATTTAATATTTGATTTTAGCGTTCTCTCACATGTTATGCCTAATTCTAATTAGTGTAAGCAGAGGGTATTACCCTAAAACAGTTTTGTCTGATATGCCTTTTAAATAGTTTGCAATTATTTTTTGCAAAGCTCCCAAAAATAGATGAAGAATAAAAAACTTGAGTCTGTGCTTGGTTAGGGCCAAAACGCAAACGCAATTGCAATAGATTTTACAGCAACCGCTTGGAAACCCTTTGTCTAGCAGCCATTTTAAGAGCCATAAAAACTCGAAAAGTTGTAGGAACAATGTAGACAGCGTGTTTTCATTTTATGCGAATTAAGCTGCCACTTGAACAACTTATTTTGCCTGAACAAGCGACTGGACCGCCGAGACCGACAGTAACTCTCCTAGGAAGGCACTCCGATGCATGCACGAATATGTAGACACAGACATACATAAGGCAGTGTATGTGTGTGTGTGAGTGTAAGTGGTGTGTGTCTAGGCATGTGTGTCTACAGACCAAGTGCCAACAAAAAGCACTTTGCTGAAACTAATACGATATGAAAAAAGTAAATTATTAAATTCTTATATATTTAAGCTTTAACAACAAGTGCAATTTTTATTGCTATCGTTTATCGACTTTAACTTTACGATAAATTAAAAATGGCAAATACTCTAGTCTACTTTCAGGCTGACGCCAGGACTCTGAGTAAATTTCCAACAGGGCAAGCAGTATGTATATGAGCGATGTCGTCGACTTCCATGTCAGTTGCGCAAGTGGCGACGAGCTCAAAAGGGATACAGTTTATACCGTGCATAGCTGGAAGCGTTGCTGCACTGCAAAGGACGAGGATGAGGACGGGCATGAAAGCAGGAGGAGTTGCTGAGTGTCATGAACGCGATACCCGACAGTCTGACAGTCTGGCAGTGTGATAGTCGGACAGTGTGACAGTCTGGCCACACAGACACACTCTCCACAGCGAACGTGCGCTCGGAGAGAACTTGTTAATACTTGTACTGTTAAAACGCAGCATTTCCCCACAAGTTGACCCCGCCATGTATACATAAGTGTATACGATGTGTAAGTATATACGATATATGCATGTGGTTGACAAAGGAAAGCTCAGCGATAAGGATCAAATAAACAAATTCCAGTAAATGTAATTATTATGTTTTGCCTTCTTACACCCATATGTATTCTAATTTATACATGTCTCTACTTAATTTATTTAATACAGACGATGAGCAACAGCTTTAAATATCTGCTGCAGAAATTCAATAATGATGCCAAAATTCGTAAGTAATTTGAACTCAATTTATATTTAAAAAACAACATTTAAAGTAAACTTAATATGCTCATCAGCATTTTCTTGGAATATATTTGATAAACCCCATTTAAACTAATTTTACTCATTTCTAATTGGACTGCTTCTACTGCTTGCAGGGTCATGCATTCTATTGCAAGCAGTGTGATTAGGGAACTGCAGTGCAAGAAATGCTGTCTAGAAATATTATTGATATTGTTGATTGTGATTTGCACTGGTTGTTAAGACTTTTGAATTGAGTATAGGGTGTATAAATAATACTGCAACTGATATTAAGAGCATCATCGCGTAGAAGTATGCACATATATACGCCTATTGTACATATGTACAGTATTAATGTGGTGGATTGTTATATATTTATGTACATGCTTAAGCACATATGTATTTGGACGCATGCACATGTGTACTTCCGATTTTCCGATTGAAACGCACATGGGTTGATGGCTCATTTACCATAGAAAGTCGTTGGATGCCAGTGTCGTTCATCAGTCGGTCGATCGGTCCTCCCAGGCAAGCAGTAGAAGCAGAAGCAGAAGCAGAACCGACCCTAGGCGCGCAACGTGCGCACATTCGTCAGAATTTGCATTTCAATTCGAATGTCAGGATGACGGAGCGTTGAAATTGGGTGGCGGTGGCGGTGGCATCAGCATCGGTATCCAAATGAAAATAAATCACGCTGCTGCTGTTCGTACTGTGGCAGACGGCAGACGCACCGCGTTCTGTTCTACTCGAAACATAGCCACCATTAAGCCAAAATAAAAAAAAACACACACCAAAATACGCCTGGGGCGTGGGCCCAGTCAGCGATGAAGCGTAGTCCCCATTTTGAACTCATTTATTCGCATTTTTTGTGCGAAAACGAATGTGAAAAGTTTTGTGCCATCATTTTGAGTGATGTCAATTAGATTGATTTGATCAGCGAAAATATGTGATTTATCAGACTGTAACAGTGAGTGGGCGGTCCCGAGGCATTTCCTGAACCACCCCCAGAGGAAGAGCATGCAATGATGGCAGCTTCACCACACACCACACTGACTGCTCAATTCCGAATCACATGAATATCTAATGTGCCATACTCGTATTCAAACTCGCACTCGCACGCATTCGCTTCATCACCTTTTCGTTCATTTGCGCCATCAATCAGTCATCCAATTGGGAGCTTAATGTTATTGATCCTAGCTCCCTATATGAGTATGAATTTAAAGATACACAAATGGCGTAACGTTATATAAATAATTAAACAAGGATATAGTTGAAGTTTTAGAACGTTCCTATTATGAGCAAAGAAGCTTTGACATACAATATTTTTTTATTATTACTGGAGAGACACGTGAAGCAGTGCAACAGTGCGCTTGTTGCATAAATCGTACTGCTTGCAGTGCGAATATGTGCAAAAGCAAGCAGTGCCTGCGATATAAAACTATTCTTATTAGATTGCGTTCATTGCTAAGTGAATATGTGTTTTCTAAGTAATTTGAAATACATTAAAAAACTTTAAACAATTCTAAAGAACTTTAATATCTATACAATTGTATTAAAAACTCAACTGTAAGCTTACAAACATATGCTTGACCACAGAATCAGGATAATATATTCTATTTATTTATTCAATTAAAAGGATTTACTAGCTTGGCAATCAATCAAGCTATTAAGTTTATGGGACAAGGGAATCCGACTGAATACACTCATTATCACAAATCTTCAGTCAACATTGATAATGACCAATTGCCTTGTCCACGAAATAACACGCCATATAATTTTCGTATCGTTGTGTGTTATTACAACAGTTAGAAAGCCCATTTGATTAACCACTCCCTTTTGGCCAGCCGTGACGTGGGAATATAAATATTATATCTCAAGTTAACATTTTATTCTCTATTTCGCCTTAACGCTTCTGGTTTTTGTGGAAACGCCTACAAAATTAATATACCACAATAACGCAGTGATAGCTTTGGGGACTGGGGAAACACTTGCGGGTGTCATACAAAACAAATAAAATAAATCAAATCGGAGAAGCGAATGAAAGGAAATCGCAATTCGAATGAACGCATGTGTGTAATAGGTCGAAAGGGAGAAGAAGGGGGAGAGGGACAGGGACAGGGAACAGGGGAGAGCTATCCAAAACAAAGGGGAGCCGTACTTGGCACCCAAAAATTTATGCGACGCGCCCACGCCCACATTCTGGAGTTGGTCTGCTTGGGTCTGCGTGTTTGTAAGCTGACTGTGAATGTTTGTGTCTGGACTGTGACTGTGGACGTGGCTCAGAGAGTTGTCTTGACTGTGCTGGTGCTGGTGCTGGGGGTGCTTTTAGGGGTTGTTACCAGCACCAATAACTCATTTTCAAATGGAAATAACATCAAATAAAATTCGCGCTACTGTGTCGGCGTTGTCCTCCACTTTTTCCGGCCTTGAACACTCGTACCATGTGTGTCAGTTGCTGTTGTTGTTGCTGTTGACGTTGACGCTGGTCGTGGTCGCACCGCGGTCGTTTGACTGATGAAATATCGTGACAAGCAGTATAAAAGCTATTAAAGCCGAGTGTAGATGGCGCTACTTGAATTTGTCAAAATGTCTTTTTACGCGCGCTGCGACGCAGGCGGCGTAACAACAAATACAATACAATCCCAATCCCAAACCCAAACTCAAACCTAAACACAACTCACACACACACACACTCTTGTGGTATTACACTCACACACTAAACGGGTGAAACTTTGATTGATGCCAAAGTGTCACGCAGGCGCGCATGTGGCTAATGGGCGGTTACGTTAACGTTAACGTTAGCAGCGCCAATATATGTAGCCAACATACTCGCTGCCATCATATGTTGGCCAATACAGCCGCCGATGTGGCAGTCGAAATCCGAAATCGTGCATTGTCTCATAGAAATGCCACAAGCTTTTCAGCCTTTGACAAGCGTTTGACAAATGTTTCGGGTTTCGTCATTGTTCATTCTGCCGCATGTGAGAGGTGAGGGTTACACACTCTCGCACTCGAACTCCTAATGGCTAATCGAAACACAGTTATTAATTTGGCTATAAATCCTAGACACAGTTGACTTCTAAAAATAAACTCTTAGCACATTTCTCTTGCCCACTTCTTTTGGTGAAATTGTACCAAAAGTGAGTAAGTTTAGCATATTTGCGTAGACTTATACCATATTTATGAATAATTAATAATTTAATAATTTTTTATATTTTTTGTAATCATAACTTGTAAACTTTACAGTTTACTAAGTGAAAAGTCAAGTGAATGATATGAGCTAAAAATTTATTCTAAATTCAAAATTTGTTTAATTGAAAAATAAAATATTCTCTGCAATTCTCTATAAAAATCGAGAAAAGTAATTATTTTACATATTGAAAACATCTTACACTTATGTGAAATAAATCAATTTTGGTTTTTGAAACGTTCGCTACTGAAAAAACGGCTTGAATTGACGTGCAATGCTATTTGACAGACTCTTTGCGATAGACAAAATGTGTAAACAGCTCTGAGGGATAATTTATGAGTGCGAGAAGGAGCAGAGAGCAGAGAAAATGTCCGGATGCTGGGAGCTGGAGATGGAGATCAGATCGCGAATCAAACGGTGTCCCGCTGTTGCGTCTGACGCATCCACAAATAAACGCGAGGCGCAAAGCGTCTCAAATACATCAAAGTAACAAGCTCCAGCTGTGCGCCACAGTTAGCTCTGCCCTTCTTGCCAGACAGACATAAAGACAGACAGTCAGACTGAGGGACGGGCAAGCGTCACTCGCTGTGGCCATTTAAATGCTGGGCACCCAAGCAGGACACCGGCCCACAGTCACAAAATATGGCACTGACTTAATAAAGAAATGAAATATCGCGAGTGAATGAAACCCACTCGCAAAAGGAGCAGCAACAGCTCAAGAAGAGAACTGCCTGGCGCTAGTTCCCCAGTTCCTCAGTTCTCCAGATCCCCATGCTGTGATCTCGAAAATTGTAGCGCTTTTGGGCCGCAACTCTCGGTTGGAGTTTGAGATTTGGGATTCCCCCCTGCGACAGCCAGAGGTGTCTCTTGATCGACCCATTGATCTTGTCACTCCGGTTCATTAGTTACGATTTCTATCGCTTGCATTTATAATTCGTAAACGTTTTGCGAGATTATGACTTAATCACAATTGCCATTATGTGAACTCAAGTCAATTTATTCTTATCATCATTACAACTATACAATTTAATTGAGGAGTAGGGACAGTAATTAAAAATATCAATACACTTTTACAACGGTTCTTTCAGTGTAAATCTTTGAAAAAAGAGTTAAATTAAATTAAAATAATAAATGAGGAATACCCATATTTTGTTCGATTGTTTTGAATATGTCTAGGGATTGTGAAACCCACCTAATAAACAAAATATAAAAGCATCGTTAATCTAAGAACACTACTTTTTATCATCTTTATTTCAAAGGGTAATCAGCCTTTCAGACTTTCTTTCAGAGGATTGATCAAAACTACATATCTACATACAAACGTGTGCGAAATAAAAACAACAGTAAATGAGACAATTTAATTTGGTAAATAAAAGTGTTAAAATAGCATAATTATAATAAACCCTTATATTATTTGAATAGCTCACATTTTAAGCTATGTATATCCTAAAAGAGTTCAAGTCCTGCGATGTCCTTATCTTTTATAATGTCAACTTTTTTGGGTTAAGTCGAAATTCAGGTGTTCAAATTAATAAGAACAAAGTGAGAAAATAACGGATTGTCGTTTTCTACATAAGTTTTAACAATTTATAAGTATACACTTAGTTGCCTACATTTAGCATAAGTGGGCTCCACCCTTTTCCGGATCATTTAGACACATCGGGACTTTATAGAAGCTATGAGAACGCGGCATCTGGAGATAGGAGTATTCTTCCAAGTATTTTCTTCTTTTTGTCACAACTGTCCAAAATTTTTTATCCATAACATTGATGATCCACTAAAATATTGCTTATTCTTATTCTTATTATTTCGCACACGTCTGTATGTTGCTCATAATTTGAATATATGGCAATTGCATATAAAAAGAAATTACCTATTAGAAATTATGTTCCTTGAACTTTAATCATTTGAGCCAATTTCCATTAGCTTGACAACACTTGACAATGGCTGTTGGTTGGTTGGTTTCGAACTAAATGGGTTTAATGGGGCGCAGGTCAGGGTCTCTTTCTCCCCCTCTCCCTCTCTTTGTCTCTGTCTCTTTCTAGGCTTAAAGAGGCAACCTTTATGCTGTGATTACTTGACTGGGACTGGGACTGGCTTTGTGCGCTATTGTTCAACTGGCTGCCATTGTCTGATCTAAATTAAGTAAATTTTGTTGGGGTACCTTGCATAGTTTCATGTGCAAATCAATTCCCACCTCAATCCTTTCTTGGGGGCGGAGGTTGAGTAGTCTGTGGAAAGAGGATTCGAGTTGAGGACTTAAATGTATCTCACATACATATATGTATAAACTCGAATGCTCGGTAGGCTGGCTTTCCGGTATTAACTTTTCACTCTAAGCCCAACGTGCAATAAATTACGTTAAAGACGCCAAATTCAGGCAAATTTGCATGAGTTGCATGCAACAACAACAACAACCCCCTTCGTTGTGTGCGGCACACGACGCATCATCATAATTAATAAGAGACAATTTGACAATGGCCCTTTAGCGTTAACAGCGATATCATTTTCAACTGTTCAAACTCGGCAGCCAAACGAGCAGCCACCCAAAAGGGGGAGTTAGCCAGGAGAAGAGGGGAGAGGGGGAAGGGGGATGGCACACGCACACACCCTCTTGCCATTTTGCGCCAAATTAAATTCAACCTCAATTGAGGGGTTAATTTCTATCACCACGCAAACAAAAACAAAACCGCCCAGTCTGCAGACACTACGCAATGGAGGGTTGACGATGGATGCGGGTTGCAGAGAGGAGAGAAAGATGGGAAGAGGGTTAGTGGGAGGGAGGCGGTGTACGGATATTCGGATATACGGATGTGCGGGTAAGGGTATCGCACCATTATCTGCATCGAGTTCCACATAGAAAATCATTACGCCATTCGCACCATGAGACGTATTCAATTTGAGTGTCGTTGAGCTCTTTATTACGTTAGTGTGAAAGTCGCGTGCGGGCAAAGTCCGCTAGAGGGCGCCACCCTCGGGCACAACTGTGCTCTTTTGGGCTACTGCTACTGCTAACAACGCATTCATTCACGGTGCGTAAGTCACAGCAGCCAGCAAGCAGTGGAGGGAGCAGCAACAATAAAGCAGGAGGGGAGGAAGAGGAAGTAAATTGAAAGCATGCTGCCGGGCGGGCGGACTATGAAAGCGTTCGCAACCCTTCAACAGACTGCGACTGAGACTGAGGCTGTGGCATCCACAGTGGCAGCGGTAACTCTGAAATCCATTAGCAAGCAGCGTGCGGCAACTGGCAACGTCAACGGCTATGAAAACCTTTGGCCAGCGGCATGAGGCATGAGGCATGAGGCAGGAGGCATGTGGCATGAGGCTTTTATGCGCAACGCGTCCTGCTTGGTTTTTTCGGTTAACCATGCGGCATGCCCCTGCTGTCTGACTACTCAATCTCAACGAGACTCATAAACATATGCGCCTCACGTCGTTTGGCGTAAATCTAATGTTGCCATAGTACGAGTGCGAGTTTTCATCGTAGACGACGACGACGACACCTCATCCTATCCCCTCCCACTCAGAGGTACGCCTCAAAAAGGCCAAGGCAACTGGCTAGTGCTAGTGCCACTGCTTCTTTGATGAGGTTACTGACTTTGCCGAATTAACTCCCACTAGCCAGGACGCTCCATTTCCTCCCCTGCCTCTCCGGGGCGTTGCTGAACCGGAAACCACTGCATTTTGTTGGTCCAAACGAGAGGGTGCCACGCTTTAACGCCTCAAAAAATCTCCTGGGACACTTTAGAAACACAATGTGGCATTTAAATGAACAACAAACCTTAGAGCTTCATTTACTTACCCCAAAAATTTAAGAGCTTTATACGTATAAATTAATATATCTATTTATAGGCTTCGTGCTTTCATAGGCCAGTTAATTTAAATGTGGAGATATTATTGAATTTAACATTAAGTTTTATATATTTTACTATATTCAAAATTTTTTACAGCCATAAATATTCTTACTTATGTAATACATGCAACTAGAGATCTTTAAAATTAGCAAAATCCGAAAAGGATTAAGGGTATATAAACATCTGTGATTCGTTAATTCGGTTATAAATTTAATTTAAATTTAGATATCTGACAAGTTATTCAATATTCTATCGGATTAACCTGTCAACTTCAACTTACTTAAATGCAGAGCACTGACAGGGTTAAGCCGGCATTGTCCGTGTTGTTATAGTAAAACAAATGAGATCGCTGTTAACGAAAAAATGAGGGTGAAATTCGCTTGAGACAGTTCACAGATACTCTATCAACTATTTACCCTCTCTCATATACGCAATTCCAAACACATTTGTACTCAAGCAATCTCTTTGCAAGTTACGCACGATAGATGGCGCCAGTAGTGCTGTCTCTGAAAAATACATTGTTGTTAGTTAGCGAAAATTTGAGAATAGATTAAGAGGGTAGTAAAATCTGTAATTACCAAAAAACAATGTTTTATAGCTAAGTATTTGGTTGTAAAAATACTTTGGTTTTCTGGGGAAATATTTACAATTTAAAGCAAATTATTTCTTCTTTTTTAAATTTGTTTATATTTTTAATATGTTATATTCTCAGAACACAGTATAACCAATAAATAGGATGTTAAATGTTTAGACACAGCTGTTACTTAAATTTCACCCCTTGTTTAAAGAGGTAGTTAAAAACTGCACACTATTCATAATCGAAGCTCAATCTTGAATCGAAATTCATGTTCAATATTCGCAATTCCCTTATTTTTCGGAAATAAAACGTACTTATAACTATCGTTGATTGTGAAAATCTTGTAAAACTTGTTTGTGAATCCCCTCTTTAGTTGTAAGACTTACTCGCAACTAAGTACACTTATATGTAATCCATATTTATAACTTGATTGATATACTTGTGCTTCGTATTTCATGTCTTCAGTCGGGAGTGGTTATCTGATATTTAAGTTGAGAAATCTCGAACTCCGAAATCCCAGTTGCACACAGAACATAAATTTTATTTATTTATGTTTAAGAAGTATGTTCCCGTTTTGCTAGACGCTTTCTTTTGCGCTTTTTTCCACGCAGAAATCGACTATGAATATCAATGGGGGGATTGTGGACCGACGGCACGCGCCAAAGCCGAATCCAAGCCCACATCCAAGTCCGAGTCCATCCACATCGACATCGAAGGACATCGAAGGAGAGGCGACTAAGTGTTCATGGCGAAGGAAAGGAAAGTAAGAGAAGGAAGGCGATGTCTAGTGGACTTGCCTTGGGTATAAATACATATATGTATTTGTGTATTGATATTGTTTTTATCAACATCCACAACGTGTGCAAACCTCGGGGCCGGATTCGGGCCACTTGTGCCCCTGATGAGATTTTAATTTTATTTTATTTGGGATTGAGATTTTGTGTTGCTGCTGCTGAAACTAAGGGAAGTAAATCACACACCACACTTTCAATATTGCCCGTATCGAACAAGGACAATGGTATCAAGACGCCGCTGGATTGCGGCTCTGTCGGACTATGCTTCTTTATTTTTTTGTTTCTGATTTTCGGGGGGTGTTTCCCTGGTTTATATCGAGTCACTTTAGATTGCCCCTGGCTGATCCTGATGGACTTATGCTTGAGGCTTACACATCCACACACACTCACACACACAGCTACACTCACACAGAGAGCCGTGTTCTTCCCCGGCTTACACTTGTCCGTGCGAATAAAGCGGAAAACACGGAACAGAAAAAAAATGATTGCTCTTCCTGTCGAGTGTTGATTGTTTGCCATATGCGATAAATGAGCAGGAACTGAAACTGATGCTGAAACTGAAACTGAAACTGAGGCATCTTTCGTATTAAATTCATGAAAGTTAAGTGCTTTGTAATTGATGTTATAAAATATTTATGACAGGAGGTCCTTCCCCCGCCCCTGCTATCTACAGAAATTCGTAGTAACAGGTCGAGAGACCTTTTCAAGTGGCATTCCAATCAGACGAGTGGCCAAAATTAACTTTTGTCTCTAATTGACATTAATTATTTAAAAGGATTCCACTCGAGAAAGTGTTTTATCCTCTGTGGTCGAGGGGACAAAGTTGAAGCTGTTGAATAAAAGACACCAATTCAAGATACAGTTTATAAAAAATAAAGATACTCTATCTAGCTGTCATTGCAGACTTCCACAACTGATAATAGTAATAATAATGCTGTTGACGGACTTATTTGGCCTTGGGAATCATTGTCAGGCTTTGATGCATCTACTGCGAATGATGAATTACATTTGACATCCATGTGCTCACACTCTAGTGAAGTACGTAGTGAGTACGTATGTGCACTCAGTTGGTACTTGGATATGTTTATTTTACTGTCACAACATTAAAGCGAACCTTGAATGCAGGGGATGATTGTCACTGAAGGGCGGCTTCACTTTGATAGGTTTCCACTTGGCACTTTTGGTGAGGGTGGCAACCATCCACAGTCCACAATCCACACTCTACGGCTACTCTGTGGCGTCACGTGGCGCTCGTCTACTGTCTACTGCTTGCTTGCCACCTCAGTCTCCCTCTCACTCTCACTCTCCCTCTCCCTTCGCTCTCTCGCTGTCTGCCTCTCTTTGTGGCAGCCTCTGCCTTTTGGCTTGTGTAGACAAACATATTTGCATATGTTGGCGGCATATTTTAACAAATCCTGCTGGATTTCCTGCTGAACAGACACCAGATACACACACACACTCACACACACTAGGGCAACATGCCTTTTTGACAACTCATAACAATCACTCATCATAAACAAAGCGTCCGGCCTCAAAGTTGGCAGGCTCAGCATCAGTATCAGTATCAGCTTCAGTTTCAGCTTCTGGCTAATGGCAGACAATGCGCGAATCTGTGATGTATGAGTATGTACACATGTATGTAGTGTACATACATATGTAAGCTTTCTCCTTTGTTAATGTGAAAAGAATACTAATAATGATTAAGCAGCCAAATCTCTTTAAGCAAGTCCTGCAATTGATAATTATCATTGCATTAAGCTCCGTCAAAACAAGTTCAGTTTACTTGATAAATATTGAAAGATGTTTATAATTATTTAAAGGATGTATTCATTGGCTATTCATCGGTCAGAGAAAATTAATTTAAATACGACTTTAGTTATTATTATAGTGCAATCACCTCTCTACTATAATTATGATTAAGCAGCGAACTACCTTAAACAAGTGCTACAACTGTTAATTATAAACATTTTCTGAACTCAAAATTAAATATTTTGAATAAATTTAATATTTAAAAAATAAATGCATTTAAGAGCTTTCAAAAAAAAATAACCTTTTAAATTCACATATGTACATTAGTTGGAATAAAAATAGCATCAGTAAAGTAGGTTTGGATATATATTTCCAAGTCAGGTAATTGTTTTAAATAAATTTAAAAATAACCAAAATTTATTAAATATATTTTGAATATTTCTGGGAACAATTTAAAAAAGAAATCATGAAATTAATTAATATTAAAACAATTACTATAATGGAACTCAAAAAATAAATAGAAAACAGTCACCTTAGAATAGATTTGTAAATATGTTTCAGAAAATGTATTTGATGTTCTTGTGTAATTAAATGAGCTATCATTCGTTGCAGGTAATCAACAGAGAATCCTTTTATTTCCTTTTCTGTTTGTGGCCAAGTCAAGAGTGTGCAATAATTATTTAATCTGCTGCAAATTAGTTGGCCGGCAACAGAAGCTTGTTTATTGCCTTTTAGCCAACCATTTATCCATTGGCCTCCCGGCCAGTTTGGCAGCTTGGCAGCTTGGCGTCTTCTTGAGTTGAGGCGCATCTTGAGTTGAGGTCAATTAAGAGAATCCGCAAAATAATTGCCAAGAAATTTATTCGCTTCATTAACTTGTTAAAGGACGTGGACATGAAAGTTAAGCACAAAGTCAGCCACATGAAGTCAGCTAGAAAATTAAGTGAAATAATTAAATCTCAATCGGAATCTATTAGATTGGTCTCAGCCTCAACCCTTGTCATCTGAAGGAGAGGGAAGTGGGTAGTGGGCAGGGGGATGAAGTGAAATAAATTGTGGAAGGCCATCAGCTAATCTGGCCTGAAAGCCAGCAAGGGGTTAACGAGTTGTTGCTGCTGGGGTTGCAAAGATTTTAACATTTTTGGTGTCTATTTTGGAAATGCAACAAAACTGAAGATGCGAATGGGGATGAGATGGGGTGGGGTGGGGTGGAGTGGAGTGGGTTGGAGTGGGGAGTCATCTGGAGTCTGGCAGAGCCATTTATCACCCACGCAGCATCTTTCATAATCAGGCCAACAGGCACAGGCAGTAGGCAAAAATGCAAATGACTCACAAAGGTACAAAGGACCAGCCGCGGCTTTTAATTTACAACATCCTACGAGCCAGTTGGGCACCAGCAACAACAACAACAGCAACAGACCCTCATATGCATCTGAAAATGTATCTGCCCCATACGAGTTGTAGTTGTTGTTGGTTGTCTCTTGTCTCTTGTCTCTCGTCTCTCGTCTCTGTTGTCTGTTCTCAACTCTCAGTTCTCTGTTCCTCTCGGCAACATCCGCCATTGCACGGCAGATGGTCGGACGTCGATATTGCCTTTGCCTTTGGTTTTTGGTTTTTGGCTTTTGAGTTTTTGGCCAGGCCAGACAAAAGGTCGGCACATCCACAACCACATTCACATTCCGGCCGACTTAATTAATTTATGCACTCAGTGAAAATGCATCGGGGTCGGTTTAAGGGACTGGGCTCGAACTGGAACTGTGACTGGGACTGGACAGTTTATTTGGACTTTAGCTGGACATCATTTCTTTGCTCTTCTTGAAAACCCGCCTAATTTCAAAATTAATGAGCGGCATCTTGATGGCCGATGGAAGCGATAAGCCTCATGATTTTGACTGTCACACATAAACAGAGTAAGAGAGAGAGAGAGAGAGAGAGAGAGAGAGGAAGAGAGGGAGACACGACTAAAAGCGGCATCCTCCCCGCATCTGTTGTCGACCATGGCCAAGAAGAGCCGAAGTAAATCACGTGTTTATTGGCACTTCACTTACGACACCGTCACCAAAGTCACCGAAGTCACCAAAAATGGCACCGCTCTGACTCTGAACTGACTCTGACTCTGAGCTGTGGGACTCACTGAGTCTGCGACCTCAACGACGACGACGACGACGCCGACGTTTGACGTTGACTTCGACGGATCGGAAAAGGGAACAGAAGGGGGAAGGGAAAGGGTAAAGGGAATGAGCTGGGCAACGTCATTAATTAGCCGGTTTTGAAGTGTGGGGAACGGATGGCAAGCGACGTGTTTATTTGGTTTCTACTGCCGTCCAACATCTTATATATATATATATGTATATGTGTTGGGACTTCGTTTACGAGGCTCTTTCGGTTTGCCTTTAATGCCGCACTCTACAGACGTGGCCAATTATATTGGCCTAAGGCATAAATCACAATAAGCGGCTAATAAGTGTATAACAAAATATACAAATACTTAAGCATACAAATAAATCTATTAAAAACACTAGTTATAACAAAGGACAAGAATTAATGTCTTCTTAACTACTTGCAACAAAATGTGCCAACAACTACAAGCTGCTTTAAGATATGAAAATCAAATAAAAATAAATTGCCAGCTCTTAATAATGTTTAATTTAAAGAGTATCAACAATTTATTTTATTTCATTCCATACAAAAGTGTTTTGGTATCAATATTTCTGGCCACCAGTGTAAAGAAGATACTCTTGCATTTATTTGGTTTGACCGGAAACTTCTTATCTTGTGGATAATCTTATTGATGTTCCAGATGACGATTTGGGTTTAATTCTGAACTTAAGACAAGCATAAATTTTGTGCAGCGTATAAAATTGAATCATTTAATATCATTCCATTGGGCAAGATATTTCCTTGATAGAAGACCACTCACCTCAGCATCGGAATTGGAATCAAGCCAGACAAACAGTCTACCTCGTCTCACCTGATTTTAATATCCATACACTCCTTCTATACAATGTAGAATTTAGATAATGTATGTAAACAAATAAACAAAGCGTCTGTTAATTAAGTGACTTATAGATTTATCTCCCATCTGCTCATTTTAAATTGACTCATCATCATATTTCTATATTGTGTATGCTATCTGTTTTAAAACAGAAATACATTTAATTGTAAATTATACTTATATTTCTCTCTTTATATTTTCAGCTCAAAAGGGAATCCTGACATATGGCCGTAATCATCTGGTTTGCATATAATATTCTAAAATTTATTTATTTCAAAATTCAACTAAAATCAATTTTATTTCCAGATGCATCACTGGTCAACGCTCCCGAATATTAAGATACAATCATTTGTTATTATACGTTACTCATTAATTATTTTAAATCCCAATAAAAACGAAATAACGACAGAATATAAATAGGCTATTTAAATGCAATTATGTAATTAATCAAGAGCCAGTTAAGTAATTGGTAAATTGAAAATATTGTAAATTAAATTTTAGTCGAAACAATGACAAACTTAAGAAATTCTGCAATATGTATCTCAGATTGTAATAAAATATGTAAGCAGCACATTTATTATATAAGATTAAAGATTTAACTAAGCTTACAATGTGTCACAAAAAGGAAAATAGCGAATATTAACAAAATTTAGGATTCTCAGAAATATCATGTTATTTGATGTATTCACACTAACAAAACCATTTAGCAAAGAAATCAGAATCTTGGAGTTGAAACCATTTTTAAAAGTATATCTTAATGTGGAATAATAAAATGGTTGCATTGAAATGCATATGAATATGAAATTATAATATGATCGCGCAATGAATGCAGATGTTTTTCAAAATACTTAGTGTAATATTTCTAGCGAACACAAAAGAAAGCAGTACTGATCTAACCTAGCATGAACTGTTTGCCGTATGTTTGTATGCTTGTGTATGTGTTTCAAAAGATTTATAAATCTTAATTAAGAGTTTTAATTATAAGAGCTCGATTAAAACATAATTGTATTCCTAAACATTATCAGAGGGGACATTAACCTTGTGAATTCCACTTGAAGAAAAGCAGCGAACAGCTGTTATATTAAGTGTACTGCTTGCAAGCAGTGTGCATGCTGCATTCTTTACCGAACGTCATTAGTTTGAAATTGGAATTGAAATAGATCGACTCTATTATAGATGATCCCTATATCGAATAAGCTTTGAGATTGATCTTGAAGTAGTACCTCTTTACCAATAAAATTCTCCATCTGATTTATATATAGAAAGTCTCAAAAGGGGACTTATTATAATTATTACTTGTAATGTCTAACAACCTTTTCATTACCTTATTTGTAATAATTAACAAATCTTTTTTCCAAGAAGCTGTATATAAAAAATCCTAAATAAAAACAGGGTAGCAGCCATTTCATTGATATAACCCCGTTATGCTGTGTATTCTTCCGGCTCTTGTTAGAATTAAGCCTGCATTCCACTACGCAAAGTAATATGCCAATGAATTTAATGACTTTATTTAAAAAGCAATCAAAAAGCAATATCTGCAAAAGTTGCAAGATTATTAATTTTAATCCGCGTTAACATAGGTCATAGGTCAAATTTATCCTCTGGCTGCCGTAGTTCTGAAGATAAACCACCTACATAAATTAGACCTGTTTGAAGGGTAAAAATTAATTCAGCCAGCAAATACATTGACCGGCATTTCGCATACGTTAGTCAGAATTATGTAATACGCTTGGTTTGAATTAGGTAAATAATGATCAAATAAAGCATTATTTTAATTAGATCATTTTGTTCTATTAGGCGCAGAGTTGTCTGATTAGAAAAACTAATGTTTTCTAATTTGCCTTCATCCGAATATTTTTGTCAGCCTAAAAGTATGCAACATTTTTTGTAGTTCATAAACTGCAGCATACTTTTATAGAATGTTCGATTGGAAGCTATATTCTTGCTTGACTTTTACTAACAATAAACGAAAAGTAATGAATTTTGATTTATAACAATGATATGAATCAACTTATCATTAATATCTTAATAATAATTTAATAGACAATCTAGAATATATTCATTTTGAATTCTGTCAACAATTTGAGAGCTCTCACTTAGTCGATTCAACGGAAAACGAAAGAAAAACAATCATTTGGCTATTGATAAATGTGAAATGTGAACGAAAGCCACCCTATTTTGGTCATTTATTGTCTAATGGAATTAAAAATCTATTGTTGGCTCTTTACTACCTGGAAGTGGTGGGTAATATGGGTCACATCCTCATCTAAAATAAAAGAGAGCTGGCCAGATGAGATCTAAATTTATACAAGTAATGTGGGGAAGTTGGCAAATCGAGCATCATAATAAATCATGCCAAACTGTTTTGGGCACACACAGAAAGTCAAACAAAATACGATCACTTAAAAGTATTCAGGCATTTATTTATGTCAAAACATGGTACGTTAAGCCGAACCCTCCAGAAAAAGGTATCACCAGGGGTCAGTCGTATAACTCAATTAAAGACAACGACAACGACGAAGAGGAGGACGAAAAGGAGGATGGAAAGGAGGACGATGTCTCTCCTCTGCCCTCACGCAAAGCGTCGCAGCGGGACGTCGTCGCATTAGCCACTTTTCTACATCTTCGTCTGCTGATTTTGGATTTGAGCAGTTGCTCAATGGCCAAACAGCTAAAGAAACTTAAACACAAATCCAAACAATGCCCAACTATATGACGATCGAGATCGTTGTGGTTTAGGACGACGGCGGGTGACTGCAAAATAGACGCCACACAACAAAATATCAAATGAAACTTGAACTGACCATTCTGAATGAAACAGTCTCTCTCCTTTTCTTTCTCCCTCTGCCACTCTCGTTGTCTCTTTCTGTATGTGTCCTCATTGTTGCTGGTACAGACAGCTGCCGCTGTGTGGCCCAAACCGATCCGATCCGATCCGCCTGCACAATTGCAATTGAACCCTGGCCACGACCGACCTCCAAGGGCAAGCGCAGAAAACATGATTTTTATGTAACGAGAACATTGTTCTCGCAGTCACTGTCCCTGTCCATGGCCACCTTTGCAATTGCGTCGTCGTTGGCGATCCACAGCGATCCACAGCGATCCATTGCGATCCATTGCCATTACAGAGGAGACTCCACAGATACACAGACACAGATACACGACTCCGACCGCCGCGACGGATCGTGCAAAGCTTTGACTCCGACAGGTGGCGCCGGCGCCAATTTGAATTTGAATATGAGAACATCCACTGATTACGAGTATTTTGCAGTTAACCAGCATTCCAAGGGTTCTTCTTTAATTTGAGACAGTCTAAATAATGAAAATAACAATAACAAAATGTAATGACATTTCTTTTTGCTGAATATAATAAAAAGAACAATACAATTTATACTAATACTTTCTGTTTGTTCTACTACCACTTTCTTTAATGCTACAAAATTAATGGAATTCATTATTGTAGTGATACTAGTTAATACTTCTAGAATTACTTTAAAATAGAGACAGCAAAAATAATTAATAATTAATAATAATAGTTCAATTTCATAATTAAGTTCAGTTGTTTTGGACACAAGAGTTTGATGAAGTGTTAACACTTAAGATTTTAAATTTTTAATTTACGGAAAAGATAAGGGTCCTTCTTAAAATTCGATATCTTAAGACAAAAAATATTACTAATGCAATGATTTAAATAATAAATTTTTAACAAAAAAATTAACTCTCTCAGAATTAAGTTTATACTGTTGCCTTAAAATTTTTATGACATTTATTGATGGCAATTCAAACAATGAAATTTAAAATATTTAATTTTAGAAATGCACAAAGGGGGACCCTCTGTATAAAACTCGCATTTTGAAAAGAAAAAATTATTTATCGAAATGATTATACTTTGAATGTAGAATGAGGTCAAATTATGATCGAAACGACATTTCACTTCAAATTGTGTTCAGTTTTGGCAAATCTAAAGGAGTTTGAATTTTATTTGAGTTCCGATCTAGAAACTTACCCGCCAGGTGGCGCCAGTACTACTATTTTCGCCTTGTTGAGTTCTAAAATAATATAATATGTGTGGATAACAAAGGCTAAAGTTTTTTCACATAAATTTTTATAAATTTATTAACTATCAAATTGGAAGTACTTTTGTCTTTATAAGATTTGAAATGTTATCTTTACTTTGGGTACTAAAAAAAGCAATTAATAGAATTCCTGAATTAATCGTGATGCTTTCCCAATCAAAGATACTTTTTATTAAATCTGCTTAATCCCTGAGATAACCCGGGCACACTTTCGCCGAGTATGGGGCGTGTGTCTATTTGAAATGCTTTTGGATTCGGTTCGGGAATATGTATAAGAGAGTGTACTATCTTGTGAGTACACGGCATAGAGTTGTAATCTTGAACACGTGATGTTATTTATGTGCTGCCCAAGTATCTTCATTGCAACCCCCTGGAATAAATGTCATGCGCCTTAAACTGTTTCATAAATTTCATTTAAGGGTAGAGAAAAGTTAAGATGAAACACGCAGATTTACCAAAAGCGTTTTCCATGCTCGTTAAGTGACGTTCAGCTCAAATGCAAACACATTATTCCGTCATTGATAGGGTATCTGAAAAGCTTAACAAGAGGCACATTTTATTTGGGTAAAATGGGAGATAATTTGAAGAAATACAATAGACTCTAAATAGTTGCTGTTGATTAAAATTAATATAAAATGTAATATGAAGAAATATAATACTTCATAAAAAAAAAAAGTTTTTAATCCATCTTTCTTTTCTTTTAACAAATCAGAATACAAGAAAATCAAAGAAGACAGACAAATTATTATTCAAGTGTTAATTTAATGCTGTTAAGTTTGCCTCTAATCAGTACAAATCGAATTTATGAGAGTCCTTATTTGAGAATCTCTACTATCTCCAGAACATTAGTTGTGCTACATATTATCCTTTATAGGTAGAAATAATTAATAGATAAAAATCTTTATTAAATTCACCTTTCTTTATTTTTAGTTAACCATATCACAAAGAATAAATATTTAAGAGTAATGTAGTACAACTCGAATTTATAAGTCTTTAGTTAAGAATCTCTACTATCTAGCTACAGTTCATACTTCATGCTACAGTATATATTACCCTTTGTAGGTAGTTTAATGGGGTATGACCTAGATCGCCTGATGAATGAAGAGGATCGTTGAAGAGTGTCCCTTGATGAGAGACACTGTCAACTGGCGCCATGCACTGTCCGAATTCTTATTCTTATCACTGTTATGTGTCCTTTTTTATCTACGGAGTCAGTTTTACAGGCGCGACACTTGTGAATGGGAATGAGAATGGGAATTTTGAGGACAATAGCGCCGTTGTGGGTCGCATATTAGAAGAAGAGAAAGATGGAAGATGGAAGATGGAAGAGCGTCAGGATGGCACCGTCGCCAACTGCGAAGATCTTATTTTAATTGCTTGACCGGTCGTTCGATCCGTCCAACGATCGATCGATCACACGCAGTGTTGACCTGTCTAGGTCAAAGGACACAACAGTTGTTGTAACTGATAACTGGTGACTGGTGACTGGTAACTGGTAACTGTTGCGTATCGGTTACGCGGGCTAATGAACATAATGTTGTACAAGTATCTTTAAGATGCATTCCATATTTTGTACGCAAACTACCTGACCGACTACCTGTTCATGTCTCTGACTTCATCTCTGTCTCCGTCTCTGGGATAGTTAATCTGTCCCTCTTGCGATAACATTTTAGTGCTCAATTTTAGCTCTACGCCCTTTTGTGGTTTTGCTCTTTACAACTGTTTATGCCTCTTATGATTGTCTATTGGCCCTGTCTCGATCTCGATCTTGACTTGGCTTTGTCCTGCCGCCACTGGACACTGGACACTGGACTTGTTCCCTTTTCTCCTCTCGCAATCATCGCGAGTTGTGCTTGTCAATCCCAAAGTCGTTTTGAATGTAATTTAATATCATATTGGTTGTATTTTTATTTTAACCAGGACAGCTTAGTTTGGGCCATAATATGAGGGCATATCGAGAAATGGAAGTTGTTCACACATTGACCATGTCCATGTCCATGTCTATGCCGTCGCTTAGATACTCTACTCTCTCTCTCTCTCTTTCCCTCTTATTCTCCGTCTCTTTCCTGAAGGGAGTGCGTGCTTGCGGCCATTAAGGTCTCTGGTTTCTTACCAAATGTCCCACTGTCCGATTGCCTTTTGAATGCGTCGCTCATTTAAATATTTTATCATTTGATGCGCTGAGAAGACACTAAAGAGAATTTTATATCTTTTCAGTTCGCTACGTTTTTATCACTCGAATGAACAAAAACATTTGTTACCAATCAGAGTTCTTAATTTTACGGCCCGGTCTTTGTATATGTGTGTTTGCGACAAAAGTGCCGCTGCGACACAAAGTGGTCCCAGACACTGGACACTGCTACAGTGGACACTCCGACAACGGACAGTGGACAGTGGTCACTGTGGATGGCGATCTTTTGTCGGCTTTGTCGCAGAAATTAGTCGTGTATTCCTTTAAAGCTTGTATTCAGTGCCAGTATCTTAATTGGCTTTGATGCTGCGATGGCCTTTCATAAATTTCAATTCCTCTCTCCTCTCACTCTCTCTCTTCCTCTCTCTGTCTTTCTCTGTGTATACCCACACACACGCTTACACAACTTGTTTACATTAGCTGCTAAAAGCCTTAATGAGAATTCTGTCTGAATATAAACGACATGAACTCAAATGTTAGAATTTGAATAATTGTCGTTATATCTATCAGATGATAGCTTCAAATCATAAATAATAATAAACAAGAAAACATATACATATTCATATGTCAATTGATTGAGTATGACGAATATTGAATACTCTGCACATTACTCCAACTGAAATTTATTAAAGACATTGCCAATTTTGTCTGTGCTTGTTTGATGTCAATTCCAAATTTGTTGTTTAAATAGTATTCCGATTTTCTTGTTCTGATTTTCTTGCACATTGACCTGCAATAAACAAAAAACATTATTAATTTAGGCAAACAAGTATCTTTATTTAAAAATATTAGAACTGTGTGCATTTGCAGTTTTAGCTTACTTACATACCCTTTTTATTATCATCTAAAGTCATGAAATAAGTGTGGGACTGGTTCACTTTTTATGAAATGTAAGCTTTATTTTTTAGCTTTATCTGCATATTATTTTAGAACATTTTTAATAAAAAAAAATTTTTACACAAAACACATTAACATCATTATTTAGTTAAAAATACTCATTTTAGTCCTTTTTTGAACAAAATTTGCTATAAAGTCAACTCTTTTGGAAAATTATATGTAGCAGATATTACAAGGCGCACTTAGAACTATAATTCCATAGGTAAGTTAAATTTAGCTTATAGTTAACTTAGACATATTTTAAAATTTGGCATTAATTTCTTCAAAGCTTAACTTTAAAATATTATTCAGCTACTTAACACAGAGCTTACCTAGATATTGAGAAAAATGGCCTTAATATCTTGTATATTACATACAGGTGTGCCTCTGAAATCTCTTCGACTTGAATTTGACTTAAATTCGTATTAAATTTATGTCAAATTTAATACAAATTTAAGTCAAATTCAAGCAAAAGCGATTCCTGTGGCACCCCTGATAGTGTGTTGGATTGGATTCAGAAACGTGTTAGTTTTAAAAATAGATAAATCAGTTAGAAATGAAAATATATCTTTGCCAGGAACGTTTAAAATAATAAACATTTAATCGCATTTTATTTTAGATATTAATTACTTAAATTACAATATTCATTCCTTTATAAAATAAGATTTTTCTTAAATCTATACTTTGTGATATTTCTACAAAACTACACAAATCAATTTGACTACCAAAGTTTATAGTCCTCCGGTTAGATAGATAATTCTTCCTTTAAAAGTCTACTCATAATGGGAATAATTGATAACTGAACAGACACTCGTTCGAGTCCTTTAAGGAACTGACAAATTGCAATGCATAAATTTGGCCCCAGGTGAAGCGGAGAAATAATGTCAACTGCTCGACTGCCAAATGGCCAAATGTCATGGGCCTGGCCAAGAATATGGAGCAGTTGTGCTTTTTACCATAAAAGGCAAATATGTTAACTACGGAAGAAGAAGCAGAGAAGATCCCACTGCGATCTTAAATTTATGCAGGCCAATAATTTATGTGTGTGCGTCTGTCTCTCTCTCTCTCCCTCACTCTCTCTCTCTCCCTCACTCTCTCTCTCTTTTATAGTAAGTACACGCTGTCACAATACTTATGCATGCCACTGTCTGTCCGAATTGTCATGGTCATAATGCTAAATGTAAGAGGGTCTTGAGTCTTTTCATCCCCCCCCGCAAAAATGAAACGCGGCATATTGGTAAAATTTCACGCTCATTTGCCCGCTGGTCAACTGACAAAGTGACTAACTGACTAACTGACTAAGTGACTAACTGACTGAATGCTTCTATCTATCTGACTGTCCGACTGTCATTTCGACTGGTCAACGGTCAGTGGTCAGGGGCTAATTTATAGAGCGGACTGCGTTTTATTTTATTTTGTTTTCTGTTATTTACCATGAGAGATTCCATTTATGCGGGATGAGGGGAGTAGCGGGAATTGGAAGTGGAGTTGTAGTTGTAGTTGGAGTGGGGCAGGTAAATTGAAAAATGGACATTTGTTGTTACAGATCTGCATTGACTCTTTAGCGAGTAGAAGCGGAGAGGGAGAAGGGAAACAAGTTGAAAGGTGGTGGGTCGATTTTGGCTTTGACTTTAACTTTTCGGCTTAGATAAGCTGACGGCTGACGCTGCCACTTCTGTTGCTGCTGCCTCTTCCTTCTGCTATCTCGGCTGTGACAGACGCTCTGTCCGTCTGTCTCTCTGTCTTTCGGTCTGTTTCGGGGGTTGTTCGGCTGCTGGTTTGACATGCAGATGTGACGAGCGCGGATTTGTTTCGTGTATCTTTTCATTTACAAGCGAGTACTGTTTGTGTATCTGTGTATGTGTATCTGTATCCGTGTATGTATGTATCTGAATCTGTGTGTGTCACAGCGACAACAACTTGATTTTCTCGGTTTTTTGAGCGATGCGCTTTTTTTTCTGCTTTGCTCTTTTGGGGCGATATTTGAAAATCCTTTTTAAGCTTGACGAGGTCCGCGTCGCGCAGGATAACAACAACAACCCAAAAGCAGAAGAAGAAGCAGCGTGCTCGCGAGTGCATTTGACACTTTTGTAGTTGATGGATTACGCTTAATTATTGATTAAATGGGCTTGTACTTGTCAGTTGCCCCGTTGAACGAATCCATTATAAAATTTGAATGTATTTTGAATACGAGCACCAAAATTAGATTTAAATTTTGTACCGAATTTATAATTTGACACACACAAACACACACAGACACAGATACACTTGATGGATGCAGAGGACGGAGCTTGTGGCATGCGGCAGGCGCTGTGGCAAGTACAAAAAAAGAAAGAGAAAGACAAAGGAGGCTGGGAATTTACGTCAATGTCAATACAACTTATTGATATCGATGCGAAGCGCCTTTATAGCAAACGTATACATGTGTATGTGTGTGTGTGTGTGTTGAGAACAGGCAGCGAGTCTTGGCCATGGTCACGCACTTGGAACAGAAACTGCGACTGCGACTGGGAGAGAGACTGAGAGAAACGGCGTTGTCGATTAAAGCGATAACGCGGAGCCTTTTTAGAGATGCCGCGTCGTTATTTTTCGGTTGTCGCTGCTTCATCTGCTCTGATTAATTCTCTGTGATGAATGCCGCTTACTGCCGCTTGCCGCTTGCCACTTGCCACTTGCTACTTTACGTTCAAATGGGATCTGCCAAGCAGAAGAAGAAGAAGACGAAGCTTTGATTTATCGACATTCCGATGACCGTGCCGATGTTCATGCCCGTATCCGACTCCGAGTATCCATATCTGACGCCATTTTGCGTGAGGAGCCATTGCCTCATTGGCTCCATTTGTAGGTGCAGCTTTCGACGAACTAAAGCTTTCGGCATCCGACTCGAAAGCTTTGCCACAAAGTGCAGGCCAACGGTAGACAGTTAGATAGATAGTTCCCATGAAATGAAAGCTAAGCTCCGTTGCTAAGGCACTGCACGCAATAGTGGGAAATTCTAGGGTATCTCGCTGGTGCAGTCTTTAATACTGGGCAATTTTTGTTGTGATTTATTTATGCTCATTGGATTTTCTCGCTTCAGCTTTCATCATCAAATGAATATCCTCATATGCATTACCCTCTGCACAACTGTTTGGCTGTTCGCAAATTTCCCAGTATTTCCCCTGTGCTTGTGGCCACAGAGCGTAGCGAAGCACCGCCTGTTAAAAAATGGCTGCGCATTTATCTGAGGCATGTACGCCATGTGCGAGAAGAGCACAGCTAGACTGACGGTCACACTCATGCTCTCGTGCCAGCTCGCTCTAGCGGCATTTCCCCTCAATGCTCACGCTATTTTCCTTCTTTTTCTTTTCTCGTTTTTCACTTTTCTCTCCCGTTGTTCTTCTTCGGTCGCTTTGATAAGCAATGCAAAACTTTAATCGTCGTTTTACAATTCTAATATGCCAGTCATCGGCATATGTATTAAAATCAATGTACAACAATGAAATACAAATCTCTGTGTTGATTTCACAAATGGATAACAACAACAACAAGAACAACAACAATGTATGTGTATAATACAGATAATAACATTAATTGTTTGGATTCTACATGAGTATTACTTAGAAGTAAAAACGTTTGCAAACAATCAGAATTTAAAGATTTATTCTTATTCTTTAGAATTCACTATTTATTTGTATCTCAATAAATTAATTAATTTAATGAGTTAACAAACATAAAATCTACTTTTTATTGCAATGAATATTCATTCTGATAATCTGACAAGCTGTGAATAATTTAAAAATGAGTGTAAAATCTTTAAAAATTATAAAACCTACCTTATTCGGTTAAAACATAATTTAAAAGATGAGTTTTACTTCAATTAATTAAACAAAAGTCATGCTATGCTATCATTTATTTGGAAACAAACATAGCATTTTATATTAGAGTCTCATGAATTATTTATGAATACGAATTTCCAATTACAATATCTCTATGGTTCAAGTTATAGCAATAACAACGATTTTGTCACAGTTTTAGCTTCCACAAACATTCATTTATTCGTTCCTTCATACATTCATTCATTTTTCCATACTTTTTTTGTGTGATTTATATAATGATATATAGATGAATGATAATTAATCTAATGAAACGCTAATCTAATATTGACAATCATATTCAGTTTCAATTTTTCGCTATATAAAAATAATTTTGTTTCACCTTGAGTTTGTTATCACTATAATTATTAAACACATTTAGCCTTGCGAATATATGAACAAATGAATGTTATATGAACATTTGTTCAATAAATTCCATCCTCATCAATTTTGAATAGACATTAAATATAGTTAATAGTTGTGAGTTAAGTATTTAAAACATATACGCCTATAATATTTAAGCCAATTTAATTAATAGGAAAATTTAAAATTAGATCGAATTTTACAATTCAAAGTTAAAAAATAAACACAAGAGGTAAGGAACTGACGTTTGCATATCTATATTTACTAATCTATCTGTTCTATATTTTTCCACGTTGGAAACAATCCAGTTTACTCTACCTAATATTTTGTCATGTTTGACTAGAGACTATTTTTGTTCTGCGTATATTTTATTGTTTAATTTAAAGCTGCTAGGAAATTGTTATTTTGCTTAGGAACTGTTTAAAGAGTTCATCTTTTAAGCATGTACAAATATCATCCTAGCTTATTTTCATCTGTTTAATGAATTATTAATTAATCAATTATTAGCTAATTAAATTTGAAATTTATCAAGAATAATTATTTTACTATAATATCGATATTGATATAATTGAGATAATTTTAAATATTATTTTAATATTAAATTAACTGGATTCTTTCTGTACTTCTAAGTTTAATTTCCCCAGCAATAAACAAACTCAACTTAAATTACATTAAATAGTTGATGACAACAAAATAATATTTCATCTATTTCAAGAGAGAAACAGTTATTTCAATTGTAATTACCCAGAACTAATTTAGTTTATGTACTGAATTTTCTTATGACCATGACCAAATGTCCACAAATGCTTAAACTATTAACAATACACTCTCCAAGGGAAAGCCTTAACCCACAGCCCCCCCTGGCCCTGCCTTTGCCACTGACCCTTTCAGCTGTGAATTCATGTGTGGGCGTAAAAATAATGACAAATCATAACTAACTATGCTCAAAGCTCCGCCCAACCGCTAGCGTAACGGAACTTTCCTGTCCTGAAAATAAACCCACTTATTCCATTCTCTATCCTCCATCCTCCCCGCCAGGTTGACGGCTCACAGCCGGACACCTAAGCTCGTTTGGCAAAGCCTGCAGCACATCTAAAGTTTTAAATTTCGGACATTTGTCCGTCACGGCCAAAAGGGCCAACGATGCGCGTTGAAATCGAGGGTTGAACTCTCCTGAAAGCCTCGACCTGAGCATGAACAGGAACAGATACATATGTATGCATGTAGATACATACAAATACATGTATATAAGTATGTGTAAGGATATATGTTGGATATGTATATGCAGCGACCGCTGACTCCAGGGACTGACGTGTGTATGTGTGTGGAGGCCTAAGACAAATGTGGTGACAACGAGAGGGAGAGAGAGTGAGATAGAGTGGAGAGTGTCCTTGTAGTTCAGCTGAATGTAGTTTGTTTGACATCTATTTAAAAGTTTAATCGGATGAGTGTAGTCTGCGTGGTTAGGCTGACCAAAACACAGTGTTTTACATTGTCATTGACTTTCGGCATCGGCACCAAAAGCGACAGGTGTAACATTCACGTTGAGAGACAGAGACTGCGACTGACTGACCTTTCCCAGGACATTCAGGACACCCGTAGTCTGTCATCGGACAACACTTTCAACACCGCTCTGTGTTCTCTGCCTCTGCTTCTGCCTCTGAAATGTTTTGGTCGTGAAGCTCTTGCAACACAATTGAAGCCAAATGATAAGAGCACCTGAGAGATGGGTTAATGTCAGCCTGTCGCCAACTAGCACTTGAGCACATTTTGATCGGCAAACCAAACACATAGGCTGATAGGCTGCCCAATAATGTAAATACAACAAGTTAAAAATCTGCAGTCGAGTGAGCTCGACAGTGAGATACTCGACAAATTAACTAAATGGAATCAAATATTTCAATAAATAGCGAACAATAAAAATATTGAAATATATATTTATTGATACTTCGCAGTTGGAACCTGCCAACGAAAATTGGAAAAAAGAAAAGAAAAAATAAGTAGATGTATCTTGCATAGTTGTCAAGTATCTTGCCCAATCCATATGAAATTTATATTGGAATAGAAAATTCTTTCCAATCTTCTAAGTTCCAAGACTTTATTAAATTGGTTCAGTATGTAAGCTTAAGAGACTCCGAATACTCACCGGTCCATTGACAGGGCATTGTAGACTGAGGAGTCACCTATCCAAGTTAGGAATTGTAAGCAGTTCCGCAATTTCGAGGAGGAATCCTCGATGCACATACTAGCAGGATGCACTGCTCTATCTAGACGTAGATGTAGTTTTCTAGGGAAACTTGTGCTACCGAAGGAAGACATAGCAGACCTCAACCCGGTAAAAATTATCGACTTCGTGCGAGAACTAGTGTTGATGGATGAGCTATAGGTTCAGAAGGGGACTCAATAGATCCAAAGGGTTGCAGTGCAGGTTTCTCCCATTACAATAATAATAATAGAGCTTAATCAAATTTCTTTTCTTTCTTATGGTATAATTATTAAATTAAAGATTTTAAATAAAAATACAAAAATAAATAAATAGTCAGAATTATTTAGAATTTCCCTGTTAATTTGTATATTAGTTAAAACTGTATACTATAAGGGATCAAAGTTTTCTTCTTCTACATGTCACAAACATAGCCACAAAGTTATAAGACTCATCAACTCTTTGGAGGAGATGGAAATAGATATAGTTCTAGCTCTTTGCTGAAGTGGAGCACAACTGCTCTAGCTGGCAACTGGCAACTGGCAACTGACCAAGCTGACCATCATGGCTTATCTGTGGAGTAGTCGGCAAGTAAAGTAATTGTCGGCAAATGTTTGAGTTTGTGTTTTGTGTTTGCTCTTTGCCGCTATCTGGAGGCGGAAACTTGAAATGCATGAATTCGACACTTTGTCCGAATCGAGTATCGGACAACAAGAATGCTTATTCAAATGTTATCAATGACAACAATAGTTCTCTCCTCTTCCCTCTTCCATTTGGCCCACTCTTGGCTTTGGGTAAGTGCGAAACTTTTAATTAAATGCCTAATAGATGTTTGTCAATCTTGTGCGGCGCTCGATTAATAGACTTCACTTTTCGATTCGATTTCATTCAGTCCCGTGATCTTTCGTGTCGTGTCTATATCGTAGGCAATTAATTTTTCAACAGACGACGTGAGTGTCGACTTTGACTCGACACGCACTCACATGCACTCACTTCATTTGAATCGAATTGACTATTGGCTTTAACTTGGCTCGAACACTTTCTGCACTTTGTACTCTTACGCAGCCAACTGTCCCATTTCATTTGACATTTGCCGACAATCGACAATCGATAAGCTGGCGCCGCAACTGTTAACACGTCCCATAGATATACAATTCATCCAGTAGATATATTCATATTCATATTCACCCCCGTGAGTAAGAGAAGGAGGTTAGTCTGCGGCTCAGTATGTTAACGATAAATTTAATTTCCTTTACCGAATTGATTTGATATACTTTTAATTTAATTAATTAAAAACCCACAGAGACAAAATCTACCAGTTATTTTACTAAAATATCATTCCGAGTATATCACGTGCTGAAAATACACTTTACTCATTCACACTTGGCTCAGAGGAATAAAATAGAATTCTTTCTCTTATGACAAATCTGTGAGTAATAGCTAAATATGCATACATGACATTTCTTTTGTTTCTACTATTTAATATCAAATCAATCTTCAAATTAAAATTAATATTAGGTATGCATCTTCACTGTGAACTGTTTTTGCTCAATTCACTTTTAATTTGTACATTTTTTAAATAACTCTGCAGCATCAGAATAATATTTCAAGTATTTGTCAACTGTTTCTTCCCAATTTATTTCAATAATTTTATAATTTAATTGGTAATATTGTAATTATTATAATACTTCTGCTTACACTTATTATTTATTTCACCTTTTTTGTTATGTTTTTAATTGATGACTTTAAAGAATAATTTATAAAATATGTTTTTGTTCTACATTTTTTCCCAAAAATAAATGCCATTGTTTAAGCTCATTTTCATACTCATTATAAAATAAAAGTTCTATTATTAAGCCCCAGTGAGCGTAGTAAAAAGGGGCCAGCACTTCATAAATGCTGACCATCTGTAAATTAATCGATATATTTGTATATATACTATATTTTAAAGTGGAGTGCCATTGTAAAATGTACTTATCACCTGTCACTGTTAGCAGTTTTTAACTTTTGGCCCAGCAAAGCGCCGCAGCTGATCGCAGCAAATTTCCGATAACTTACGCTTAAAATTAAGTTTAATACAAATATATACTTACTTTCAAACTCACAGATACATATGTGTATAGTTTGTGAATGTATTTGCATGAATGGCGAGTTGTTTGGTCAATTAACTGACTCTGCTGACAATGAATCTGACAGCAACAATGCTTTTATTACTGAAACACTGCGTTTGCGTCAAGTGGGGGGAGTAACGGGGTGGAGAGGGGGAGTCAGGTTTAAGAAATCGCAGTGCTGTGATTTCATTCAGAAAGAAAAAGCAAAAAGATTGCACTTTTTGGAACTCATAGACATATCCACTTACTACAAGCTGTTTTGTAATAATACTTATATAAGACTTTTACTTTTAAATATGTGATGATTATCAAGGAAATTGTAATTAAAGTCACTAAGCGCTAATTAGCATTAGAACAAATATTTAAGGCGAGTAATGTGAATTAATTCAGAATGAAAAAGTAATTTGATTTCTGATAATTCTTCTTTGTATTTATTTATTCAACTTCAAATAAAAGCATTTGACCAAAAGTAGCTAAAAATTTATTTTATTTTGTTTATGTATTTAAAAAGCAAACATTGCTGTCTCTAACAAGATCACAGAAGCAATATATACCATACATATATCGTAAATGTTAGTAATTACAATTAATATGACAATATTATAAGAGTTTAATCTTCAATAAAAGTGGCAAATATTTATTATATTACAAAATTAAATAAAATTTATGTGAATTTAGATTTAGATTTTTTGTCAGAAATAAACAGTTGTTTAAAAATAAAAGTAAAAATATTAATTAAATTAAAAATTAAAATAAATTTTATATAAATTTAGATTTAGAATTTTATTTAGAATTAAAAGGTCTGTTCTTTTCCAAACCTATATAAACAGATACTTACTCCAACTTGTTTTGCAAATGGTAAAACGATTTCTGTTATAAATGATGTTGCATTTCTTTAATCTAATATTTCAAGATTGTGTATGTATTGTATGTGTGTATATTGTGGCATCACTTAGCGCTAATTAGTATCATTAAAGCAGAGGGCAGAGGAACTCGCAGTTCGTTGTGTGATAGAATTACAAAGTGTTTGCTGTTTACAAATCAGATGCAAATACATTGTGCTCGCAATTAAAAGAAAATTATGTGAACACAAACTGGGCGGTCGGACCCCACAGTAAGTAAGCAAGTCGTATAAGTGAATTTTCCCCTTCCGTTTTCCACTCCTTTGCCGCTGCTGCTGCTGCTTCGCTTGCAACGATTGAAATATGATCGGCGATCGCATTTACAAACACAAATGTAATCGCGGACGTGGACTTGATGAAGAAGAAGAAGATGAAGAGGGAGAGGGAGACGAAGACAAAGTCAGTTTGCAGTGCAACGCTTGCAATTCTTGTCCGGGTTGAATGTTTGCCGGCTGCGGATTGTTGTTGCTGCTTTGGTGGTCTCAATAGCCCATCCGGTCGGAGAGCTGCTCAGCAAGGGGGGGAGTGAGGCGGAGTGGGGGCAGGGGGTGCGTCAAAAGTGTTGTCGACGCCCCAATCAACAACAACTGTTGCCTACATTGAGATTCCGGTGTGGTGTAAGAATGTCGCCAATGACTTTTGCTTACGACTACAAAGTATGAATACTCGTATGTATATGCGAGTACTCATATATGCCTAGCTTCGAGTGTGAGTGCAGTGTATGTGAATAAAATTATGATTTTGCTTACGAATTTGGCCGCTTACAACGGATCATGCTTAATTGGCAGAATGTGATTCATGGCGTTTTGCACTTTCGCTGTTTGCAGTTGCCAATGTTGTTGTTGTTGTTGCTGTTGTTGTCGTTACTGCTGTTGCAGTTGCAGCAATTGTGCTTTTTTTGTCGATTGTGAACAATGCGACTAATGGACGGACTCTTTTGTAACCGATTCCGCAGTTCCGCCGTATCGCGTGTGCTGTTAACGGGGCATAAATATTGATGGCACACAATAATAAAAATAATAATTACTTGTATACACATACACACATATTAATATGTGTATGACGATTACAACGGATATGTCTATATATACATACATACGGACACATTATGTGCGATTTTCACGCAATTAAAACACTCAAAAGGCAAATTGTCGAAATTGTCTCCAATTGAAATCGCGAATCGCGACTGCTCTGAAATTTCGTTGTCAAACTCATAAATACGTCATGTTCAATTACCATCGATTTTAATTGAAAGTAATGAACATTTCATGCAACACTTGCAGTTGCAACCAATTCACTGACACTAACAGCGGCAATTGGCCAAATTGTTTCAGCTTAAGCTGCCTGGAATATTAGCTAACAATATTGGAGAATGATAATCAATTTAATTGGCAAGTTAAGCATTAATCAGATCATCGTTCTCATCTCATTCTCAGTATTTTGGTTTGTTTGGTCCGACAACATTTTCTTTGGCCAAAACCAACGGAAAGACAAACAAATTAAGCAATTTCATTGTCCATTAGAAGCACAAATAGTTTCGGTATTTTGACAAACAAGTCAAAGTCGAACTCGATGTTTCTATTTGCCACAAACAATTCAAAAGTCATTTACAGTCAACTTTTATTTTGCAACTTTTATAAAAAAAAATGAAGAATAATTTCTATTTTCAATTTTTATAATAAAAATTTAAAAATTATTTTATTTTCAATTCTTATAATAAAAATTTAAAAAAACGTTTATTTTCAATTGCTAAAATAAAAATAAAAAATAAGAGTTAAATAATAATTTTTAAATAAAAATTGTAATTTAATAATTATTATGTCATTTTTTTTTAGATCGAAAAATCAAAGTTTTCTTTTAATTTTTTTGATAAAAATCAACAAATAACTTTTATTTAATAATTTATATTTTAAAAATTAAAATCTTTTTGAGCATTATCTAAATCGATTTCTTATTTCCCCAGATGTTAAAAATGTTTAATGCTTAAAGAAGATTTTATTTAGATGTAATATTAAAAAATGATTTTTCTGTTGTACATTTTGAGCATGGAATTATAAAAGAGTCCAACGATTACACTTTAAATAAGGAACTTAATAACAATTTCCATACAACAAATGACAGTTAGTATAAATCTTGAATTAAACAACTTTGAAAACCAACAACTTGAAGGTGATGAGCGAAACATAGAAGTTGTAAAGCATTATTTGAATAAACATTCAAAGTTCCTTAAGCATTTTGGCATTTACTTACTGGAGGAACTGTAAATATGCATGACTTTTGTTTTTGTTTCTTTCTTATGTTTTTGGAATAGGTCTACGGACTTTGAGCAAACATTGTGGATTGTGGATGGAAGTTGCTTGCGTCTGGATTCTTAATTCAACAGAACACGCAAAGTTAATAAATTTCAAAGTGAATATGTTTTCACCAACATGCACTTAGTCCGCTTGAACGGCAGCTCCGTTGGACGATGGACGTGGTCTTGGACAAGGCAGGCTGATGATAAAGAAAAGGAAGGAGAAGAGGGAGGAGCTGAATGGAAATGTTGCTTGCGGCGTGGCTACATTGTTTGCAACTACAAGTAATTAATTTTACCACTACAAGGTTTTAATGACTTCTAAAAAGTTTTTAGCACTGCTGGATAATCCCGGCCTGGTCCGGCTCTAAGTCAACAACAACAACCAGTCGTGGTCAGAGGGGGGTAAAAGGGGGTGTAAAAGGGGGGGCAGGAGTGTCGTGGGCGTTCCGACAAAGCCTACGACTATTGTGCTACAAGCTTGTAAAAATAAATGCAGACCTTAGGCTAAAGCAAGTGCCAGTTGTAGTCGAAAGTCGAACCTGTCTCATTCTCAGTCTCAGTCTCATTCTGTGGCTGGACGAGGACAAGGACAGAGTCAGAGCCAGCCACAAGGCCAAGAAGCGGGCCCAGAATGCTGTTGGCCAGATTGAGTCATGCCGTGGACACAACGATGCGGTTTTGGTTTGTTGATATAATTTGAATTTTAGGGTGTAATTACGGCCATAAATGTACGAGTATTTGACTCTGCAGGAGAGTGGAGTGAAGGCCACCCAGGCAGAGGCACACGTTCCTGATGCTTGCAACACTTTTTGTGCAACTTTTAACATGGCAACTTGGCGAACAAAGTGCGAGCTGAAGCTGTGAAATCGCATAAGCCGAAAGAGGAAGACGGAAGAAGACGCAGTTGGACCTTTTAATTTGCATTTATTGGCACAGTCATAATACTGAATGATGCCGGGTCCACAATGATCATGATCTTCTCGAGAAACATTGTAAGCAAAAACCATGTAAATGTACTACAAGATATACTACTTTAAGTTTTTAACAACCACAATTAATTTTCAGACACGGTTAAAGCCAATCATGATGTTTAAGAATTGAATTTTGTTTGGCTTATTAATCTTATTGTTCAGTAAATTAAAATATTGAACACTATTAATTTAATGTACAGCATTCCATTATATATAAATATAAATAAATTTAGTGCAGTCAAAAATCAAGAACATAGTAAAAACTATTGTGGAAGAACAATTAAATTAATTTTATTAAACAAGTTTTAATAAATAATGAGATATAATAAATAAGCAAAAGTCTTACAGTCTTTTATAAAAATTCAATCTAACAACATTAACAAAATAATTACAAAAAAATTAAATTAGATTAATAAAATATAATCATTCTTATATTCTGCTTTTCTTTATTTTCTTTCCTTGGAACCCATCCGATTACTATGATATGTTCAGCTTAAATTTTAAAATTTAAAATCAGGGCATAATAATGTATGATATTCCACATTTAAAGCTATGGCTAAGTTCATTACAAAATATATATTTTATGGAGTTGCAGATATACATATGGGTATTTCCAGGATCGAGATCGGGACTGTTTTCTCACGTGTTTAATGCATTTAATCAACACTGTTTTTATGATAAAAGACAAGCTTGGAAGACTTGTCGTTTTTTAATTATTTATGGAAGTCATGTTTGACTTCATCTTGACAAATGCGAACATCTGCGAAATTTGACGAATAATTTGGAAGAAAATACCCTTAAACCATAATAAAATAATGTAGTTTTCTTTTTTAGAAATAGTTTTGATATGTTACTATCAATTTATTTATTTTACAAGTTTTATTAGTAATTTGTAACGCGACATCGCGAACGTGACAAGATTTCCACATAGTTTGTGCCAAGAATTTGTTCCTCAAATTTTATTCAATATATCGAAAACAGTTTGTAAAACTTGTTTTTAATTAAACATTCAATGTATTTCTATGTATAAAAATGGTCCATGTTAGAATCTTACTATCTCACTTAGTGTAATCGTTAAAATACAAACAATACATTTTGGAAGTCAATTTTTAAGAAAATGGGCAAAAATATGGAAAAAGTGAATTTATTTCAATGTAGAATCTGTATGTTCATCCTATTCAATTTCTTCTATTTTTGTGCTGTCAGTCCTTGAGGGACATTAACAGTTCGAGACTTGTACAAATGTATGATAATTATGTACATTGTTGCAGTCGCAGGTAGCTGCTTTTTCTTGTGTCACCTATTACCCATTATAGATAATTCTCAATGAGCTCCAGTTGATCTATGGTTCTCAAGTTGGTTCAAGTGCGTGTCGTGTCTATATCTATCTGCAATATATGCCGATAATGGGCTACAATACAATCCGATACATGCTCAAGCTGAGGCTGAATTGGTTCTTTGCTGTTGGCCAGGCTTTTGTTTCGCTTTTCGTGTTGGCAAAAGTGACGACAGCTTCGGCTCTTGTTGGTTGTTGTTGTTGGTTGTTGGTTGTTTGGTTGGTAGCGAAGGCGGTAGCAAAAAAAGAGCAGAGAACACACTGAATTATAAACATTTTAAATTGAAATAACGTGTCGCAATTTTTTTGTCGCTTCGCTCCTTTGCCACCACCACCACCAACAACAACAGCAGCAACAGCAACAACAGCAACAATAAAAGCAACAATAAAAACAACAGCAACAGAGTTAAAACTTCAAAAACGTCGTTAACGCTTACCTACCGCGCATTCTGCAATCGAATACGATTGATCTCATACGGAGTGGGTCGGGGAATGGGAGTGCTGGTGGGTTGTGGGGTCCAGCAACCCCAGCAGGAATGACAATAGCAGCAGCAACAGGACAGAGACAAGGTCTGAGGACGGAGGACAGTTGGACAGTTGGACAGCAGCAAACAGTGGCAGGAAGTTGGAGTTTGGGGGCCTAAGCTATAGTCCCTCTCTCTGTGTCTCTCTGTCTGCTTCTCTGCCTGTCTGTCTGTCTGTCTGTCTGTCCTCGCGTGTCGCCAGGTCGAGAGAGACAGCAGAGGTGCCAGCAGCAGCGGTGCCATAGGTGGCAATGACAATCGCGACCGGATGCTTCAAATCAGATATTGTTTTACTTTTGCGCCTTCATTCAACATTTTCGGATTTCGATTGTCAGCGTGTCTGTGTCGCAGCTTTGCCTTCTATTCCCTTCATTCCTCCTTCTTCCTTTTCTCGCTTTTTTTTAGCACTTTTGTCTTCACAGTGCCTGCAATTTGAGCAACTTGCGGATTAAATAAATGTGTCCCGACTCCGACTCTCGACTGCATTAAGGAGCTCTTGTTGTCGCTGTTGGAGCTCAATGAATGAGAGTCGAGCTCGAGGCGAATCGTAGATCTAATCGAGTTTAACACCATCAGAGGCTGCGCTTGGAATATGTTCATGTTCCGCAGTTTGACAAATTCCAGCCCTTAATTAAAATACATTGAATCGAAATCAATCGCTTTACTCATTCTAGTTTGGGGAGTCGCAGGCATAATCCTCAGGTTGTCCAAGGACTTGAGCCAAAGGGGACATATTCGCAGTTGATTCCTTTGGTTACTGTCTCAATTGATGCAATGGCTTCAATGCTTCAATGCTTCCATCTTCCATCTTCAATCCTTCGCCAACTTCCGCTTGTCAATTGACAGAGTCTCCGTGCGAACTTATCCAAGTATCCAAGAATGTACCGCATTGGGCTTTGGCTTTCATTCATGAAGTCTGAAATCCCAGCGGGAAAATAAGCAGCCAAAAGTACAGACATAAAAATAAGCAAAAGAAATGTGCTCAGACACGATCCACAAAACCTTTTGTGTGTCTGACTGAGCGAGGCGCAGAAGTGTCAACAAGCCAAATTGACAGGCCTTGGCAATGGCAAACAGCAACGATTTTGGAGATTTGTCATTGATAAGTCGGCCACAGTGCCCAAAAAAAAAAAACAGAATCGAGAAAAAAAGGGAGGCTAAAGACTTTTCGCAGAATTTCGCACAGAATGTGGCCAAGACTCAAAGGGTGGCTAAGACTTCACACTGACTTCGATGTCGATGTCGATTTCGACTTCGATTTCGATTCCTGTGTGTGGTTTTTCTTCTCAACATTTGACTTTTGGCGTGCGGAGCAAATTAATTCACACCTTGCCAATCCATTGTTGAGCGACAAGACGTACATACATATGCAAATTGTTTCTTACGAATCAAGTTCCTCTTGCCCCTTTTTTTTATACACAAACCTGGCCAATTGATGGCCCAAAGTGGCAACAGCATTTTGGCAAGCTGCTGTTGTACAAATAACTTCTCGTGTTCCACGAACAACAGCAACAACTAAGCAACATCCGAGCTGGATTCAAGATATAGATATGCTCGTAGAAAGCACATGAGTGGACAACGATGTTTAGGCCATATTCATTTCGTAGGCAGCTCAGCAACTGCGTATAATAAATTACAAACAAAATATGCTCATGTCTCTTCGTGAGTAGACAAAAAGTGGCACACACATTGTGGCTACCACACGACTACTCATTCAATCGACTCGACCAACAACAACAACAACAACAATGAGAGTCTCATTGGGAACATTACAATAATATTATGTCAGTAATTCGGCCCAAGACGGACTGATGTATACTCGTAGTACATGTGCACGTACCTCAGTCCGATATCAGTCCCCTCCCCTGCCCATCACCTCTTTCCTGTTCCCAACTTCAACTCCCGCCTCCTCCTCCCCCTCCTCCTCCAACTGGTAACCGGTCCGCGTCGGCGTTGGAAACAAAACTATCGATTCAGATATGTATGCAAAGTGTTGGAGACCACGACGACGGCTGCTTTGTGCCCTCCTTAACCCCCTCCCTCACTCCCTCACTCCCTTGGCCCCTTTGTCTCAACCACTGGCCACTTTAAGGCCCGAACATTGTGTGGGGTCAAAAAAATAATTAATTTAAAATTCCCGCAACGCGCACCGAAACGACACATTGAAAGCTCTTAAAGTCCCAAATTACGACCATTGTACCACAAACAACAGCAGCAACATTAACAACAACAACCACAGCAACAACAACAGCAACAACAAATAAATGAAACAAATGAAAGAGACACGAGGAAAACAACAATATTTCTGACACATTTGCTGATTGCCGTAATGCGATTGTCAAACTGAATGCGACGACAACCAAATTCGGTAGTTCGATTAATCTATGGAATGTGAAACACGAATAAACTACATAACTACGGCCAGATACTTCCATATAAATATTTATATATTTTAACATTTTAGGCAGTTTATTTATAATATTTGTATGCCATTAAAGTAACACAAAGCATCAATCAGAGAAATCTAAATAAGCGATTTATTAACATGCATGAAATAAATAAAATGCACACATATTTATTTTCAAATAAGTATTAAAATTAATTTCTCACTTTTATAAATTGACAGAAATGTAAGCATTATTATACTTGAAGCTCTTCTTTTTGTTTTAAGTATATTTATGTAATTTTAAACACTTTTTTAGACATGTGTATTTTTTTGGAACGATTTGTTATATTTAATTTGTGTTAAGAAATATTATTTAAATGGTGGCTAAAGGTCAGTTTTTATTATATACTAAGGACTCAACTCAATAGGCTGTATTTATTTCAGCATGAAGTTAACTTAATTTACTCTTCATCGACTTTCGGCTTTATTGAAAATACATGCTGTTATTTCAATTTAATCAAAAATCTAAAATTGTTTATCCATAAACTTATGTGTAATGGGTAAACCAACTTTTAACCCATGGCAGATATTAATGCATACAGTTTAAAGGATAGCAATTAAGTTATGAGGAAATAGTATAGTATGCATATCTTGAAAGAATGAGATAATTAAGAGTTATTTAATACTGCCTTCCTCTATCTCAAATAGTGACAGAGCTTCAGACATTGATAAAATAGACACAGTTTGTGTTAAATGCTATTGCTTATGATCTATCATCAATTAATTATAAAATTGATCGATATGCTTAATAGTTGCAACTTACTAAGACTGAGCATATAAATAAGTAAAATTGGTAATAAAAAAGTGCAACACTTTCGCAGTACTGAGTAGTTCATGGCCAGAGGAATGTGCTTCATCCGGGGAAGTATTCAATTAAGTCGAAACGAACGAAATGGGAAGAAGTCTGTGAGCATGTTTGATAAACACAACTCGTAAATCATCACAGGGCCAAGAGAGTGAAAGAGAGGGCGAGAGAGGGAGAGAGAGAGAGATCCCTTGAAGTACCGCTGACGTTTGCCACGTTGCAAGGCAGGTGCGGAAAATTACTTTTTATATGCTACCTTTTAGTGGTTTATTATGACAAAACAAACGCGATCCCACATTTGGACGCACATGCGACGATGAGACGAAGCGACGGTGGCAACGGGCCAAATACAGCGAAAGAAAGAAACTGGTAACTGGTAACCAACTCATTGGTAAGACCGACAGTAGCGTTATAGCGAGCGCCAGGGAGAGTCCGGGGAGTTAACGCTTGCCGATAAAGACAGAAGAGACAGAGGAGAACAGAAAGCGCTATAAACACCATAAAAGAGCTATAAAGAAGACCAAACGAAACAACAACCGCTAGGTGAACAACATAAATCATCAAATTGTTAGGAAGATCCATTATGGGCCATTACCAACACCAGCACTAAAAAAAACGCGACCTCCACCTGAACTATCGCGGAGAATGGAAGGGGAAGAGTCAGCAGCAGAAAGCAGCAGCATTATTAAAATGCCGTTTTGCTTAATTTTATTTTATTGTTTTTAAGAAATTTCAGCCACGAATACCAAACGAGCCTACACAACGAAATGAGCTGCTCTAATCGGGTGGTCGTCCCCGCAAAAGTGAACATACATACAGAAGAAAGAAGAATTCAGAAGCACCGAGGGCGACACCAAACACTCTTCGGTGCTGAAGGCATCGCTAACGAGCACAATGAAAAGCAAGCAAATTCAAATTTATGAATGTGAATGAGAGATACGCTAAAGATACGAATTCGAATACGATCCCAGGTTCAACTCCAACTCCAACACCAACGCCAAAGATGGTGACCGGGTGTGCAACCGTCTTTCGGTAGTGTCGGTAGTGTCGGATCTTCTGTCTTCCGTCTGTTTTTTTTGTCCAGCTCGCGGCTCGCATACCGATTCCTTGGAAGTGGAAATGAGTAATTTTTTTCAATTTTCATTTATTCCTGTTGTTGTTGCTTTTTTATAATTAGATTGGGAGGCGTTGATAATGGCAGTAAAGATAAAGTTAATGCGTGTCATGAAGGCTACCGTTTACCAAAAATTCTTATTAACAATGAAAATATTAATAAGCCTAATAATGATCTTGATGGCAAGATGGACAACTTGGCCAGAACGGGACTTATGGAAGGGTATAAAACAACCTAATGAGTTGACAAGTTTACAGTTCTTCCTTTATCAGATCTAATACCACATAAATATTAATTGAGTTTAATGTTTAACAGATGATAACATATTTTATCTGATCTCTATTAAAAGAGTCTGTTTGAAAAATATTTGAATTTTTACATAAGTCCAGAATGATGATTTTAGTCTCGATAGAAAACAAGTGGGAAAGGCTATAGTCGAGCTCCCGACTATAGGATACCCGTTACTTACATAAACAAATTAAAATTTTTTTATTGCATGCTTTTAGGCATTTTAATTGCTTAAAAGCTTTAATCAGCCAGTACCACCTTTCTGTTTGTCCGATCTTTTTGGGATTTAATAGGATGATAGGTAATAACAGTAGCTAACGTTCACCGTTTAAAAAACCATAATATCTTGAAAACAGTGCGTGTGGTGGATTTTCGCGATTTACGGAGGCGGAAAGGGGCGTGAAAAAATTTTGAAACAAACTTGATCTGCGTGGGGTTTATAGAAATCTGTGTGCCAAATTTGGTTGCTCTAGCTCTTATAGTCTCTGAGATCTAGGCGCTCACACAGACGGACAGACGGACAGACGGACGGACGGACAGACGGACAGACGGACAGACGGACGGACGGACAGACGGACATGGCTATATCGACTCGGCTGTTGATGCTGATCAAGAATATATATACTTTATAGGGTCGGAGATGCTTCCTTCTCCCTGTTACATACATTGCAACGAATACAATATCCCCTTTTACTTATTTTTAATAAGTAACGGGTATAATAAATATATGTCTAGAAAAAGCGAATGAAACCCAATATTTTGTAGCTTTTGCTAAAATGTAATTTGTCTTTTAAATAAAAAATGTCGAAAAAAAGAAGATCATAATATATAGATTAGACTTTTCCAAAAAGTATTTTAATGTCTATCTCTGTACATATACCGCACATAGACTTAAAATAAAACTCAAGATCACGTTTTGATCTGGCTTAGCTAGTGAAATATCTAGCCAATATGTGCCCAATCATTGTACTATCTACTGTTCACGACTGAATATTTAAGGGGTTAGAGGAGCGGCAGTTCTTTGAAAATCATTTGGTCCCGAACCACGAGTGCTTATCGGGAGTTCATCTATGGCATTTGGCCGTCGTCATAGTGTCTGCCCGAACGGCTTCTGTCCCGCCGACCCGACAGCGTGACGTTGCCGGGAGGTCTTCGGACCAGAGACAAAGTCATAGAGAATGGAGAGTGGGGAGTGGAGAGTGGGTATGTTGTTAAGGGGTATTGTTGTTGTTGTGCTGGTGCGTAGATGGTCAAAGATTGTTAAATGATACTCAAACAGCAATTTGGAATTTATTTGATGCGATATTAATCGCCATCTAAGGGTTACACATTGCTGTGAGAACACACCTTGCCTTCTTTTGTTCTTCATCTTCTTCTTCATCTGCTTCTTTTTGTTGTTGTTTTCTTTGGGATATCGTTAATTCGACTTATGTACATATTCAGCGTTCCTCCAGTGATCATGTCAATCCTCTGTGTTGCCAGCTTAAATTTCGAAATTACTTTACACCTTTTTGTAGTAGCAAAGTTTTTATATTGTACTCATTTTCTTACAGATTTTTTTTTACTCTTGTTCTTTTTTTATATTTTACCAAAGGTACTTGTTGTAATTTTGTCATGAAATTAGTAAGGTAACGCGCTCAACAGACTTCAAAAAACGTATTTTATTCAGAATACAACTTAAATAAATTAAATGAAATCTTTTCTATTTTGAAGTATAGTTATACCCGTTACTTATTAAAAATAAGTAAAAGGGGATATTGTATTCGTTGCAATGTATGTAACAGGGAGAAGGAAGCATCTCCGACCCTATAAAGTATATATATTCTTGATCAGCATCAACAGCCGAGTCGATATAGCCATGTCCGTCTGTCCGTCTGTCCGTCCGTCCGTCCGTCCGTCCGTCTGTCCGTCCGTGTGAGCGCCTAGATCTCAGAGACTATAAGAGCTAGAGCAACCAAATTTGGCACACAGATTTCTATAAACCCCACGCAGGTCAAGTTTGTTTCAAAATTTTGCCACGCCCCTTTCCGCCTCCGTAAATCGCGAAAATCCACCACACGCACAGTTTTTAAGATATTAGGTTTTTTTAAACGGTGAACGTTAGCTATTGTTATTACCTATCATCCTACTAAATCCCAACAAGATCGGACAAACAGAAAGGTGGTACTGGCTGATTAAAGCTTTTAAGCAATAAAAGTGCCTAAAAGCATGCAATAACAAAAAGTTAAATTTATTTAGGTAAGTAACGGGTATCCTATAGTCGGGAGCTCGACTATAGCCTTTCCCACTTGTTTTTAAATAAATTTTAATTAAATTCACTACGTTTTATTAATTTTAAATTGGAATCTATCCTATTAAAAATCTGGCTTTGCAATTTGAAAGATAGAATGATTCTATAGTTATATTTTTCAGTATCTAAAGAGGAAATCCATTTGTTGCGACACTTCGTACACAGTTATCTGTTGAAAGCTTAAGCAAATTTGAATAATTCTGGTTACATTATTGCATGTAAAAATTGGAATACACGTTTGCAGCTGTCTGCACTGTTGTTCGGGTTCAAGCAATGGAATATCTTAAGAATTCGTATTTAAATATTGAACAACTCGTTGTGCAATTGACATTGATGTAAGCTAAACAAAAAAACAAAGGGGAAGCAATAATTAAGTCACATTTTGTGGGTATTCTTAATGCATTCAAATGACGAACAAATTGTAAAAGACAGAAAGACAAAGAGACCGAAAGACCGAGAGAGAGACGGAATGACGGAACGGACTCACATTGATAGCTTTAATGAGTTAGCTGTCAAAGCGACGCATTCTTAATATTATTCACTATTCTGCTATTTAAATGAACACATGTTCCGTCATTGTCTGACAGTGGACAATTTTGCATATCCACAAAACGCAACTGTTTGGTGGGCGCCATTGGCAATTCATGGCTGTAGTTATAGATATACACATATACATATTTGGGAACACATGTCAACATTCCATGAACACATGTACCAAACACACACACATAACTGCAGATCTGTCGTAGTGTGCATTGTGGGCGTTGTTGCCGAACTTCAAAATAGGCTATGTTGTGGGTGGTCTCAATTAATTAATTGCCTTTGCCAATGTCTGTGTGTGTGTGTGAGTGAAAGTGTCTGTGTGTGCTCCATTTGGGCAAACTGCAATTAAAACACTTACTCGCAAATGTGTCTGCATTGTTGTGCGTGTGCCTGTGTGTGTGCGTGTGTGTGTGTGAGTGTATGCGTGCTGAAATAATGGTGTGCGAACACAACACAGCACAAACATTGAGCCAGAGGCAAGAGGTCGCCACTCTACACAAATAGTTTGTGACCTTTTGGTTGTTTTACAAACAAGCCCCAAACAGTTGGCGTCGACGCTTGCCCGTTTTGCCCGTTTCGCGCCTCAATGTCACACGGCTGTAGCTGTTGTTGTTGTTGTTGTTGTTGTTGTTGTTTTTACTTTTCCTGTTGTTGTTGTTGCTTTTGATGCTCGCACTCAGACTCGGAACAAGAATGAATTCAAAAAGACGCCGCGGCGCTGCCTCTGTCGCTGTCGCTGTCGCCGTCTCAGTCGCTGCTGACGTCGCGCCGTCACCGGTGTTTGGAATTGCAAATTGCCAACGGCGCGTCGCATCGTTGAGCCCAGGCCCATTTTAATTGTTTACATTTTATTTTGCTTTCAGCGCTTATAATTATTAATTTCACTTGGCACTCGCCACTCACTCCCCCCTCCCCATCTCCCTCTGTCTCTCATAGCGTTTCGTCGTCGCTGCATCGCCATCAACGTCTTCTTCTTCTTCTTCTTCTCTGATTTTGTCTTATGTCTCGTCTTCTGCTTCTGCTGCGGCTGCTTTAACTTGTTGTGGGTGTTGTGTTATTGGCTTTTGCGAATGCAGCAGAAATTGAATGCAAGCCGAAGCACAGTGGGAGATGGAGATGGAGATGCAAGCACAGCACAGCCATTTACACCATTGAGGCCTTTTTTTGGTGAAACAGCTTTGTTTATTAAACTTAAGCCAAACTCATATACACTTACTTGCAATGGCTTAAAGACTACACAACAGCATTTTAACTTCCGCTGACACTCTAATCAAAAATCGAAACAGAAAGAAACAGTCTAAATTTTGATTTAAAAAAACCTACTACACACCTTACAACACAATTAAATTATTTAATTATAATAATTTTAAACAATATACAAAAAAAAATAAGGTACACAAAAGTAATTAAGCATTAAATTTGAATTAAATGTAACTTGAAGTTTCTGAACAGGTATTTAATTTGAATATTTGGAAGTAATACTATCGAACGTTCATATACTGATAAAATCGAATGTTTTCTAAAATATAGAAGTTCCGCATTAAATATTCTATTCTCAAGTTAAGATTACTTTCAGGAAAAAATGAACAACATAAGTGATCTGCCCTTCCTTTAGGATATGTTCAAAACTACAAAGTTGTGAAAAAAAGGAGAAGAGAAGAAAACCAAAAAAATTTGTAAAATTATTAATATTTAGTTTGATTCAGTTTTCAAATTTTTTGTTATTAGCATTATATTTAATATCAGCAAAAGTTTCTCAAGTTGCTCTTAACTCCAAACATTTATCTGTCCAAAACAGGGATACATTTTTTCTTTTTATTATTCCTCATATTTAAATATTAATGCATTTATCGTTTGCCTAATCTTTCTAGGGTATGTAGACGCCAGCATGCTGAACGCGCCTAGTCAGATACAGATACATTTTCTTCTCAATGGTATTTGCATTGGTGCTGAAAGACTACACAGTTGGAGGGAATGTCGCTGTTTCGTATTCGTTCTTTATTCATTGTATCGTCTATGCACGCGAGTCGCACTCTGTCTATAGCTCTGACTCATAATCATAATCAGACTCTATACAGAAAAAGAAAAAAAGACTGGAGGCCCCACAGTCTCAGTTAGATTGTCTACACGAAACCGACTATCACACTTTCATGCTTGTTCTTGTTCTTAGCTGTCCACCGTTAGCAAGTCTGCGAATACATACAGTAGTATATCTTAGCATAGTCTATGTTTGTTCTATGCATATTGCCTGTGCCACATAGATAGTACTCTCTTCTATGAGAAACTCAGTGAATTGAAATCTGAGCATGGCTTACATGCTTTAAGCCGCAACTAAAGTGATAATTGCCAGCTCATTATTAGCTTTTGGCGTGTGATGTTTTCAACAGGGAAGAAGCACGATTACCTTCTACATCAGCACGTACATATATCTTAATATATGTATCTACATATGTGTCCACGGAGAATAAGCCTCACTGGTATCTTGAATGTTATAATATAACATAAATATATTTATTTTATTGACATACTTAAGCCGACCTCGTTCTTGTAAGGAGGTTATAAAAGATTAATTAACTATAGATCGTTGATGATAAGGTTTGCCCAAAATGAGATAAAATTGGATTAATTTTTTGAATTCAATATTATAAAAAAAAAATATAATAATAGTTTGACTCTTTTGTAGATAAATCACTAATTATAAATTAATAAAAATTTGCATAAATGCAAAATTAGTTAAATAAAATTATAATTTACCTGTTTGCCGTATGATTTTTAGTATACAAAACAGGAAATATACGAAAGTCTTACTCTAAGACATTATAAACTCAGAGTTTTGTCGGTAACTTAACTTAGCCATGAACATTTTCTATATACATTCATACATAGATACTTGCTTTCCATTGAGATTAAGATATTCGAAGTTGGTTTTCCAAAAATATTTCGTTTCTAAGGACGTACCCAGTAATTTTTAATAAATCACGGCGTTGTAAAAATTATCTAATTAAGAAGTCTGAAAATCCTTAATGCTTTGATGTTCCTTTTGTTTAAAATATAAAGAGTCGCCATTGACTGTTTGACTCATAACTTAAATTTTAAGATATATTTTTTGTATATTTATAATGTAAACATGTGAAACAAAGCAGTACAAATTCCAAAAAAAAAAAAAAAGTAGGGAATAAATATATTTTGAAATTAGATCGCAGTAGATTTCCACACTGAGAATGGGGAATGTGAAATGCTATGCACATGCGCGTGTGGCTTTGTCTCTGACTCTTTCTCTTTCTATGTCTCTGACTCTAACATATCTCTGACTTTGTTTCCGTCTCTGTTTCGACTGACACTGGGACTGTGACACAGTCGAGTGTCGAACTCGTACGTGATTATAGTGTGGTTGCTTAGATTTGGGAGGAAAACATGTGTAGCTCAACTGTTGTTAATGTTAATGTCGGATTGTAAGAGCCGTTGAGGTTGTCGCCGTCCTGCATGCGAATTAGAAATTAATTCGCCCTTGAATGAATATTTAAGTAGAGTCATTGAATCAGCTTGCGTTTGCCGCGTGTGCAACTGCATTTCTGTCCATGTCTGTCCATTAAGAAGTGCGAGTAGTGCCAATTGCCAATGATTTATTCAACCTTTGAAAGGTTTGTGTCTCTCCTTCCCTCCCATTGTTGTGTCCCCTCTTAAACTGTCAATTGACGATCGCATTCCAAGAGCCCAAGAAGCTTTTGTTCTACAGTTTTGACCGTAACGCATTTGCTGTCAACCGCATTATAGTATTTGCGTACAGTTCTTTTCTTTTCCCGTTCCCACGACATTGTACAAGTGGCAACAGTAAGTTGAGCTGAACTGAGTGGAGTTCAGTTGAAGCACCTGGGGCATCCCGAGTGCCTAAATTAACCGGGAAACGCAACTCAAGCATTTGGCAATTAACAATTTTATTTCTATGAGCCACAAACAATGTTACCGCTGTTGCCGCCAAGTTGCCACTATACCAAGTTGCCACCATCCAACATCCATCCACCATCCATCCATATACTGAGCACAGTAGCTGAAGAAGCTAACTGGCGCGCGTTACGCCTCCATTACACCTTGTTGCAGTTGTTACGCCGTAATTTTATGTCTTTTCTCGGAACAAAGTCATACAAAACGGCGCGGAACTGCCTACCATTCAAAGATACTTGTACTCCGAGACTCTTGACTTGACTTCGCTTTGCCGGTGTCGAGGCGAGGCGATAATTGCGTGTTTAACTTAACGTTCTTCTTGCTCTTGATAAGCCCACTGATCTTTGAAGACCAAAAGCTATACAACATGGGAGAAACTTCTAATCAAACCCCAACAACTGTTAAAATAACACTTTCTTATCTTATATTGTAAGTGCAAGTCTAACTGGATATTACCGAAAATAAAAAAGAATTTCTTACTATTATTTATCGTATGAAAAGACTATCTTAGAAGAATTCTACATATATTAATAGATTTATTGTATACATTTGGAATGGTATTTGTATTTTGGATTGGCATTTACCTTCAAATAGTACTGTGGACCTTCTATCCTTATAGATGAATTACAAATAATATAGTTGGTCACAGCTAGAAAACTGAACATTTTTTTATCTTCCATTTAAGTAATGATCGTAAGAAATGATTTCAGAAAACTATTAAGTGAAACAGAGACTTTCATGTAGCATTTTACTAAATTTTACTCCCAAGTCTAAAGATTTATGTTTTTTACGAAAGCCTTATGTCGAATTTTTCTCTTCTTTTTTGCTTAACAAAAATGATCAGGGTCCAATATTATTGAAACACAAGCTTCTCAAATGTAAAAAAAATAATATAAAGGAAAACAAAACATTTTTAAATAATGTTAATTTAAATAAGTGTTTAGAATGGAAAAAAAGTATGTGGCAAAGGACTTTTAGATTCACAATATCATTATAAGATTTAGATGGAAAGTAGTCTTTTTATACATATGCAGTACAACTACAAGATTAATAGTGAAAAAAAATCGTGTTATTTTGTGATAGTCAAAAGGAAAGGCCAACAAATATTTAACCAATTGTAAACGCACAGTTTAACATTCAAATTGTTGTTACTCACCTTTTTTTTAGGTTTCCCAATAAGGAGTCTCTGTAGGAACACCTGCCTATCTTTTCGTTATGGGCAAAGAGCTCAGCAAAAATACATTTGCATTTACATTTCATTTGTGCTAAACTTATGGCCAAAGTTGTAACTGGGCAAACGGTTGGACGATTGATCTTTGGTCAGAAAGCGTTTAGTAGTTTTGATTGTTCGATTGCTTTGATTGCTTGTCCCACAAATTTGCATAGCCTATTGTGCGAGTACGCATTCTCGAAAAGGCGATGAACGGAGAAGGAGGAAGGGGGAAGAAGGGGGAGGAGTGGGCAGGGCTGGGCGCCGCATTTTGTCGGCCTGTGCGTCATACGGATTGACTCGATGGTCGACGGATTGCGACTTGCATACATATGCCGCACCTGCGCCTCCATGCCAAATCCAGAAGTCATGCCAAAGAAGGCGTTTTTTTTAATTGCGTCGACATGCCCGAACTACCAATGAGACCAGACGTCGTCGAGCTGGGCGACCGCCGGTCCCACTGTCCGCCCGACCGCCCGACAGCCCGATCGACAGATAACGATAGCTAAAGCCTCGTCGTTGTCACATTCAGTCGCAAAAAGTGGCAGCCACATGTGCGATAATCCACTTACAGTGCGAGTGCATACATCCATCCACGCATACATCCTTACACACATCTCTAGATACATCCACGGCTAGGCGTCGCACAGTGGGCACTTTTGTCGTTTTCCTCTGCAAGTATCATAACTTTTGATCTTGTGCTTGTGTTTTTAAAATTAAAAAAATATGCTCAAAAATATTATTATTATTGTAATAAAAGGTTTTATAGATAGAAAGTTATTCCTACAGCTTCTAATATTCATAGAATTTCTTTATATATTTTCTTTATATTCTTTTTTATATAAATCTGATTTTGGAAATGACTTGATTTATTTTTAATACTTTATCTTTCAGAACACTTCTCTTAATATCTGGCTTAAATAGAAATTTTATTTATTTATTTATTGTCAAGCTGTAAGCAGCCGAAACAGCAATATAGACTTAAATAAAAAAGCAAAATCAAAAAATTTTAACTAAAAAAATGAATTAAAGCTAAAAAAAATTAGCTAAAGTCATAATTTTTATGACTTTTTATCTTTATAAGTTCTTTTTCAAATTTTCAAATTTTCTAGAACAATTGAACCTTTAATTTTCGAGAAATTCTCTCTTGGATTTTGTATTTCCATAGTGCGCTGTGGTGCGTCTAAATATTTGTCCTGCTTATTAAAGAGCTCTTCGATGGACAAGAACAGGTCCAAGCGACTGAAACAACTAAGGCAACTGACAATCTGTGGCAGCTTCTTAGCTTGTGGCAGGAGTTTTGTGGTGTGTGCGACATTAGATGGCTTTGAGGAGAGTCTATTGTTGTTGATGCTTCGACCATTTATGGGTCGCATTGTTCTCGAATTACCAGCAACCAGTTATATGTACATATGTAGTTAATAAACAGACAGAGACAGAGGCAGAGGCAGAGGCAGAGGCAGAGAGAGGGAGCCAATCAACGGATCGGCTTTTAAAGCTGGCACCATTTCAAATATTTGCACAGCCGCCATCGACAAGCAATCGATCGATCGGATGGATGGTTTAAGATTCCATTACGAGCATGAGTGTAAGTATGAGTATAAGTTTGAGTGTGAGTATGACATTCGACACTGTTTACCTATTTGCTCACATTTAACGGATTACTGCGTTTTTGGCCCGACGGAAACTAGCCAAGATCGCACTTTGCTTTGCTCTTGGCAAACAACAAACAGCTTAAACAGGGGGAAAACAGAGAAAACAGAGAAAACAGGGAAAACAGTCAAACAGCAGCATCTCTCAAACGATCATCATCTTCAACCAAGGTGCTGGATGCATGAATATACATACATCTGTACAGGCAGCTCTCTCTTTCGCCCGCCCTCTCTTTCTCTCTTTCTGTAAAGTTGCATCTGTGTTTAACAAATAGAAATCAATGGCCGCCTTAGTCCATGGCTCAATGGGAATGTTATAATCATGCCAATACTCCGCTAGCTGTGTTCCGACCCATTGGTTGGCCAAGGTAAATACACACTCGTATTTAAATAACGACAGCGACAACGACAACTGCTTGCTATACCCTGTAATAGAGTAGAAAGGGTAGTATAGTATTGTGACAATGTAAGTAACAGTAGGAATAAAATTAATTATTATAATGATTATTAAATTTAGGCGATCCTCTTGAGCAATATAATATACAGTAGGTCATAGTGTAGACCTGCCTTAAATCAATTTCATTATTATCATATAATAAGCACAAAGGAGTTCTAGAATAACACTGACTCTAACTCTAACTCTAAGTTTTATTAGTATAATATAATAAATATTTTACATGCTGAAAACCAAGTCAAGTAATTCTTGTGACAAAGAAAATGTGCATATTTTTATTATATTTTTAAAAATATTGCCATTTCAAAACTTCTTTTGTAATAACTTGTTCTAGGAACCTTAAATAAAATACGAAAAAAGTAAAAATCTTTGCTACTTTTTTCAAAATAAAATATATGAACTTTTTGCTTATCAAAGCCGTGTCTCCTTATTTTTTATTAGGACTGCTAGCAGGGTGACTCGCAGTCGAGCACTCTCGGCTAGAGCCTTCTCACTTGTTGTTGAAACTGTCAGCGCTGTTTTGCTATTACCTCCTTTTATCATTTGTCTTATTTACCCATTCGCTCTGGGTGTCGTGCATGGCCAGAGATCTAAGCCAAGAGTTGCTGAGTACCAAGGTATAGGCACTTGGCCAGGTCGATTTGCATAGTGCGCCGAGTGCGGCGAGTGGCGAGTGGAAAGTGGCAAGTGGCAAGTTGGACTGTGGCACTGTGGATCGCGGCGCATTAGTCGTGCCTCTTGGCGACACAAGAGCCCGGGACCAAGTTGTTGTCGTTGTTACCAGTGTTGTTGTTGTTGTTGTCGATTCCCGCTTGCAAAACAGATGCCGCTTGGTTTATTTAGTGCGCGTGCGCATGCGCATGGCCCATCAGCCTGGCCAAGACAGCCGGAGACGTTGCCACAAAACGCCGGCGACAGCAACAGACCAACAGAGAGAGATATATATATAAAGAGGGAGAGAGAGGGAGTTAGTTGCATTGCGGCACAGGCAAAGGAATGCCTGAAATGTTTAGGCCAAGTTGGGATTACTGGCGTCCAAACATCGGTCGACTTCAAAGAGTTGCCAACATTTGATGGTAATTGCCGCTAAACGATTTTCAATGTTAGCTTGTAAAAACGTTAACATTTTTAATTTGTGTTATATACTCACGGACAGCTGTGTTGTCCGCTGTGTCCCCGGACAGATACTCTACTCTCGACTCGTATCTACATACGTATCTGGCAGATACACAACTAACCAACCGAGATCTTAAGCCATAATTTTCCTCCTTCATGGAATACATATAAATACTTTACCCACCGCAGAACGAGTCACAATCTGAATAAAAAGCTCATTTAAAGCGTTCTTCAAGATATTCAATTTATTCATACATTTAATCTACACTTCATTATCGGTTTTATTGAGAATATCGACGCTACCAGCTTTTATTACAATTGAACCGAATGATTGACTTTGGTTTTAGCACGAGTTACGAGTAGATACGATGCCCGAACCGGATGTCCTGTTTCTCCAGACTTTTTTAGGCTTCATGGGAAGAGGGAAAAGAGTTAAGAAAGTCATGAAGTTGAGTTTAACTTTGAAGAGATGAATCTTAACTTAATTTTAGATATATTCCTGATATCTGAAGTAATTATAAAGATTCCCCAAATTACCGTTATTACAACTACTTGTGAGACTAATTCAACTTGGCTAGTTCCTTTCAGTTTCATCTTTATGTAATAATATAAAATAAATCAAATTTCCTGAAAATTTTGGACTATTTTGTTATAAAATATTGAAAATCAAAATTTTTTGTTTTCCCTCCTATTAGTCTTTCTTGTTTAATTATTACGTCTGAATTATTGTGACTGATGCATTATATTCTAAGTCATCGAAAGAATTAAATAAATACAATTAAGTCTGATTGCATTTCGAATCAATTTAGTTATAACAAAGCAATTACATATTTTACACTTGCACTTCTCGCAGGATCATCCGATTAAAATTCTGATTTAATTGTGATTAACGCAATTAATCCCGATAATAATCAGTTAACTTTAGTTGTCTGTCGTGGTACAGGAAACAAGATCTACAGGTTTCTCAAGAGATCATCGAGTCTTTCAGTGAGCTCTTTTTAATGTTTAAAGTACATAACCCTGTAGAATAGGGATGGGAGTGAGTAGATCGAATTGATGACTGTGCTAGAGTTGTAAAGATAATAATGATAATGACGATGATGATGATCATCATATCGACATTGTGCATAAAGTGGAATTCTCGAATCAAAATCAGCTCATTACGGAGGCTAATGTAAGCACAACAAAGCCATTCTGCGAGATTTATTCAACAGCTTTAAGTACCTGGATGTGGATGTGGAAAGAGGATGATGCAGCGCTAATGACATTATGCACGATTGCTCCAAAGGAAAAAGGAGGGGATCCGAATTCGTATATATGGATTCGGATTCAACTCGAATTCAGTTTCAGTTAACGAATGAATCAATGCAGATGAAAAGAAGTATTAATAATAAGGAGAAGAGGCTAGTAACATTTCTCAATATGAAAACTCCAGTCTTCGATATCCAAGTCTCCAAGTCTCCGAATCGTCGAGTCTTCGAGTCTCTCTGATCTGAGGTCAAACGTGAAGCGGTGTGAAAAGGCTTTCATTTCAAACGCAAACAATCGCTCGGAGGTTCAGTTGTGGAATTGAAATTAATTTCATGTATCATCATTAATCAAAACACTCAGTCGCGAGCAGGCAAAGTGCTTTGTGGGTATGAGTATGAGTATAAGTATGAGTGCGAGTATGAGTGTATACAATATGTATTCACTAACATTCATGCATTCATCTGCATTGGATTGGAGTAAAGTAGTCATGGTCTGGTCTGGTTTGAACCTCTTCACAAACACACACACACACAGAGAGAGATTGGGATAAGTACTCGTATTCTTACATATATTTTTAGTTATGAATGTATAACGATATTCATTCTGCAATCGGGGGTCTGTCTGTCTGTCTCCATAAAGAAGAGACACAAAGAGGGACATTCCCCGAGCTCAACTAATCAGCATGCAAAGAAAACAACATTAAGAGTCAACAACAACGACTGGCACTCAACACAATTATGAGAACTGACGTTGCAAGAGTTTCATGTTTAATGACAAGTCACTTTCTGCGCCCCAGTTCAGTCATCGTCATTCAGTTAAACTGACGAGCTCTCCGACTCTCTGACTCTTTCACTCTTTGACTCTCTGGCTCTGGCCCCTCTGGCTCTAACGATGTTTTCTTTGGAAAGTTAGAAGCCGTTTCCAGTAGTTCAATTACAACTTCACCTCACTTCAAGCGTTTTGTCCAGGCCACTCCTCTTACCTCTTGCCCCTCTTGCCACTCTCCGCCCCCAACTACTCACACTCACACTCATACGCATAACCATACCTCTTACTCATATTCATAATCATAACCGACAGTTCAAGCAGCATTCTTCTAGCCCAAACAAAATATAATTGAAAAATGAAGACGAACATTTATCTTTCGACTGTCGAAATTTACATAACTTTGTTGACTAATTAATTAAGCGATTGCCATGGTGACTAAACAATATATTTATCAATTCATAATTAAAATTATACCATCACTTATATCATAAAGTAATATCGTTAAATTTAAACAGATTAGATTCATTTTGAAGTCCATCGAAGAGTTCTGTCAAAAATGAAGATAATTGGACAATATGAAGATTTATATGAATCCGGAGATAAATCTTTTAATATAAACTGACTTTTAAATAAGCTGATTGCATTCCTGAAACATATTAAAAACTTAAAATAGATAAATGTTTTTTTAAACATTGTCCTTATTCTAAGCTTCTAGAAGTTATTTAGCGTTTCTTAATTTATTGAATTAAATTACAGTTGAACTTCCATAACTCGAACTTCTATAACTCGAATTTCTCTCTAACTCGAGCTAAATCAGTGGCAGTAAAATTAATAATCTTAAGAAAACGAGCTCTGTAAGTCGAATATCTCCATAACTCGAGCCTTTTCTTTGGATAATGGTGATTCGATTTAGGGAAGTTCGACTGTATATTGCTTTTTAATCGTCTAATAAATAGTTTTCTTCCTCTTTAACTTTTCCTCATTTAATTGTTCAATAAAAAATATTATTTTTATTTATATGCATTAAATGTTAAGTTCTAAATCGGATTTGAAAATTACCGATCTCACATTCGGCTTTCACTTAGCAAGAATTATCACAGTGCCTGAGTAAATTTTTGTCCCGATAACTAAGCAATACTAATAATAATCAAACTCTACAAACAAATTCTAATCTTTCGCTAAATGAGCTGCATTTAGATAGATAATATAATAATTGTAATAAGTATGTTGTGAATACATGTACTTTGTACGTTACACAACACTATAAATCGATTTTGAAAAGGGTTGCCAAACAGGAGAAGGGGGACAGCTACCATAAACTCCAACATGGCCTGAACTATGCACAGTTCATCACGGTTCAGGCCGAGGTATTTTTTGTAGATGGAGTCACAGAAAACACATTAACAAATCGTGTCTCAAATTAGAGCTCCAACAACAGCAGCTCTGACACCGACACCGACAACAGCAACAGCAACAGCAACAACGGCAACAAATGTTGTCGCTTTCAGTGCGTTTGTGTAGGCTGACAATTTTGGGAACGGTTTCGGCCGTTAACAAAACATGGCATTTAATAATACGTCTACAATACCCATACATAAGTGTTATCGCTGACTAAAAAGCTTTTTGTTGCTACTCGCAGGGTATTTGTGGTTGTTGTTGTTATTGTACAAGTATGTATTTGTATCTTGTTGTTATTTCTGTATCTCGGACTCGTTGCTGCCGTTCCATGTTGTTGTTATTGTTGTTGCTGTTACTGTTGCCGTTGTTGATTGGCCGGCGAAAGGTTGAAACAAATGAGGTCGGAACGTTTTCAGTCTGGTTTTATCAGCGTTATTAATATTGTAGATTCAAAACAAAACACATGCACAAACACACACGTGATGCCATTAAATGCCGTGTTTAATGGTTAATACAAATTTCGATTTATGTCCCTCCCCCCTCTTTCTGATAACTATTCAAATTAGGCCCATCGTCATAATGATCAAAATCATTGTGGGATTTCAGTCTAGTCGGAAGTTTCTCCTGTGAATGCCATTCAATTATTTGTTTTTATTTTTATCAAACAATTCCATTCTGCTGTTAATTAAGGCTTGGCCCTAATTGGCAGTTAAGCTGCTGATAAAACCAAAGTTGTGTCCACATGAAATAAAACTCCCATGAGATGGGACTATGCTTAAGTACTTACTAAGTACAATTGAGCATTGTTCTTTAAACATTTTCTGATGAAATCGAAGCTGAAATACTCACTTATAAATTATCCTTTTTAGAACCCGTACTTAAAAAGAGTACAGGAATTAATTAAATATTTTAACAATAAATATTGCTTATAATGCTAACTTAAACCATTTAATTTTTTATTCTATAATGAATTTCAAATAATTGGCATTGGTCGACTACTTCTAATTGACAATAAAAAATAAATTTATAAAAAAAAAACAATATTTAGGAAACTATTTTGAAAACTGTTGCAATAAACTTTACTGATTTTTTATTCAAATTTAAGAATTTTTTTCAAACATAAACTTTAAACTGCTTGAAAGATATCTCCAATTTAATCTTACACTGTTTTTATTTACATAATTTTTCGAAAGACTTCAAACTCTTTTCAAAGCTCCAAACAGTAAATTAACAGATAGTTGATATCTATAAAAATTTGTACAGCTTTGAATGCAAGTGAAGACTATTTATTATGTCGACTGCACATCGTTGCACATTGTGATCAATTTGAATGTGGGATATGGAAAAACGAACGATGAAAATATGGCCAAAAGAATAATAATTGGGAGAGCGGAAAAATTCCGTGACATCATAAATTATCAATAATCACACTTTGTTTTGACAGGATGACGACTGTCGCATCTGAACCGCATTGTTGTCTCTATTGACATAAGCGCACACACACACACACACACACATGCCAACTCGTAGCTACACACATAAATATATAGACATATATAAGTCCTGTGCATATAAGCGACTCCAGGGAGGTCGAGGTAGAGGCTATTGAATGCTCATTGTGACCAACAATACTTCGTCCTTGTCAGGGTGTCAGGGGGGGTCGACGAGTGAAAAGAGCAGATGGAGACACATAAATGACAGGATGCGGATGCGGATGCGGATGAGGAAGCGAATGAACCTGGAATTCAGTTGATTTTCGTTTGATTCCGTGTAGTTATGCCACTTTGTATAGACCCAGCAGCAACGAGAACCGTTCTTGGGGTTGAAGTTATCAAGCTCGTTTATTACTGCCAATGCAATTTGTTGACAAACATTCGAGACACGAACGAAACCACATAAGTATTTCTAATATCAATATCCTGTCTGAGTTTCCTTTGTTTGTCCATTCACGGATTTGCCCATAAGCGGAGATTGCTGGAAGAATAACAAATCAAAGCGTATTTAACATTCTTTTTCGTAGTTGCACTAATACAAATAATCTTAAACGAAAATGAATTAAAATTAAGTATTAAAAGACATGTTGAAATTTAACATAATATTTATTTAATTAATAAGTGTATGCATTTAAGGAATTTTTCTTTTCATTTAATATTTATCATAACACATCATTAAAAGGCTGTTAATGTCTTTTAACTATTTTCCATTTCATATTTTATCAAATTTTCCACCCTTACTAGTGTTTTCTTTGCTTTTCAAAATTCCCGTCTTGTTGCTCACTTTTAAAAATACGCAATGATCAGTTAACTTGCCACATGCCACATATCCGCATAATATTCAACATCTGCTGAGTTGTATGCAACTTCCCTCGATTTATGCAGCACAAGAGTTTGACCTGTAATTGTGATTTCATGGTAATGCTATTAGCAGTAACTTTTCACTCCGAACACCTTCTTTTAGGGTACTGCGCATGCAGAAAACCGTCGAGCCGTCGTACCTCGCAACTTATTGTATTTACCGCGTCCTAAGCAAATATTGGCTGAGAGTTGCAATGCCATGCTTAGAAGTGTTTGTTTTAGGGCTGTTTAGCTAGGGATTTATTTAGTGGTTGCCCGGCACTGACACACTGCGGTTATTGTGTGAAAATCTGTGTTTGTGCTCAGCGCTGAAATCTAATGACCAAGTAGGCATGTAAATAACATAAACAATAGCCTCAAAATGCCGTCGTAATGTGCTGTGTTGTGTCGTGCTGTAAATCAAACACTGTCCGGAAGTAATGCTCACAAATTGACAGTTGAGAAGCCAGGAAGATCACTTGGTTAGACACATGTGTATCCTTATATAATAGCTTCTATGTTTTAGACATTAGTTTCAACTGATTTTAAACCCTAAATTCCCTCTAAATTCCAGAATTTTAAGATTTGATTACTTTTCATCGAGCAAAAGTAAAATATTTTCAAAAAAACGAGTTGCACAGGAAATTTTGTTGATTTTCGAAAATACTACCATTAAATTGGAATGTCTAAATTTTTATTAATAGTAACATAATCAAAGTCATTTTGAGTCAAAAACAAAACCTGGGTGTTGAATCGATCACAGTTAAAGATTTTCTGGACTCATTTTCAATGCAATGCAGTTCATTGATCACGCGAAAAATAAGAGGGGAACTTCTTTTTAAAAGAATATTAAAAGCTTAAAATGAAAGCCAAAGAGGAAAATGCATCAGATAGTACAAAATGTATCTGATCGCGGCCCCTATTTGCCGTTGGCAGTATTTCATCAATTCCAATATGGGAGGCCATAATTTGTATCGAATGGAGTTGCGTCACTTAATCCATTTAACTCACACGGCCAGGCGTCAGTTATGTCGGAGACTTTGCTGTAGTTATTGTTGTTGTTGTTGTTTCTGTTGTTGTGGCACAAACAATGCGTTGATGGCAGCGTGGGGCACGCGACGGGACACGCAGCCCCGAAGTCTCGAAGGCTTATTAGGTTAATTACGAGTTTTTGATTGGTAAATTAAGACCAAGCGACCAAGCGACCGACTCACTGCCACATGAAGCGGGTTGCGACTCACTCGTAATGCGGCACGCGGCAAGCCGCCTGTCTGACTGTCCGTCCGTCCGTCTCTCTGATTGTCCGCCAGCCATTTCGAAATCAGTTCTCAACTCACTGCCTCAATTCAAATGCGTAAATAATTAATTTAGAGGCAATTCATGAGCTGCTGTTTGCCACTCGTTGTCAGTCCCAAGTCCCAAGTATCTGTATCTATGCTACTTGCTGCTGCCACAGATAACCCGCCCCCCCGTCGCGTCCCATAACTTATCCGCGCTTCAGCAGACGGAATCATTCCCCAAGCCCAGCACAGTGGGTAGTCCAAAGGCAAGGAATGGATTCAATAGCTTCAAAGTTCGACTTAAGCACGAGCTATGGGAACGGGCAATTTCCACATCTTCCATGGGGGATTATATACAACAGAATTTGACACAACTCCAAAATATGATAAATTGTGAATAATTTACAAGACTTGGGAAATTTGTTTTGTTCTAATTCAGGTTAACGAATTGTTCCACATTCATTTCCATTCAATCGATCGGTTAATTTGATTTGCGAAAATCAAACTGTAGCCCTTTTTTAATGGAAGCTAATAAACAGCTCGGAGATAGCAATATGTTTGTACTATGACATTGTTATCAGCGTTTGATAATGCATACACAGTTATTACCGCAGCGCAACTAAATGTACTTGCATAGGACTTGTAATCGGCAATTCTTGATAACTCGGCTCATTTATTTACGAGTTTTATCTGTTCTATAATATATGTATGTGATGGAAACATAACCCAAAAGTCCCTGCCAGCCGCAGTTAACTTGGCTAAGTGTAATTGGCACTTTACTGCTTTTTCAGTTGAATAAAAAAACAAAATATTTACACTATTTAATTAAAATGTTTTTAATATAATTAAGTGATTAATTTTATAATCAAGTTTTCAATTTTATCCCTTATGTTAAATAACTAAAAAAAAATTATGAAAATTGAAGGAAGTTTCAACAGAAATCCGACGGGTTCTTAGATATAATACTGCAGAATGAGTAGTCAAAACACCTGGAAGACTGGAAATCATTGAGAAACCAACCCCAATTCCTTTTTTGAAAGAGAGCTAACTCTGAAAAATTTGGATAAAATTACGATTGAGCAGTGAGAATCGTAGAAAATATTGAGCACATATTTAGAAAATATCATCAATTAATTTGTTTTATAAAAATGGGCTTCCTTTGTAAGAAAGTAATTCTCCTATTTGAAGGTTTATTGCAGTAAGCTACAAAATATTAAGAATAATTCCCCAATGGGAAATTTGAAAAGTGTTTTCTAAACGTTGAAAATGGACTGCAAAACTGAGGTTTACGATACTAAAAAAAGAGTCCTCATCAATACAAAATTTGTAATTATCCCTCTGAGTTGAAATTTCATTCCATATTTATTTCCTATGGGTTTTCTATCTTCTGCTGATTAATATCAGACTGTACTTGCTAAACTGTAACTATAACTACTTCCATAACTGTAACTGTAACTATGTAGCTGTAACGGTAACCGTAGCTGTACATAAGCAGATAAAATCGAGGACCTTTTTATTCGCATTTCGTGTTTTCTCGTTTGTACTACAATAATAACAAAGTTTCGTTTCAACCACAAAAAGGATAAATGGCTCAGCTCGTAAATTCCTGTCTACGCATGGCAAATAAAAGTACATATGTATGTGTATGCTTATGTATGTACGATTTATGATTATTATTGTGGAATACACACACACACACACACGCACATTTATGTAGACATATGTGTGTTTGCAGTACTTGCCTTGACACATAGAGGGCGTGACATAAAGCGAATTTTATTGCTAGATTGAAGACGCTGCGTTGTAATTTGAGTGTCTGTGCCACACTTATCTCCAATCGCTTCGAGGTCGATTGAAAGCTCGCCAACTTGCAATTACACTGCAAAACATCAAGTCACGCACACTCTGATACTCCCTCGCACACAGATACATAGATACTTTCTCAGAGCACGCAATGACGAAATAAATCAAACAATATAATTGCTTCTGTTTCAACACCAAGTGCACTACTTGGGGCATGCCTCGCACCTGTTCAATGAAGTTGGAGTCGGAGTAGCAGGAGTTCCATGTCGCAGGTATGTAGTTTGCCGCCTCCTCGTAGAGAAGCTTCCACACTTTTCAGCCAACTCAAATTTACGGCACGCAACTTTGCGCTCAAGCCACGGGCGTAAACTTCTCTGTCCCACTGTCTGTCCGTCGTTCGTTGTTGTCTTCGAAGACGTTTTCGACAGGCCAACTGTCCTTTTAGGCCGCAGTCGGTGTTGCCGCAGACAGAAACAGCACCTGCGGCAACTTGCAACCTGCGGCAAACTGAGGCAACTCGAACAGCTTGCAACTAACAGCATTTTGATGTTTAGTTGTGTTTGGTTTTCTTTCCGTTGCGCAGTTTAGAAAGTATCGATTCTGGCTGGATAAAGGAACAAACCAATTGCCACAAATACAGTAGAACTTCTCTATGGTGAGCTTCATCATCATTCATATTATGAAATGATTTATACCCTATATCAGAATAGGGCATGTACATTTAACATTATAAGCTGCATTTATACCAGTTCTATTAAAGCCAATCCAGTTTATTTTTTCGTTACTCTGGAAATTAAAAAAAAACAAGTGGGAAAGGCTATAGTCGAGCTCCCGACTATAGGATACCCGTTACTTACATAAACAAACTAAAATTTTTTTATTGCATGCTTTTAGGCATTTTAATTGCTTAAAAGCTTTAATCAGCCAGTACCACCTTTCTGTTTGTCCGATCTTTTTGGGATTTGATAGGATGATAGGTAATAACAGTAGCTAACGTTCACCGTTTAAAAAAACAAAATATCTTGAAAACTGTGCGTGTGGTGGATTTTCGCGATTTACGGAGGCGGAAAGGGGCGTGGCAAAATTTTGAAACAAACTTGACCTGCGTGGGGTTTATTGAAATCTGTGTGCAAAATTTGGTTGCTCTAGCTCTTATAGTCTCTGAGATCTATGAACTCACACAGACGGACAGACGGACGGACGGACAGACGGACATGGCTATATCGACTCGGCTGTTGATGCTGATCAAGAATATATATACTTTATAGGGTCGGAGATGCTTCCTTCTCCCTGTTACATACATTGCAACGAATACAATATCCCCTTTTACTTATTTTTAATAAGTAACGGGTATAAAAACAGGCGAACGATTTATAACGAAAACGAAACATCTCCAAAAGAAAATTTGTTCGTGAAGCATTTCTTGGATGAATGTCTTAATGTGAAGCTCAAAAATAAGATATTTCGCCAAAAAACGCAAAAAACGACTCAAGACAGTAGCTACAAAAGATCGATTCTGCATAATAATGTTTCACTGTAACAAAGTTTATTCTTCCCATTATCCCTTTACTTTTTATAAAAATGTGTTTGTACCAATTGTAATTTTAACAGCCTAAATTTGTGTAATCAAAATTTGGAAGATATTGTAGAAACCCATAAATAAATTAGTTGTAAGGAAAGGAGTACAGTAGAACTACTCTATAAAGAGCTTACGTTTTTTGAATTGATTTCTATTTTCTTGATTTTGTTCGTTTGCTCATTCCATGTCTGACTGTACATTTACTTACTCTATTTTCACAACAAATGGCGCATTATAAGTGATACATGAAATGATTGTTTAAATTATGGCAGAGGAATTCCCCTGTTCTCGGTCATTATTGTCGGCCATTATTTTATTGGCATCTTTTATTTTGAATTGTCATTGTCAAAAGTTTATGTAGTGCTGTGTGATCCCTCCCTAGCTGCCTAGCTAACTACCCTACACTGCCGTACCGTCCTTCCACCCTACCTCCTCATTTCCCGTTCCTCTGCAGGCCAGCTTAGAGATCCACGCTCTGCTTCTTCTTTCTCTCTCTCTCTCTCTTTCACTCTCACTCTCACTCTGTCTCTGTCACTCTCTTTACGCAATGAGAGCGGTACCTCCACCCGTTTATTCGATCAGTCTCATTAACAGGCGCGCCGCGGGATACGGAGTGCGGGGTATAGGGATCCGGGTGTACCATGCATCAAATTAGGGCCGAGGGCAAGGCATGGCTGCGTCTGCAGCGGGGTGGGTTTCCAAACCTCGTTTGGTTTGGGGTTGCTACGCCCAGGCCAATTTGTATATAATTTAATGCAACCAGAAGTATGTCGATGTCGATGTCGTGTCCGTTGTCGCCTTATAATGGAACAGCCTACGTACATATATACATCTACCATCCATCCATCTATCCATTATATACCAGCCACATAAAATTCACTCGAAATGCAGTTCAAAGATGGCCATAATTACACTTATCAAAGCTCAAGTTTTGTTGTCATGCACCTGGGGGGCAAACTGAGCGATGACTGAGCTAAACATCATCGGGAGCAGCATCAACATCAACATCGACATCCACGTCACCATCAACATTGACGCCTATGCGCATCCTGTATCCTGCATACTGCACACTGCAACCCGTATCCTTGTGGACTGCAAAATTGAATCTGTTATCGTTTCACAAACTCATTCACAAACCGTCGCACCGTCGACGTCGACGGGAAATGCGATTGGGATTGCCTTTTGACACGTCTGACTCTCTGCCACAGTTTTTGCCTCTGGCGCTGCCTGCAGGATGCGTGTGGTGTGTGTGCGTGTGGTGTGTGGTGTGTGCATCTGGGTGTGTGTTGCCATTGTTCCACACAAGTTAACAGCGCTGTTCAATTTTTCCGCACTAATTAGATTAAAGGAGGCTGCTACAGATGAATCGAATGGATTGATGACTCCACGGCAAATCTCAAATGGAATCAGCCAAAAAAAAAGGAACAGCAACAAAGAGATTTGAGCTGAATCCGAATTCCGGCATCCGCAACGACAACGACAACTCGTCGATGATAAAAAGGCCCAAAAAACAACTGGAGAAATACTTTAATCCTATTAGACATATAATTCAAGAATAACAGCAACACATGTTGGGCCCGACAGGAAGGATAAGGCCAGTCCGATTGTCCTTTTTGCGCCGATTCGAATGCGAATTCAGTCAACCATAAAAAATAAAAATAAAAGCAGAAAATGTTTGCATCGAGGGCAGAAGGATAATGCGAGCCAATTAAACACAAGCTTAAATATATTCAACATATTCCAAGATTCAGATCCTTCAACATGCTATCTACTTGAGAGATAGAAACTATTAATAATATATATTAAATATAAGAAAAAAAAAGATGTGATCCAAAAAACAGTCTAAAAACCGAAAAACTCTGACATTTTAATAACTGAAGTGAAGAGCATCAAACATCGCCTGCGTTTTGTTGAACATATTAATTTGCTCATTTCACGGCTTTCGACATTTTCGGACATTATCCGGCTTTTGCCATGTGTCTCTATCGAGTTAGTTGATTGGCTGATCGCCTGACAGATCCTTTGTTCGAGTTGTTTGTCTCTTTTCCCAGTCTGTTTGGCATTCAAATGTCCTGGCTGCCTTTTGAAATCCCCTACACAATAGGGATGCTGATGCACTTTCTGAACACATTTCGGGTACAGCAGCCCAAAAAGCCGCTTATGTTGGCCATATTTGTGCACACCGTAAATACCTTAAATTTTGCAACTTTATAATCATTCTAAGCGGATTTCCACAGGGGAAACCTGTTATGATTCGACAGCCTTTTTCCGTTTTTCCGTTTTCCTTTTTTTCCTCGTTTCTATTTGTTTATTTGAGTTCTGTAAATGAGATACATTAAGCGGGACAATGACGTCGCTTGCCAATTAAATTTAATGCCAAAAATAATGCATTGTTCGGGCCAAACTATGCCGTACTAACGTCCCCGTTTTAGCCACAATTCAGTTGCAGACACATGAGAATTTCTCTCGCAGCATACGAGTATAATATGTAATAAGCATATAGAATAGCTTATTGTTAGAAACTTTTTTAATATAAACATGAATATGCATACAGGACGAGGAACGAGGACTTTTTCCTGCCACTGCGAGTGACTATAAAAATAAGGCTCTTATTGTTAATCAGTTAACAAAAAGTGCGACTGGTGGAATGAAAATTGAATAGCAGCCAAAAAGTTGGCGGCACAAAAAAAAGAAGAAAGAAGAGGGCAAAGATATGAAAATGAAAATGCAATATGAGCATAGAGTAAACTCCTACCACGTATGGGAAAAGCACAGAGCACAAAGCACAAAATCTGAACAAAACCGAAAATATTTTAATGACAACACCAAAAACCAAAAGTACGCAAACAACGGGCCCAGGAATGGTATGGAAGGCAGAGCGCCAACCACCAGCACCACAAGACGAGACAAGAGTACCAGAAGTACCAGAAATACCCACAACAACCCAGCAAAACAAGCATACCCAGAGTTGTAGCATTAACCGACACCCGTAGCCATTATGTGCTCGTCGGTAATTATTTGCATAAAAATATATGCAGAGGGTCTAAACAAAACAGTTTAGCAATCAATTATGAAAACACGTTAAATAGGTGAGTGCGAGTGCAAATGTCGCCGCCAGAGGCAGCGAGTAGGCAGAGAGTAAGCAGAAAGACATACGGACAAAGGCTGCACAGAAATCCGCACAACAAAGAGAGGTATGGGCAGAAAAACAGAGACAGACTCAGAGTCTCAGAGTCGCTGAATAATCGACAGATGCATGCGACTCTTTAGTCTATCTCTAGCTGGGCAGGGAGAAGAGGCCCATCAGGGTTTACTCCTCGGTACCTACATAGATACACTTATGTTACACACAAACATACAGTGAGTACGCGTAATGACCGGCCACAGTGTGTCGTCCGTCTGTGCGTCGCTTTGAGTAATACGATAAGTGAAAACAAATATGTGAGGCGACAAAGGTTTGTTTACACAACTAAACAGAAAACAGAATACTGAATACTGAAATACTGAAATCATGAAATAATGCGTAATGTGATGATGTGATGATGTCGCTGTGATGTGTACTCCTAAATGTGTAAATGTTTGGCATATTTTCAGAGATATCACTTGGTTACACACTCACAAAACGCTTCTTCAAAGTAACCAAAACATTTTCTTCTATTTGATTTCGAATACTTTCAATGTAATCTAATGCCATTTACACTTGTACGAGTATCTACCAACTGAGCATTACTTGAAATTGGAAGTCAGTAACAGCGACATCACTTCCATTGGTATTTGTAAATATTGAAAAGATCGAACAGCAATCATTTCAAAGGATTTGGTAACATCACTTTAAATTTGTGTTGTAACATTGAAATCTATTCTACATCTGTGTTTGTTATTGATTTTAGAATTTTGAAAATAGATTAGGCTTCAATTATTATAATAAATAAAGCCATCATTAGTTCATAGTTAATAAATACCATAATTTAATATTTCAAAACTTTGGAACCAAGCCTGAATATTCCACGTAGACAAGAAGATTTTATTACTGTTAATATATATACGAATATAATACTTTTTTCGTAGTAAGGTAAATTTAAGCAATTTAAATTTATTATATTATATTGAATCTGGAAGAAGTACATCAATTCTTTTTTTAAACCTGTAAAACTACTGAATTTATAATCGAATAAAAACTGAAAAAATAAGAAAATATAGTTTTGGTCTGTTATTATTGATTAATTTTCCATTTTCGTTGATTATACTATTTTACTATACCATCTACTAAATGTGTCTATAAAGCATTCAATTGTGCAAATCTTTCGCTGTTATTATCGAATCATTACTAATAACTACGTGTAAGAAAACTTGTATAATTTCCAATGTTTCATGTTCAAAATTTGCCAGCATAAAATTAACATTTTTTAAATAGTATCTTTAATTTAGGCATTCTTTAGTCGCTTCCATGATAAATTCAGACAATTTTTTAGCAACTATTTGACACTCGTAGCTGGCGTTCACCTGGTGCTTAAGGTAATTCAGTGTCTACATGAAAATAACATTAGATGGGATGGAATTGGTCACGATGACACTTTCATTTTACTCGAAAAAAAAGCTAACGCAACAAACCTACCACGATTTATGTTTCTACATAAATCGTTGAAATACTTTTTTGGCTACCCACCGCAGTTAATCCGATTATAAAGCAGACAGAGATAGGGACAGAGAGATGGAGAATAACTTGCTGTCCCTTTCGGATGATAATACGCCGCATAATTTTGCATTGCAGATACTTTTCATATACCTAGTCAGAGTTGTATCCATAAAATGCTGGCCATCAAACGTATCAAATTAGCATGTTGAAAATTATAAGTACATTAAACAGCCTTGGAAATGAGTGTGTGGCAAGTTCATGCCACATAATAAACTCCACACCAGGATGACGACGTTACGAATAACTCTGAAGAGGGGAAGAGAGCGCACCCTGTATCTGTATCTTCGGGGGAGTACGAGAGTCTATATACATAAATCCACAGCTCAAGTTGAGTTGTTATGCTTGAGTTGAGTGTTGGCAAATATTTAACGTAGTATAAATATGTCTCTCTCTGCCTCGGTCTCTGTATCTGTATCTGTATCTCAGACCCAACTGCGAATCTCTCCATCTCCATCTCTCAGTCTACGTTCAGTTTTTGGCTAGCATTGTTATATGGCCATATTTTGGGGGTTGGTAAGAACCGAGCCGCGTTCGCGTTGTGTATAACACAGAAAAAATCTAATTTTCCAACTTTTTACGACATTCGCTTGCGAGTTCTGCGGCAATTTCATAAATATTTTCCGCTTCTTTGCGTTTAGCATACTTTGTATGCAAAAAAACATGCCATCATCAGAACATTATCCCGCCGCGTGTAAATGAAATTCCCATGTCCCCCCCCTCGTGGTCTCTCTCTCTCTCTGTCTATCTTTCTGTCTCCCCTGTCCAACAGCTTGCGTCGGCAAAATGACGATAGACAAGAGGGAGGAGGGAAGAGAAAGAGAAAGGGAAACACCACAAATGGGGGAGCATCGCGGGCATGGCGACTTCGAGGGTTGTTGACTTATATCATTTATCATAAGGAATTAGGTTCAAGCTTGTTATTAATATTAGACGTGGTCTTCCACTGCCTCCGTCTCCGTCTCCGTCTCCCCTTCCCCCTCCCTGCTGTCTTCCACGCCCTCCTGGTCCTGTTCTCGGCGTGAAGCCGCTAACGTGCGAAGAGCCTTAATAAAGTTCATAAAATAAACAAAGTCGACTCCGAGTCAACATGTGAAATTAAAATCTTTGCCGATGTCAATTGAGAGTTAAGTGCGGAGCGTCGAGCACTCAGAATAAAGTCTATTAAATAGACGCAAATAAAGCTGACGACTGAGAGAGAGCTTCATCAGGCAATTATCTGGATGAGAATTAACCCCATAATATCCATAACTGCGAGTTATTAAAATCGATTAAAAGAAACACAGTTATTATTTGCGCAAAACTTAAAAACGTTTTTCCCATATATATTAATTGGTTGAAAATAGAAATAAGAAGTTATTTATAACTTTGACAAATTTGTAACCTTAATTTGGTAAAGTCTTCGAGCAATTATAACTTTTACACTAAGTGGATCTTTAAAATAAAATAAAATAAATAAAAAATTACTCATTTTATAATTTTAAATCATATTCGTATGTCATGTAAATCTATGTTTAGTACATAACTTAGTACATAACCACTCTTACATAACATCACTCAACAACTATCAAGATTGTCATGAGCTATTTCTATAAAATATCATCATATTTGAGATCGCATTTAATCCTATTTATCTAAATATATTATCTCATAATCCTATAGGTCTAACGTATACTAACTGCATTAAAATTTTATCTGTTAAAAACAGGGATTAAAACCCTAACCGAAACCGTAAACTTTAACCGGTGAAAATCGAATGAAATTAGAAACAGTTACTGAAACCGTAATCGATAAAAATTGTTTTCATTTGACCGAAACCTGAAACAAATAAAAGCAAGATGCAAGATGCAGTTGACATTTTAGTTTGTTATTTTTAAAAAATAAATATAATTTTTAAGAAAAGAAAACTTACTAAAATTATGAATGATTTAAAAAAAAATCAAGACGATACAATAAATACAATTATTATTCTTTCAAATCAAAGTCTCGCATTGAGCTTGTACGCATAGTTTTTCTGGCGAGTGTATGTAACTGTTTGGACAAGGAAAAAAATTTAATTGAAAATAACAGGCAGAAGGAGGCATGGCAGATCCTATAAAGTACATTTTTTTGTATTCATAAATAAATACAAAATGCGCATGAAACAGTGAGAAAGTAATGCTCTTTTAGTATTATTGAAAAAGTATATTTTTGTTTTTGTGAACAGAAACCATACCGGTTTTTCAAAACCGAAACATACTTAAGCCGGTTCACCATTGCGAAACCTTCATATAAAGATTTAAATCGATAACCTAAAACCTAAATGCGCACATAACCGAAACCGTAACTGAAACCGATATTCATATCGGTTTTAATTCCTGGTTAAAAACCGTTTTTTCAAGCTCTATAAAATTTTAAGTTAACGAAGATTAGGAAGTGCAATATCATTTATTTAGTATTAGTTTTGCGTTTAAATTTTATATAAAAAATTAAAATCGGCCAAAAACACCAACATTACTAAACTAGGGGAAGGGATTTTATAATAAAAAAATATCTTTGATAAGAAAATCCATTTAAATTTGGTTTTAAATTCCTATTAAGAGCTACAGACTCTGACAAATATTAGTTTCTTAATATCTGAATACAAGAGGTTTTATAGCAAAATCAATTTCCTATAAAAACTACAGAAAGAATAATTCAAAAATAATGTTTTTTCTGACAAAGTTTGGGTAGATTTCATTTATCAAAAGAAATAATAATATGAAAAATCTGCAAACCAAAATCAACAACATATCCTGTTTTAATTTAGCTTAACAAAAGTTGTACAAACTTAATCCGAATGATTTTCTCGTAAATATTTGCAAATATTCAACTGATTTCAATTAAACAAGAGATGCGAATTCACCAGATGCCTTGAACGACGAATACTCTTGAATTTAATGATGAATCCACGTTGAACTCGTTGTATTGTTGATTTTTGCGAACTGTTTCGGTCTCCGAATTGATTTGCTTCGAATTGATATTCGGTATTAACTTTGTCTGTCTGTCCGTCCGTCTCTCTGTCTGTCTGTCTGTCTGTCAATCTCGGCAATGTTTGGGCTTCCCGTGACGCGCCGGCTAGTTGTCTCATTATGATGTGTTTTTAGCTTTGCGCCAGGACAAACAAGGACATTGGATCGGATTCGAGTTTCGAAACTGACAGCGCGGGACGGAAAAGCACTTGCATATTTTTCCGACCTTCGCGAAGCGCTTTTCTAGCTTATAGCTGCGCTCTCTTTCTGCCTTTGCCATCTCCCTCCCGCTCTCTCTTTGGCCAGCTGCTCTCTCTCTCTCGCTCACATGGCGGCAGAGACAGTGGCAGAGGCAGAGACAGAGGCAGAGACAGAGACAGAGGCAACCCCCTAAGCGCCTGACTGAAAATTGCTCTCTGCGCGCTTCCCCTAAAAGGAAGTTTTTTGCTTTTTTGTTGTTGCTACTGTTTTCTTCTTTTTTTTTGCCTTCTTTCTTTTGCAATGACCATAAGCCACGCCCTGTGCATGTCGAAGCGGTGCAACAACACGAACAACTGTTAGATACGAGAGCCCGAAAAAAACAAAAAAACAGAAATAAAAGAAAATTGAATGAAAGAGCCAAGATAAACGCTTAAACCAAACGAAAAACGATAAAAACAGCCACAAAAAAAAAAGAAAGAAAAAAATAGAAGCACGAAGGCCGAAAAGAAAGTTGCCAAAGGTAACAACCTATGTATGTACAATGTTTTATGAGCGAACCGGGCCCGAATCGTGGCCAAAAAGAAGGAGAACTAGGCAGGAAGGGGAATGGCACATGTCCAATATTCACTTAACGCGATAAAAATGAACTAGGAACAACGAAATCTGGCAGAGAAGAAGGCGGCAAGCGGGATGCGGCATGCGGCATGTGGCATGTGGCATGTGGCAAGCGGCGCTGTGGCAAAAACACACAAAAACATCAGTTACACTTTGTTTAGTCGTTTTTGCGAGAGACTCGCAACTGGACACACAGATACGTGTGCAAACGCGTATGCAGATACAGCTACAGATATATAGATACATTTACATTTACAGATACACACGTGAGCATCGCT
>OZ001354.1:21801875-21979516 GCA_963924055.1 Drosophila limbata
CAGCCGACTGTGAAAAATTGTTGCAAATAGTTTTCAGTAAATGCTTTTTGCTTGCATTCTGCCACAGTCCGGTATCAAAAGCAGAGTAGGCTTTTAGTTAATGGGTTGCTTTCAGCCCGGCTCAGTCCAGAGACTTGACTGGCCCATCAATTGGTGTTGGGCCCCGAGGAGTACCTCTCATTGGACTGGACTGGACTGGACTCGAGTGCGACTCTTCAAGTGTGATTCAATGGCATCGATGTCAGCCAATGAAGTGGCAAGTGGCGAACGCTTCCCATATGTATGTACGTATGTACATATGTACATAATGCCACATGCAGCAGAAAGTTCGAGTGTTGATTCCCAGGCTAAAAAAGAAATGAATGAGTGCCGAGCACTCATCGATGCAGGTCTTGAATCAAAAATACAATTTGCAGTATTTACGTGACTTGCCAACTAAAAAGGCGTTACGAATCAACTAAAAGTATTGCCAACTTTGCATTATAATTTCGTATTTTCAATCATAAGTAATACTTGAAGTAAAAATTAAATTAATATGTACAAGAAATCTCTCTAAAGTCAGAAAGTAGTTCAGAAATTACATTAAAGACATTATAAAATATTTGTATTTTAAATTATAAATGATTTAGGAAACGGACCATGTTTGCTACTTATATAATCTCCTTCTAAAAAATATATACTTTTTTAACTTACTGTAAATTTGTACCGTATACAGATAGTCAAGTCAAAATTGACTGTACTTTATCAGGTATAAGCTAATTTTTCAAAACAAAAATATTTCCAGAACACTTTGAATATTTTTACTAATTTTCTATTTTAAATATTTACCCAATCGAATTTTAAATGCTAAAAAAAAAAAAAGTAAAGTTATAGCAATTTTTTAGAAAATCTTGAAAATCTTCTTAATTTTCAGTACATTTAGTATCTAGTATCAGCAACACAAGAAACAAAAAATATTATAAATATCTACAGATAAACTTTTTAAAAGAAATATTATTCATACGTGTATTCTCAAATAATGGTAATCCTATAATTTGTTTTTTTTTTATTGCGTGTTATTTCTATTATTCATTGACCTTTAATTCTTTGGGTACTGAGATTACTTGAAATACGCACGAAAAACATTCTTCAATTTATCAAAAATATTCACAATGTGCAACACTTCTAAGATGTCAGTGCACTTTCTCACTTTCCGCGTAATTGCTTCAACCATCCAAAACATCATCTTTCACTTCCTTGATTGAAGTCCCTAACATTTTGCCTAGCTGTCGTTGTCGCTGTCGCTGTCTATATATCGTATATCGATTATATGGCATTTTTACGTAATTTGATGCGTTATTATTCAAATGGTATATAATTTCGAGCCGCATTTTATATCAGAGCTCACAATGACCATTCACAATGGGGATAAGGAAAAGACAAGCAGCACAAACGTTTTGTTCACTTTTCCTTGGTTCACTTTTGGCCTGGGCAAAGTCTTCCTCGTCGGCATCTTCCTCGCTGTCTTTGTCTTTGCTCCGCCACCTGCCAGCTGCCATAACTTGTTGTTGTTCTTGTAATTATTATTGGTGGAGGCACCAAGCGAGAAGAGAGAGAACCGGATTGCCATGAGACGCCTGCCTGGAAGACTGACTAACTGTACGGCATGGTAAGCATCGGCATCGGATCTGTGGCATCCCATTCCCATCCCACTCCATCGCATCGCAACCCATCGATGCATCTTTGGCGAGATGCCTCTCGCCGCTCGCTGTTGCCGCACACTTCGCCACTTCTCCTAATGCCGTTAGTCCTGAGCTCAGCTCTCGTGGCGTATCTGCATCTTTGCAGCATCCACCGACATCACAAAATCGTAACAGTAACAGACTTCGCTTCTATGCAAATTGTTGTAATATTTCGTGATGTCGTTGTTGTTGTTGTTGCCTCGGATCGTCAGGTGAGGGACTTTAAAGTGGACCGTTTGCTTGTTAGTCGATACGGCGACACCAAGAAACGAAATTACCGTTTCAGCTCAACAGATCTTTTGACAAAGTCTAATGACTGTAACGTGATGTATGCCTAATGACGGAAATTAAGTATTTGTGGCTGAAGCTCATCTTAAGACTTGATTAAAACTGTACTTAATTTTAGTTTAAAGGCAGAAAAGCAAAAGAAGTTCAAGCGATTTATAATCGGAAGTGAAAAGATTGTAATAATAATTATCAATAGTGAATTTCAATAGTTAAGATACTTAGGTGTTATAATTAATTATTTATTAAAATTGTCTTCAAAATTTTATTTCCTCTTTATTTTTAATTTCTGATATAGGAATTGTATAATATTATTTAAAAGTTTTTATTGCATGCAAATTACAAAGACCTTGCTTTAAAAATATCGAAATCATAAACGGGATAAGTTAATTGTACATCAGAAATTCATCGATTGCTAACTTTATATTTATATTTATACTATAACCAAAAATCGATTGTGAACTTGAGTTGTTAATATATTAAGCTTACGACTATCTTAAAATTGTACTTAAGTTAAGGTTACACGCCAAAATACTAAATTAGTTCAACTGACAATGAATAGTTTAAAATTATTTAGAAGAATCATCAATAAATCAAATTCAATTTGATTTCCAAATGATTGGGAAACGATTAAAATATTCTATTGTTACTCTCACTAAGGTACCGAGGTCTTTAAGAGCTCCATTTGCTATCCGCAACTTAAGTATAATCATTTTCATGCTCCGACCAAGTCAGCTGCAACACAGCTGACACGCCCACTCAGCGTCAGTTTCCACTTCAGCTTCAACTTCAACTGCAACTTGGAGCTGGCATATAAATTTCAAGACCCACCACAAATTTGTGGCCACCGAACACGTTTCTGTCTATTAAATTTCATAAATTTATTAAATTATACGCCTTTCAGACGCCGCTGAAGCAACCAAATGAAAAAATCGAGCGGATAAATGAAGGAAAAATGTAGACAAAAGGAATGAAAATGGGTGAAAAGTTGACGCAAATGTCTTGGGCAGAGTCAACCAAGAGCATTAAAATAGAATCAGAAATTGAAAGAAAGTGCCACCAACTGTGTGAGTTGTATGTTCGCTACATGTGGCAAAAGAAACAGTTTAGTAACAGCATGTGGCATCAGAGAGTGAGAGAGAGAGAGAGAGAGGGAGTTAGATTTATAGATAAAGTAGAGTGGGATAGATGCATAGATACTTTTGCTGTTGTCAGTCTGACAAGCAACTAATAATTAATATGTCAAATTATGCACAAGACGCAGCTAGGCGAAGCGTGTCCAGAGTTCAAGTCTCCATGGCACGACCTCAATTCTGCCGCCCCGGCAATGCAATTAGAAAACAAGGAGAAGATGAAGGAGTAGAAAACAGAGAAAGAGAGAGCTGCCAAAATGTCAAATTGAAAATTGCTGGCGCTGGCAGCGTCAATGTCAGCGCAACAGACATGGAAACGTGCCAGGAACCAGAGGCTCTCAAGTACAGGTTTACGCTGGCAGGGGAGAAAGAGAAGGAATTTAAGAAAGAAGAAAAAGGTGAAGCAGTAGCAGAAGCTGCACCTGCAACTTTAGTTGGCACATTGAACAGCAATCAATTGGTCAGCAACAAAGTCTAGCAACATGATGCTTAGCAATATGCTGCTAAGAACACCAATTGAATGCTTAATTTGTGTCCAGCTCGAGCGTTTGGCAACTTGTTGCAGCAAACAACAAACAAAAACATGATGCTTAGCAACATGCTGCCAGAACACAAAATGAATGCTTAATTTGTGTCTAACTTGACCGATTGGCAACATGCTGCCAGCCATTTACAGTTACTGCCAGCAAACAACAAATTGTTTAATTTGTTTTGGGTTAATGTTCAAGCTGCAGCCTGTTTCTGCTTGATTGGTTTGGGCCTGCTTTATGTGGGTTATTATGTTGCTGTGCGTCAGCTGCGTGACTATGACCGCTGGCAACTGGAAAGTGGCCATGGCATGGAGTGTCAACGTCACGATGTCCCTCTCTCTCTCCTACATGCCACATTCAACTCCCGCCACTTTTCTTCGTCCCTCCTTCCCTCCTATTCTCTTCCTCTCTCTCCACTGCGTACGTGCGTCGCATGCTAAGCGATCCGATAAATATTTGCCCGAGTCTTTAGGGCAAGACATCGTAGTAGGAAATGGTATATGGGATATGGCATACTATATGGCAAAGAGCGTCTTTAAGTTGCTTTTTAACTTGGTTTTAAGTTGTTAGCATTTAGCTGGTATTAGCTGAGATTTGTGTAAGCAGATGGAAGATGGGCACTGAAACAGATAAGTTCAGATAACAAGTTAAGAGGCTGTCAAGTTGGCGAAAGCTTGCACAGAGATAACAACTGAACACTTACATATATGTATATATGAATAAATTAACAATTTATATTCATTTTAATACCTTTTTTTTGCACACTCCCTAAAAATGTCTGCTCATCATTTTAAATGCCTCCTAATTCATATTCAAAAGGTAACCTCTTTTTGTTAATTTCAATGACTAATTACCTGGTCATCCAATCAACACACATACATACATAAGTGCTTAAAAAAGAGAGTTAAATTATTTTTAGCTTGTGCTGAAATGTGCATAAATTCCAAGCGTCCTTTGATAACACCTCTTGCGTTTCTTTAACAACGATCCGACAACATTCACACGGCCTGAGGGCTTCACTGTACCTGCCCCCTACCCTAAGTCAACCCAATCTACCCATCTGCCCATCAACCTTAATTTGCGTGCTGTGTCACCTTTGGCAACATAAATTTTAAACCGACTCTCATTATAAATTTCCATTAAAATTATACGATGTGTGCCAGAGTGTAGTAGGTCCTCGTTTCCCCTCCCTCCCGCAGGTTGCCTTCCCTCCTGTCCTCGATCAGCGAATTCCATGCGGCTTCTTCCTGTATAACTCGAAGCATTTACATTTACATGACCCAAGCAAGTCCTTCTCTGCTCTTCTCCCTTCTTTCCCCATTGGCATTCCTCTTACACTCTTTTTTTTTTCGCTCCTCATCGCTGTGGGCATAATTTGTATGTAGCCTCAACAATTTGGCCATGAAAGGGTTAAGCAACAGCCAACAGTTGGGTCTGCCAACTTTTCACTGAGCGAAAGAAAAAAACAAAAACAAAACATAAACCAAAAAACGAATGAACGAGAATCGCAAAATTGCGCGCCAAAGAGTTTTAGGCTTTTTTATACCCTGCAAACATTAAATATGGACAAAATATGAGTATAATAGAATTGTGCAAATTTAAATACCTTTTTAATAAGATGAGGAATGAGAAAAATAATAATAGGATCTCATAGATGCTTTTCTACAATCGCTTATCGCAGATATTATTTGACTTAAAAACACTTATTTTATTAATGTAGGTTTTTATTATCAATATCTAATTTATATTTATAAATGATGCATTTTAGAAAATAATACAGAACAGAATTACATAAGGAATGTTGAATATTTTTTTCGTTGTAAATAATATAAACAAAGAACAAATATATTCGAATTACGCTAATTCGGCAATACTGATGTAAGACTTTTTTGTGTACTGGGTATCTCGCAGTCGAGCACACCCCAGAGCAGTGCTCTCTTTTGTTTTCCTTTTTAAGCCTGGCACATCCCACTTCGCTCTTGTGCCGAAAACATATGGACGGGTCGACATTTTATAGCCGTCGGCGTTGGGTTCGGGATCAGCTCGTTGCGGGACCGCAAAAACCAAATGTTTTTTGATATGCCATCGTCGTTTCGATGGTCCATTCAGGCAGCGGCAGCTCATAGCCAATTCTCGGCTCAGGGTGTCCTTAATAAAGTGTCGACATGTGTAATTTGTGCGGCCCTTGACTTTGTCTTTGAGCTTTGCTTTGCTTTCAGTTTTCAGCTTTCCATTTGAGGTCGGAGGTCCGCGACCCGAGTCCAATAGTATTAATAAATTATGAGTATTTTTGCAACGTTTTTAAAAATGTTGTTGTTTTTTGGTCAGCCATTTGAACACTTGGCACAGGCTGTGCTCTGCTGTGAATATCCAGCAGACATATCCTGCTGCTGTTGTTGCCACTTCCGGCAGAAAATTGCCCGCTCAGACTTGTCTTGTCTTTGTCTTGGTCTTTTGACTGCGACTTCAAGTTCGTGTTCGTTCCGTTCCGTTCCGGTTTTGTTATTGAATTTCAATTTTTTGAAAATTGTATTCAATGCTCGAATGCGTGTTTTGTTGTTGTCAGCACGAGCTGCTTCCTGTTGTCCTTGCCAGTTGTTTCAAGTGCGGCTCTCGCCTCTTCCCCAGGACATGCCAGACAACGCCAGACGAGTCGAGACGAGACGAGACGACAGACGGATGAGCCTGTCTCCCGTTTTTGGATTTTATCCTGCCTGCTGAAAATCCACCCTTAGGACAATCGAATAGCACATGGCCCAAAACATGGGTCTTTTCGATACTTTTGCCTGTCCGTCTGTCTGTCTCTCCATCTATCTGGCTGCATCTCTCTGTATATTTTGACTTTAACAACGTCAGCAACACCCCCAAAAGTATACACACTCTCGCACACACAGTTGAAGCTATCATTAACACTGTCGAGGGTTGTCTATGCTTTTGACTCCGTTTCGATGACGAATCTGTAGCTCGAACTCTCTGTAATGGAAGTTTTTGGGATTACACTGGTGCCAAAACTTTCATTACAACTTTGTTTTGCTTCTTTAATTTTCTACTGTTTATTTTATACATCTGTTTTGTGTTTCTAGGTTTCTGAGAATGAAATTTGATGGCCACATTGCCTGAAAATAAATCAAAGATATTTTATCTTTGTGCGACAATTAAAAGTGTCAACACTTTTTGGCTAACTGTCGCTCGTCTCGAATGTTGCCAGTGAGAGAGAAATAAAAGGTTAAGCCAAAAAGTATATTTAAAGTTTTTGGTTAATTGACACATAGAAAGACGGCAAAGAGAAAGACGTTATTATCTTGGATATTTTTGATTCTTTTGTAACTAATTAAAACTTTCCACATTTTAATGACGATATGGGAAAATGTTGTTGTAAATTTGTCGAAACACCTGAAAAGATAAGATGCGTGGAGAAAAGCTTCCAATTCTTGTTTTAATTATACATTTACTTCATAATATCTCAAAGTGTTAATTTAATGATTTCAAATTTTAAACGTTACATTAATAATTTTAATGTAATTTTTACAGTTTTAATTGTTCCTTTTGATAATTTTATTGAATTTAATTTGTTTTCTTCTCTTTTATACATACTCGTATTTTGGTTTATCTTTTCATCGCTTGCTTGAGCAATCTTGTTGCACTGTGCGTTGCGCTGCAACCCCGACGCTGATTTTGAGACTTTACTTGTAATAATTTGCAGTCTGCCCCCATCATCAACACGCCCCCAAATATTCCAACTAGAAGTCGGCTCTCCACCTGAAGTCCGGCTCTCTTCTTCTTTCTCCGCGGTACAAAATTTATTTATAATAAATTAAAAACTCCTTAAATGCTGCTCAGACTTTGCAGCCATTTTTTATTTTATCTGTTGCCAGAAGCAAAAATGAAATACTTTACTTGTTGTTGTTCTTGTTGTTGTTGGCTTGGCTTGGCCGACGCCAGGGCGTAAGGGAATGGGCGTGGCAAACGGGAAGTGGGTCCCAGTTTAGTCGCTTGGCGTTTTTAGTTGCCGTTGTCGTTGTTGTTGTTGTTCGTCCACGCGGCCGGCATGAAAACTTATGTCGGCGGCCTTTGGGCGCAATTATTTATACATGCCTCATAAAAATCGAAAACAATGGGCTACAGTCGGACTAGAGACAATGTTGAGCAGACGGAGAAGAGGGAGAAGAGGGAACTGGGCCCAGACAGAGACCTAACAATGCAGTGTGCAAGTCTCAGGGCCTTTTGTTGTGGTCAGTTGTTCAAGTTGTTGTTGCTGTTGTTTCTGTTGTAACTCCTCTGGGCAACGTTGTCTTTTGGGCTTTTGTTCTAACTGTTGCAGCCACACGAAGCTATGTTGCCCTTCCCCCTCCCTGTCCCCTGTTCTAGCCTTAAGGCTCCCTCTTGTGCTGTAATTGGCCATAGAAGAGGTGTCTGTATTTGCCTTTTCGGAGTTTATCAAAGATTCTCTAAAAACCAAACGAATTAAGATTTAAAGTTAAAGCAACTCTAGCATGAAGACAATTTAATGATATTACGAATACAATTAAAATTATTTTCGGAATGATGGCAACCCTACCAGGCCCACAACCTTGAACTCTGTCTCCCGTGTAAAACAGCCCCGTAAATTGCATTCTGACTGCTTCGGGGCAGTGTGTAAGCCACAAGAGATTTGAATTTTAGATAGAGCCAAACACACACACTCACACACACTCTTAAGCACGCACACATGCACAGAGTGAAAGGCAAAATCAACAAAAACAGCGCAAAAATTCTTAGCTTGGCAACTGTGAATACGAAATTTAGGAAATGTATCTGCATCTGATGCAGATCTCTCGGCACATCTGCAAATGTTTGCCTCACGCATCTCCCTCTCTCTCTCTCTCTCCTGCTCTTTCTCTTTCTGCAACAGACTCAACTCCATTCAACTTGCCTCGTCTCGAACTGACTTTGAACTCATTTCACATGCAGTGCTTGGGCAACGACAGCAGCAGGGGTAACACAAGCCGAGCAGCCTCTGTCTCTGAGAGAGAGAGGGCAACGATAGGCGTGGCAACCCTGTCAAAGAGCAACCCCCAATTTAAACGGACTCGGCCTGCGCATTATTTGAAATTCCCATTAAAAATTTAAAATGCGCTTCCCGCTGCCCTTCCTGATCCCGATCCTGATCCTGCCCCTATCCCCATTCACTTGGAGCAATCATCGTTAGGTTAGCGGCGCAAATTGCATTTTTTTTTTGCTGCTTTAAAAGGATGTGGGGATGGGGCAGGCAATAGGGAAAAGGAGCTGTCGACGTCGTCGCCTTTAACGCGTTTTATCTGGCGCGAGTTGCGAGCCCAAATAAGAGAAAACAACAACGATTCCAACAACGGCGGCAACAAATTTCATATAATGATGTTAATGATAAGCAAGCAGCCAGTCAGTCAAGCAAAGAGTGAAAGAGAGGGAAGAGACTGAAAGAAAGGCGAATGGAGAGAGAAGGAAGACAGGACTTGGCAATATTTACGCATATTTGCGGCACATGCAATAACATAAGAACATAAGAACAAGAGAAGTAAAATACGTGAAGTTAATAGAGTTCGACTTGGAAATACCCTGTAAGCAAAGCTGTGATACTCCTATTTTATAAAGAATTTAGGAATATTCCATAAATTTTAACATATTGAAATTCTACGTTTTTCCAAAAAATATAATATTATATAATAAGTATATCCCAAATAATTAAATCTTTATAATGAATGTGCCTGCAATTAGTTTTTTATTAAATTTGATTACTTTCAGCTCTTAAATCTTCGAATTTAAAGATTCTGTCAAAGAACTTTTACATTGTTTAATGACCTCGAATAGACTTTCTACCGTTATATATCTATAATACCCACTTCTGCTCATTTTCAATATCTACAGGGTATTACAAAAAACTTTTCAGTGTTTGTGGTAAAATAATATGGGGAGCGCCTTTAAATTGCCTGCAGTTTGCGACCGAACAAAAACAAAAAAAAAACTAAAGAGGAAAATGCAAATTTAAATTGGAATGAAGTGGAGCACAAATAATGGAGCTGCGACTGAAGTCGGACACAGATTTTTGATGTTCAACTCGGAGAATGTGGCACAGTTGCAAGGAAATGTGGCAGAATAGAAGTCAATGAATCGAATGATATTATAAATAAAGGATACAAATAAAAAACACTACAATAATTATTCATTACATTTTTAATGCGTTTTTTTTAGAAGACAGACAAATATTAGATTGTTTTTTATTAACTATTATTTTTCGTTAAATTTTTTACGAATATATAATATTAATATGTAATGAGAATATTATAACTGTCAAGCGGCTTAACATATGTAATTGATTAATGGACTACAAATATTGACCATTCTAAGTCATTAAATCTCTCTATTCCTCTATTCCTTTCTATCTATCTCTGTCCCTCTCTCATTGGTTAATCGAAGAGTTGCAAATCTGGCTTTCCTGACAATCTTTTTGGCGAGCCTAATTAATTATGAACTACAGCAAATTAATTTCCGTTTCATTTTCATCCATTTCCCTGATTTGCATCTCTGATATCCATTCAATTGAATTCTCATCATCGTTGTCTTCTTCTTGTTCTTTACAGGATCTACATGATTGTGGTGCTCCTTGTCACGCCATGTTCTTTCCGGAACGGGAACGCACCGTGTTGCGCTATTGGGTCGGCTCCTGGGCGGCTGTCTGCGTGGCCAGTTGTCTCTTTACGGTAAGTGGAAAAGCATTTTTTAGTCTGCTTTTATACCCGTTACTTAGAACAACAGATTAGATTCAACAGGGAGAAGAAAGCATCTTCGACCCTAAAAAGTATATATATTCTAGATCAGCATCAACAGCCGAGTCGACAAAGCCTTGTCCGTCTGTGTAAGAGACTATAACAGCTAGACCAACTAAATTTGGTATGGAGACTTCTATAATCCCGCTTTTCCGACTCCGTAAGTCGCGAAAAGCCACCACACTCCCAGAATATTTAGAATATTACGTATTTTTTTGGTAATTAACGTTGTCTGTTATTACAAACTATTATCCTACTTAATCGCAACAAGATAGGCCAAACAGAACGGTAGTAATGGATTATTTAAGTTTCAAGAAATGTAAGTACCTAAAAGTATGCAATAAAAAGTATTTTATATTTATTTAAATAAGTAACGGGTATCCTATAGTCGGATATTCAACTATAGCCTTTCCGGCTTGCTTGTTTTTTTTTTTAGATATTTTCAATATTAATGCGCTCTGCTGTCTGTGCCACAATGTCAGCCACTCAATTTTCAATTTGATGGCAATAAATCATGAAAAGACAGAACTGCAGTCTTCACACTCACATCTCTATCCCTCTTCACATACATACATATATTTATCCGTCTTGCTCTCCCTAAGCTTTCATCCAGCTTTTATACTGAGTGCTGCCATATTTTCTTTTGGCTTAAGAACATGGCTCGAGGGAGAGAGCAAACAACCTTGCATATCCTTAGCCAAGCAGATATCCTGCCGTTGCTTCTGCTCCTGCAGCGAGTCTATTATGATGCTGCCACTTTGGCAAATCCCACGCATTGACATATTACCTGTCAGCGCATATTTTTCAATAAACTTGGCAAAACATATGCGACAACCCTCGATCTTCCCGCTCTTCAATCTTGAATAACTTCTGTTCTGTTTCACATCAACCTCCCAGCTCCTCTCCGACTGTCACCCTGCGGCGTTGTTTGTGTTTGAGGCAGGTGTGGCAAGGATTTCTGTCCTTGGCAGCTGCCCATTCAGTTGTGTGTTTGCCTCTTGGCATGCATAAATATATATGTACGTATATAAAAGCTGATTGCGCGTTGGCGGCTTTGAAACCACGCTGAGAACAAAGCCAAGTTTAAATATTGCATATCTCTTGACTTTTACATAGATAAATTGAAAGCCAAATGCCTGCGGATAAATACCTTGAGCTAATATTAAAGAGTTGAAACACTGGAAACAGTTGAAAACTTTATCTCCATAGACTCTAAAATTCCCTTTGACTATTTACCATTTACTTGTTTCACAAAATATCCATTAACTACACAAATTGCAAACAGTTTTTCTGTATCCCCACACATTATTCATCATTCACGAGTAAATAACCATTTATTCATTCCAAATACCCTCAATTCAACTTGCACATATGCAAATTCTTTGCCTTTCTCTCTGGTCTTTTATTGAATCCTCAACCCGAATATAGCCCAAAAATTTGTTACCTTTTGCTTCTTTCTTATCCCTATACTGTCTTGACATGTAGTAAACCTTAACATATCCATCATGCTGCATGGATGATATAAAAAACTAAATCTAGAGCCAAAATGAATTTGAATAAAAAAACCATTCAGTTAAGAAAAAGGCTATAACCTGGCAGCCATCGTAATCAAGAGGTAAAAGAGAGAATAGCTGAAATACCTCTTGAAATACCTCTTAAAAAAGGTCCGACTTACTTTCAGAGCTCAGATCAAAAAGAATAATTTTCTCAAAATGCGAAAGGGCTTATAAATATTAAATTCTTAAAAAAAAATGTATATTATTTTAGAAGTTAAGTATTTTAAGATATTAAATTTGCTTAACAACCCAGCAAAATTTTGAAAAAAAATAATGTATTTTGAATCTGAACCTTACTATTGATCTAACAGCTGTTTAATGCGAAATTTTGCAAAATTTGAAATGAAAAATCAAAAGAAATGAAAACGATTTATTATAAAATTACCAGAGCTGATTTATACAAGTTTTTAATTTGTTACGTTACCAGTGTTTATATTGAAAATTTCAAAATAAATAAATTCAAACAGGATAAAGTAATCGATATGATGAAAAATCATTGACTTCCCAAAAGTTTTTGCAAAGTTTTTTATTTTGATGATGTTTGAAGTCTAGTGTTGACTTTAAATTTGGCAAGCTTACAAGATGAAATTCAGTACAGGGTATTTAAATTGTATCCCAGAGAGTCTTAAACTTGTCTACTCGCATCGTAATTCGCAAGCCACTTGTGCAATCATCAGGACGGCCCAACGAACACATCTATCAAATATTTTTTGGCCAACAACACAATTTGCCTGCCGTTGATCTCTGTGTGTGTTGGATGTGTTGGTAACAGTTGCGAGGTTTTTTAGGCTTGGGGTCTGGGTTGTACGTCATAAAGCTGAGCTACATCCATCACATATGTACATGCGGAATGAGGAGAGAAATGAAGAAGAAGGAAACATTGTCACTTTCAGCGCTACAAGTTTTGCATAGTTCTGTTGCTTTTCTGTTTTTTCAAAGTTCTTTAATACCCTGTGGCCATAAAACGTGTCGAAGGGAAATGTTAAAGTTGGAAGAACCAGAAATACACTTGTCTAAAGAAATATTATACCTAAATTAGAGGTCTAGTATCTACAGGGTGTCTTCTTAGTCCAGCATTTGCCCCCAGCGTATTCTCACTGGTTTTCTCTTGTGATAAATTTGGTCTTGCATGTAATTTGTCGCCCCATTGTCAGAGGCAAATACAGTGTCTGCCTGTGGGCGTGGCATCGCGTATATCAGTGCAAAAAATGTGTGTAAATTAATTTTTTGCTTCCCCCCTTGAACCCCGATTCATCCTCTAGTCATTTTATGCATTCTCTACTTATTTTTTTATGATTATGATTATGTTGCTGAGTGTTCATTTTGCATTTTGCACGCATTCAGCTGCTGTTTTGCATTTGCTTTCACTTTTTGCTCTGCAAGTTATTCAGATTTGTTGTTATTATTGTTATTGTTGTTGATACAGTGGGTCACCCCCTATCATTTGCTTTTTCTTCCTTCCCACCCCTTGACATACTCATTTCCATTCTCAGCATTCAAGTTGATGGAATTGCTTTGTATGCTCTTTGTTTATTTATTTTTTGCTCCATTGTTAAAATGCCATGCAACTTTTATCATGAAACTCAGATGTTATTCGCAATCATATATGAAATTAGTTTGTTGTGTAACCAACGAGAGTTATTGCTTACCCGGAATAAACAGAATTGAGAACTGTTTTTAAGTCACACAATTAGAAAACTTACAACATATGCCAGAAAACTTGGATTGAATTTAATATAACAGATTCAGTGTATTTATAAGTTACAAATAATAAAAAAAAGAAGTCATTTCCAATTATCAAAATGGCTTACTTAAAACGTGAAATAAGTTTTATTTAAATATAGTATTAATATCACATTGTTCATTTATTTTTATAACTCTCATACGCAATTTTTAATATCAGAAACTTTAGTTTCATGGCATAAACGTTACGCGAGTACATTAATTTTATCCTTTTTATTTGTAGTTCTCGTAGAGTACAAATAAATCCGTTTTTATGCGCGTTTATTATGCTCATATGTGGATGTTATCTGTCTGATGTTTTTAATAAGCTGCTTTTCACACACAGATACTCACAGAACACACACACACACACACATCCAGTCAAACAATGCAATGACAATGACGAGAATGAAATATCACTGGGAAAACATTTGAGAAAAAATGTCAATCGAGTGCATTAGAAAATTGCAGTGAAAAGCGTTTGAGCAAATATTGATAAGCTTACAAAAAATTGGATTATACATTTTTTTAATGCTCTACTTAATTTTGAAATATTTGTCAATGACCCAATTCTCATTTATCTGAGTTTGTGTGTATGATATTTAGTTCAAAGTTGGAGATTGATTCAGTTTATAGTGAATGCTGGATAGGTTTTAAATTATCTTTTGCTATGTTTATTATTGATTAATTTGTAAATATGAAAAGTTTCAAGAGAGTCCCGAGGAGAACTTTAGAATTATAAGGTTACAGGTTAAATTTACGAAAAGTATCAGTTAAATAATAAACAAAGGCACATTTATTTCAATTTTGCAACACGCGTCAAACTAAAACCAAACAAATATACAATCTTCTCTGGGTGTGAACTTTGCCGTTGACTTTTGTCATGCAGTCAGGTGGAAATGTCGTGGAATCTGAGCTCAAGTTATCGCCGGGAGACTGCGAGAGAAAACTGTCAACAATCAACACCTTTTTCATTAAACGCATTAGATGAGAATGAGAATGTGAATGTGATGAGAATGAGTTGAGAATGAGTTGAGATGAGAGACATCTGACATGACATTTGTTTTAGAATGAAAGCGAAAAGGAATGACTGGGGCTGTAATGGGCTCTCAATGGGTTTGCAGCCTAGTGGAATAGTGTGACACACTGGGGAGGGGAAAGGGGAGGAAGCAGCCTCTGATAATGTTGACAACAAATAAGCGAGTGGGTTGGTGGGTTGGTGGGGCAGGTGACACGTCACTCAGTCAGCACGTTGTTGACTTTGATGACTTTTCTTAATTACAAAACCTGAAACAGAAGCTCAGTGAGGCGCATGTTGACACACAGGACAGACAGTCTGTCATCAGGATGGGAGCAAATATGCCGTGTCATGATGACAAAAGTAACTGCAACAGGACCAACTACGATAGTTGCACAAAAATCAACAAAAAAAGTAAAGAACACCCTAACAAATAGTTTGCTAAATGACACAATTTACTCGAAACTTTCAACATTACTTAGACACACTCATAACTAAGACTTTGAATATACTTTTTATCACTCCAAGTTGAGAATGGTTAGAAAAATAATCTAAAATAATTATAAATAATAATTTTTGTATAAACACTTTGTCACATTTGACATTTGGCTTAGCATTATCATAAATATGAAAGCTCATTAACTGCTTATTAACTATGCACATTCAAATGACAGCATAATATTTCCAAATATAAAATCAAAGCCCAAAATGATAAACAAAATAAAATAGAATGAAATTGTCAAACAAAGCGAAACCGCAAAACATTTACCACAATTTATGCCGCAATTATTTTTTCAACAAATTCACTAAAAAATAAACTATGGAGTCTTATGCTAATCATAGGCGCTAACTTAGACGACAATGTTACAGCCCCAGGCCACGCCCTCTATCAGACCACAACTCCCACTTTCAAGAGTTGCCATTGTTGTTGTTGTTGTCTTCGTTTGGTTGTATGCAAATGTCGTCGTCATTTAGTTTGAATTTGAAATGAAAACCTACAAAAAAGTATAGAAAAAATTTAATTTAATTTATGCAAAACTCACAACTGACAACAAAGCAAAAAGGCAGCCCACAAAGTGAGGGCAGAGTGAAGCGGGCAATGGACTTAGTTTTTGGCTGATTTTAATGACTAGTTTTAGAAATTTATGAGCCACAGCGGCGTTAAAATTGAAATTAAACATTAAACTTGACCATTAGACAAGGGCGGGGTGTGAATTAAATTTGTGTGGGTAAATGTTGGGTTTGGTCTATTGGGAGTTGCTCACCGAGGAGCGTTGCAGATGCAAAACAATCAATTAAAAAGCTTAATTTAAACGGTGTTTAAGATAAGGTAACGAAATAAACTTGGTTAAAGAGGGTAAACTAAAGCAAAGCTTAACAGTAGATGTTATCAATACCCAAAATGGTATTCCAGAGGGGAATTGCTTTTTATTTGACACAGGTTTAAAAGTTAGAAATGTGGAAAGATCGTGGATCGATTTGCACTAGTCTCAGTACGTATTTAGAATAACAATTGGGTAAAATAAAAAATTTAAAGGAACAGATAATAGATATAGGTTTATTATTTACTTTGGATAAAACAGAAATAAACTTGGTTATAGAGTGTGAACTATTGTCAGCTATATTCTAGCAATATTGATCGAATCAAAGTAAACTAAAAAAGAGAAAAAATAATATGGGAAAAGAATTCACCAATCTCAGTAGCATAAAAACGATTCTTTTAATATAAAAAGACGTCAGCAAACAAATACGATAATATCAAATGAACTCTATAAAAATGAATTCTGTTTTGATAAGCTTATATAACTTAAAAGTCTTAAAAGATTATTGACTAAAGAGCTATGGAAAGCTTTCAGTTATGGAAATATTTCTACACATAAAGAAGTTCAGTTCCCAAGAAAACTGCAACCAGTAAACTTATTTCCCTCACACCTAAAATGCTTGAGGTTCCCAGCTCATGCTCTTTGATCTACTCCATACCTTGGGTATATCATGTGTAAACCTAGCTAAGTGTAAGCCGGAAACTGACTAGGTACGCCCCATGTTTGTCAAAGAGCTGCCCACGCCCATCACGACGATGAGCTGACAGAAGAGAGCAGCAACTAAAGCTCGAGGAACGCATAATTTTGGTCGCAATTGGAGTTGGAGGTGGATGGAGTCGGAGTTGGGAAGAGACGTCGCGACGTGGTGATGTCTGGTTCCGACTGCTTTTGCTTAATATTTCACTTCATTTGTAGCTACAATTTCAGCAGTCACACCTACCAAGCGACCACGCCTCCAACGCCCCCCCCCCTGAAAACAAATGAAATGAGCAGCATGCGTGGCATAACAAATTGCTGGCACTGTGTGTGTCTGGGAGGGGAAAACAGCTGAGAGTTAAACACGAAATGTCGAGGCGAGCATCTAAAATAGACGTCGAGCTCTCGGAGCTCTAGTAACCCTTGCTTTTTGGCGAGGTCTGTCTGGCAATCCTTTACCGAATGGCTTGGCATAAATAAACAATTCAATTCCATTCAATTCTATTTCTTTTTCTCCCTCTCTCTTCTTTCAGTCTTTGCATTTGTCTCTGTATGTCAACAAATGTGTGTTACACACACCCAAAATCTGTGGCATAAATTTGGCATGTAAATGAGCCAAACGTTAAAGCGTAGGCGGGAATTAGATGTAGGCATACGAGAACTATAATTTAATATCTTAAAATTGGAGAGAAAGAACGCAGAGACGAATAGATACCCTGTGAAAGCAGCGAAAATGAAACCAAAGAGATATATATGAAACCAGACAAAATAAATTAAATTTCTAAATTAAATATCTTAGAATTGAGATATTTTTCAAATAGACTATGAGATACCCTGTAAGTAGAGACATACTATTTGAAGGATATGAATGTTAATGATAAAGCAAAAGCTAAAAATATAAGTGATGAATTAAACAATATTTGTAAATTAGTTTTTCAACATTTATTGTGTTGAACCGACTGAGATCTGAGGAAATTCATAAAGGGCAAAGATACAATTTCTCACCTTACTCAATAAAAAGTTGATAATGTAAAGCGGATAAAAGTATCAGAAATCAGATATAGAATTTATAACCAATTTAACGAAACCTTGCTTTGATTTTATACCATATTTTAAACACATAAAGATGTAGATTTGAAGTTCTTAAATTAAAGGTAAATTATACTTTTTCCACACATGGTTAATTATTAGAAAGCTGCTATATATTTATTTATTAATATATTTAGTTTTCGTCTAGCTCTTAGCTGTCTTAAATACCCTTTATATACCCTTTGTAAGCGCAAAAATCTTTACAAATGAATGCTTGCGTCTTGTGACGATTGCGTTGTGTGTTACATCTATGAATAATTCAAATGTTTCTTGGTCGTAATAATAATGGCAGCACATTATGCAATGGAAAACAACTGGCAAGACACTATCTCTTTCCCACACTTCACACTCCACACTGATTTCCTCTGAGCGTCTCTGATAGTTTTGTAATGATCAAGTTAAATGGCTTTGGAGGACAAAAGACAAAGGACTTAAGACTCAGCCGGGGCTTAGACCAAATTGTAATGAATTCATTTAAATGGTGCGTAATCAGCAGGCACAATTGTAGATTGGGCACCATTTCGGGTTGAGGTTGGGGGAATTGCAGTTTTAGCTTTGAGTTTATGTGCTGAATTGGTTTTGTCTGACTGTTTGGGTGGCTTTTGTGGCTCATCATCAGTGGGCTCCTAGAATAGGGGCGAGTTGCCATTTAATTGAATTTGTCCTTAAAGCCTGAAGAATTGTCAGGCAATTTGTGTGTGTGCAGCTGAATAGAGAGTTGAGCCTAATGGCATTATTAAATATATAATGCCACAGTCTTGGCCTGATAGGGTCTCATTAAGGAACACGCTACAAATGAGCTCAGATCAAATAAATTGCACAACAATCAGCTAATGTGTAGTGCCTAATGACCAAGGAGAAACCAAACTCCAAACCAAAAGCAAAAACAAAACATCCTTCCAGTCCCTAATGCATTTTTAAGTCTCTCTCAACTCGATTCTGGACTGAAATCTGGAATCTTAATCTGCACACAGCGGCATCTTTCTTATAATTACAGAGTTAATTAAATTAAAATGCATATTTAATATGTTTAATTTGTGGCCTCCTTTGTAATAATCGTACATGGTCGTTTTTCTTATTTTCTCGGCAGGTGCTCACCTTTCTGATAGACTCATCGCGTTTTCGGTATCCGGAGCGTGCGATTGTCTTTCTGGCCGTTTGCTATCTGGTCGTCGGCTGTGCCTATGTGGCCGGACTCGGTGCGGGCGATTCGGTGTCGTGCCGGGAACCATTTCCGCCGCCAGTGAAGCTGGGACGTCTGCAGATGATGTCCACCATAACCCAGGTAAGTCGCATTCGTATTCGCATTCGCATTCCCATTGCCATTCCCCCAAAACAGCAGGTGAAACGAATTTCATTTTTTATTTACCAACTTCCTTTTGTGCCTTGTACATTCTCACTCCGTTTCTCATCCTCATCTGCATCCTCTTACAGGGTCATCGGCAGACCACGGCCTGCACCGTATTATTCATGGCATTATATTTCTGTTGCATGGCCGCCTTTGCGTGGTGGTCATGTTTGGCTTTTGCCTGGTTCCTTGCTGCCGGACTTAAATGGGGCCACGAGGCAATTGAAAATAAATCCCATTTATTCCATTTGGTTGCCTGGGCGGTGCCCGCACTCCAAACCATTTCCGTGCTCGCTCTGGCTAAAGTTGAAGGTGAGTACCCCCAATACCCAATTATTAATAAAAAATAATAATAATCCCAAACAAAATAAGAAAAAGACACAGATAGAAACAGGAAGAGCGGACCCCACTCCGCAGTTCCCTCTCCATTGACCTTTAACTTGAGCGACCCCACTTGGCAGTCATTATAAATTACCAGCACTTAATAGATACACAAACTAAACCCAAACCAAACCGAACTTCGGCCAAAACCTCAGTTTGAATCCCACACTGAGCCACAGCAGCCGTCAGTTTTCGTCATGTAAGACGAAACCGTCATTAGACATCATTTTGTGGCATTAACTGTATCTATTTCGTTGTTGGGCAGACATAACAAACCCTCAAGAACTAAAGCAACAAACAGACAAGGGGCAACAATGAGGTATTTTCATTTAAAATATAACTTTGACTGAAGTAGATTTTTAAATGAGAAACATGAGAAATGTTTGAAATTGATTAAAATATTATTGCATAATGAAATTAAATAAAAAAAATTTTATTTTTTCTATACAGTCAAACTTTCCTATCTCGAATCATCATTATTCAAAAAAAATTAGAATTATGAAAATTATTTTTTTAAAGTATTTTTAAGGTATTGCCACTAGATTTAGTTCGAGTTGCAGAAAATTCGATTTATAGAAGTTCGAGTTATGGAAGCAAATTATTATTAACAAAATCATATTCAATTTACACATTTTAATAAGAGAGGGCAATATGATATAAATATTTAAAAAATGAAATGTTATACCAAATGCAAGTATTGTAGAACTTATAAAAAAACCTCTTTACGAGGTAAAAGTCTAGTGACGAAAACATTTTCATGCCCCAAAATTTCTGATATCCAATTTTGTGACGAAAAATATAAAATTTTACACATGAATTATTAAACAAAAATGTTTGTCACTGGCACTGCGCTAAAAAATACAATTTATTAGGTATGAAAAATTAAGCGCAATGTGCCTAGTGACAAAAATTTTTGTTTAATAATTCATGTGTAAAATTTAATATTTTTCGTCACAAAATTGGATATCAGAAATTTTGGGGCATGAAAATGTTTTCGTCACTAGACTTTTACCTCGTAAAGAGGTTTTTTTATAAGATATCAGAAGTTTTTTAATAAGACATTGGAAATTTTGACAATTGATATATTTATTGACAGTGTAACTTTGTCAATCGGTGTTTATTGTTTGTACAAGCAAAAACAAACTGTCTGGCAACACTGGTTTCCTTTATAGTTTAATTCTTATGAATAAATTTAAGCCCACATTGTTGTAAGACAAAACTGAACAGTCTGGCAGCACTGGTTATTATCGCTTCACATAAATATTTTATTTACATACGCTTCTGGCATTGTTACTTTGCTAGAAGGTTTTCAGTATGCACACAGACATATCGACTACAGCGACTCTTTATTTTGCAGCTAAAATTTCTGCCAACACCTTTTTTAAATTGAAAAACTGAGCTGAGAATTCATGCAAAAATCGGGCGCTCTACACTTTGCGCCACTGGCGATCTTTAAAAACGACTGTCTAATTATAGATTTCATTGTTACTGGACTGTTAGTCAAATGTAATTGCCGCTGCTGTTATACTTTAATTCAAATTAAAACGTATATATTCAGTTAATAGGTTATATCTTCCAAATCAATCAATAAAAATGTATGCATGATAATCATCAACTAACAAATTAATTGCATTTAAAAATTTAAAAAAAAAAGTTTAGTCCGTGCCAGTATTTGAACCCGGAACCCGAGCTGAGAATTCATGCAAAAATCGGGCGCTCTACACTCTGCGCCACTGGCGATCTTTAAGAACGACTGCCTAATTATAGATTTCATTGTTACTGGACTGTTAGTCAAATGTAATTGCCGCTGCTGTTCTATTTCAATTCAAAGTAAAACGTATATATTCAGTTAATAGGTTATATCTTCCAAACCTATCGGTAAAATTTTTTGTGTCATATATCAAAAAACGCAAAATTTCACAAACTAAAACATATTGAAATTTAAAAAAAATCGCTAGCTGCGTTTTCTCAAAAACCGCCAAAATGTGGGAGAAAATACCTTATGTCACCTGTAGAAATTTACCTATGTACTTTAGAAAAAAAGTTAAAAGGTATGCATAAGAGCCCTTCAAAATACCTTTTAAACGATATATATATCGCATCTGTAGCTTTTATCGTTTGACTGCTATAAGGGTTTCAATTTTAGCGGTTTTTAGCGATTTCCCGCTAAACTAGCGATTTTTCGAAAAAGTCGTAGAACAAACGTTTATAGATTTTTGAGCAGGAACAAGTCCTCATTCAAACTTTTAAGCTAAATCAACGATTTGATCCTAACAAACAGACAAACAAACTGACTTTTCATCTCGTTTTGAAAGGGGCACCAAAAATTTCAAAATGAATTATCTTCTGAACCAGTGATCGGATTTTGATGATCAAGATGTCATTCGACGCGTATTTTTGATTAGAATAGTAAAAAATTAAAAAAAAAATCAAAAAGGCTGCAACGGCCCCAATTGCTCCAATCAATTAAATTATTCCCCTCCCACATACACCTGTTTATCTCACAAACCAGGTGAGTTTTTAAAAGTCTTAGTATGCAAATTTGTAAGTTAAATTGATACCTTTCGATCGGTATATAACTCGACCTGATCGGACAGACATAGCAAATTTTCCATTCTTCCTGTGTATATATGCTAGGCGCCTTCGCACCCTTCTTGCTGCTTTCGTCACTAGCGCGGACTGCCGTCCGCAGTGATTTGAACATAATAATAAATTTAACATATTTTATAATTATTATATTAATCAACATTTATATTCAAGTATGTGTTACTCTCAATAGTATTGCATAATTTCTTTCGATTTTTTCAGTTATTTTCTCAAGTTAACCCTTTTCAATTTATGCCCACACTCTGTTGACTTTGGCCCATTGTACATGCTAAGACAGACGGTGCGTGCCGCCCGTTTCACAGTCATTTTGTGGTTCATTTAAAATCGGGCCGGGTCGGTTCGGTTCGGGCCTGGCAGGGCGGGCTGGGCTGCTCCGAAGAGTTGATGTCCGCGATTTCTAAGCAATTTAATGACCTACGTGGTCGAAAGCAGACACGAAATAAATCTTAGCCAAGAAATGTAAAACAAAATGGTTGCTAAAATGGTCACGTTAAAATGCCGTAAAAAAAAGCAACGTAGATTTAGACCTTCGGATAATTCTTCTCTCTTATTTATTTTTTTTCTCGGCTCTTCGTTTTTTTACTGTACTCATGAGCTCCACTTTCGGGTCAAAGAACAAGCAACAAGAAGCGAATTCTCTTAGCTCTTTCAGTCAGTGTTGTTGTGGTTGCTGTTGTTGTGTTTTTTTTTTTTGGATAGCCGTTCACATTTTTGGGCTTAATTAGATTGCGGCTTAATGACTCAATTGTGTTTGGCATTATGGCGCATTAGAATTTCCTAGCTGCCGCTGATTGTCCTCTGCTCAAGCCTCCACTTGCCCTCCTCCAACTCCCACTTGCCCTCTCCTAATTTCCAATTGGAATTTAAAGGCAGGCACAGTAATTAAATACAGCACCACATGATTATGGCTTGTTAGGCAAATCCAATGAATGACTAGTACACTCGGCGATGGCTTCTCAATGGCCACTTACGACCATACAGATATACTATATGGAGCATTAGCTGCACTCCTCCCATTGTAAATGCCGAATGTAAAGTGAGAGCTTTGGCGCGGACTTAACACCGGATAATGGCAATCGATGCTTGGATGGAATTATCGAGTGATTAGCCTACACGTAAGAGAGATTTATGGTCCACTTTAATTGCCAACAAAATGCGGCTTCTGTAGACAATTAGTTGCATCATCAGATGATAAAATTTAGAAATAGTTTGGATGTGGTAATTAAAGATAGAGAAAAGAGTATACGTTTTTAAAGATCTTATTTCTCGTTTAATTTGCAATTTATATTTTATGGCTCACACTCTTTTTAGCTAACTGTAGTTATAAATTTATTGGTGAGATGATAAAAATTAGAAATAGAAGACAAATGATAGTCGAATGTATAGCAACCAATAAAAAATCAATTAGAAATTTTTCTCATAACGCTTGTTTTAAATCAGTTAAAGATAGACATTTAGATGGGTACAGACTTCACTTCCTACCCCAACATCGTTTACCAGGTGCGATATTATGTTCCTACACTTTTTTTTTAAATAATTTAAAATGTATGACCAATAAATCAATTATTAGAGAATACTTTAACATCATATTTCTTCACATACATTTTTTACCTGTAGAAATATTATTTTTCACATTTTCAAGACTCACATGCACTTGGGACTTATCTTAAAATAAGCTCATTGCAATTTTTTGAGTGCTACGCAAACACAATCAAATATTTCCACTTAAGCAGGCTTCACCGTACAGTCTCTCCCCTCTCTCAGTCACACCCTTCTACAGACATTCGCTAATGCATGCAAAATGGCAAAGCCATAAAAACATATTTCTCCCCATTGCACGGCTATAATAAAAGATGGAAAACATTAACAACGAGCCAAAAACGATTTATGAAAATATTTTGGCGAAAATAAAAAACGGAAGAAAAATCAAGTAAAAATGATGGCTTAATGCACTGAACACAGAGAAGAGGAGACACTCCTTAAGAGGCTGCCCCGAAAATGGGACCTGGGGGCAACGCAACTGTAAAAGAGAGAGAGAGATAGAGAGTGTGTGTGTCTGAGAAAGAGAAGCCCATTCAGAAACCATTCAACGACAATTAATGTTAAATTTAAAAATACATTATTTTAATGTGTCGTCAGCTGGTTGAGAGCTGTTGCTGTTGCTGTTGCCTTTGCCGAGGCGCTCTGAGGCGACGATGATGGCAGCGACGTTCCGTAAACATGGCCAGAACCAGCTACCAGCCAACAGCTTCTCTAACTCCAAGCAATTGCCAGAGCTTCGCCTGAAGTCTCGCCGCCGTTGGCTACGTGCATTGAATTTGTAATTTGCGCACGTTCGCAGCAAACATTGAATAATGCTCACAGATACGAATAGTCTACCCCCTTTTCCTTGTCTTCAACTCTTACAGGCACTTTTGGCTAAGTAAATAAACGCAAGCGACAGATCAGTTATAAGAGTTAGCAGAAAAGAGACAGAGAGAGAGAGGGTAGTATGAGGGGTTTGCATCAATTTGTATTGACTACGCGACGCGTTGGCAGCTCATTTGATGGATTTCCCTTTTTCGGCTAAGACTCGTAACAGAAGATGCCAATGAATCACCTGCATAAATGTGTTGTCCGTCTCTTCAGACAGGGATTTGCCAAATGCAAAAGGCAAATATTTAATTTATGCTAAATGCCTGGGCTGTAATCTGATTGGTTGTGCGTATGTGTGTGCGGGTGTGTCTAGCATCTAAAATAGACGGCGTGTAAATCGTAGGCGTATTTGCACCAATTGCCAGCTGATATTTGAATTGCTGTTCAATTCCAAATACCAAGGTATGCCATGTGAATACGTAATTTCCAGCTGACCTAAAGTTTCATTTAATATTATTATTTTTTATGGCTTTTGAGATATTTTTAGAAACGTTTATTTCAATTTTTACGTACAATTACTAATATTTATTAGGTACTTTTCCCATTATATAATATTTTAAGACGTCTTAAACATGAAATTTTGTGAAATATTTGATTGAAATATAAAAGTTGTATCAATTTACTTATTTAATAAACGGTGTCGTTGCTTGTTCTGACAGTACTTTGTTAGAAAACTTGAAAAAATTCTATAACTATCAAATAAAAAATGTTTAAGAAATCAGTTCTCTTTTGTATAATATCCAAAACAATATTTGCATACTGCTACTTTTCAATTACTTGAGTTGTACTGCATTTTAAAATTGGATTATCTTATAGCTTTCTTTTTCATTTGTTTCATATTTCTTTACCTATTACTAACATATTATTACAATATATTAATATATTCCTTTTCAATTACAATGCTGGATTCCTCATTTATTTTAAAATATGCTAAATTTATGGCAATATTAAAATATAACACTGAAAAATTAAATAAGCCTGACCGACAACTTGCTTTATTGGCTTTGCATTTTCTTTTTCATTCAGAATTTTTCTTTTGAGCCAACAATTATTTTAAATTTATATTGCGAGTCAACACTGAACAAAATATATAAAAAAAAACTGGCACAAAATTATGTAAATTAACAAAACAAAAGCAGAAAGACGAATGACTGAGGCTATGACGAATGGGAGAGAAGGAAAGGAAGCATGGAAAGAAGTTAAAAGAAAAGAAAATTAACAATTTGTTGCGCTTTTGTAAATTACATGGCACAAGTTGTAAGTCACTAGATTGAGTCGAGTTTCAGTTTCAGTTGTGTATTTGACAGTGAGCTTGATGCCCTGTAATGCAGTTTTGAAGGGTGTACTCACTGAAATGAAAAACAAAAATGACACATAAAAGTTTTTTCTTAGTTAAAACAGGGTATCTTTAAGGCTTATACACTCAATTGATGTACGTTTTTTTCATTTGTCAGGCTATTATAATAAAGAGCAAGAAAGAGACAGAGGGATAGATATAGAATAAACCGACTACCGGCCATGATATTAACATAATTTATCCAAGGCTTGGCCAGTTGCAAGACTCTTAGGGGGTTAGTGAGGCTTGTGGGACTTGAGAGCTGGCATTGCATTAGTTGGCAGTTGGAATCGAGCTGAATTGAGCACAAAGCACAAATGGCCAAGCTGCTCAGCGTCTTATCGAGTGGCATAAAAAGAATTGCGTATGAATGATTTATGATACAGGGGAGCAAAGGACTTAAGAGCAGTTCAAGTGCGTTTTGTAAAAAGAAAATGGCTCAAATTAAAAGAGAATCCTTTGAATCTGCCAATAGAAAACAAGCCACGTTTAATTTAATATAAGAACAAATTTCACAAGCGTTGTCCTGGCAGTTTGCCATATAAACTTCCAGAAAAAAATGCTACGCTGAACAAAGCAAATGAATGAATGAGCTCCGAATAAGCCAAATGAAATGAAATACCAGGCATAGTCAGAGAATGAGCATGATACACAACACGGCATGCAAGTCACATACGCGACCAGTTCACAAAGCACATGATACAGAAGCTCATACAGATGCGAGGAATTCATAAGAGGAAATATAAAAAAGACATGAAAAGCAGTGAGGAAAGGAAGGAGATGTTGATACACTTGCTAAACTGCATATGAAAACAAAAGATTAAATAGAATGTACTTTTATACCACAATATCCCAGGTTCTATCTTTGATGAGTTCTGGCTTATAAATTTAAAGGTGACCATATAAAATAAATTTATTTCCCTTTAAAAAAATCACAACATCTTTATCGCATCGCAATAATGTTTCCCAATATTCTTTCGTTAAATATTCGACGAATATTTTAGGTTTTAAATATTTTGTAAGAATGTTGCTTTTCCTTATAATTTGTTGTTAGCATCATCAATAGATCATCATCATCATCATCATAAAATGTTGTAGATACAGTCACATCAGTTTAAGGTGACCATATAACAAATTTTCACTCCCTTAAGAAGTGATATCAATACTTTTAAGATGCAAGCTACAATGTGTATTCTCTAGAGCAATTGCAAGTCAAACAAAGGATAAAAGTAGCCAAGTTGCCAGTCAACAACTGTTGACCAACTTGCTGTACAATAAGAGCAACAACAATAGCTGCAACAGCAGCTTAAAACAACAGCAACAATGTTGCGCGTCGTCGAATGTGGCATGCGGCAAAAGTTACGCGCACTTTGACGCGTAAAACCGGTAGCAAAAATGGCTGCCAACAACGACGATGGGGACGGTGACAACAACAACAAAAAGCGTGAAACGTGCGTGAGTTGCCGCCAAGCAGCGATGTCAGCAACGACGCCGGCAGCGCAGTCAGCGAGAGCAGCAGCAGCGATAGTAGATACGGAGTCGAGAGATATCGTCAAGTCGCCAAGCTGTTGCTACACTCGACTACATGCGGTACACACGACAACATGTTGCGATTGCCACTGCTTCTGCTTTCAACGCAACTTGTTGTCGTCGTCTTGTTGTTGTTGTCGTGGATGCCCCATCGGTTGAACGTTGCCGTATCGTTGATTACATTTGCAATTTAGCGCTTGTCCCTCCTCTTGTACTCCTCTCGAAACACACCTGCAGCGGGAATTATAACTGGATTATGAAACTTGGCACAGACTCGGGAGCTATCAGTTATCGAGAGGAATTTGTGTCCCGATGACAGACCAAGTGTGTAGGAAAATCGTTAGCTCCCAGTTTTATGTAGGGTACCTAATTCCCATACACTTTTTATACGATTTTTCTATAACACGCTTTTGTGGCTTCTGTTATTGTTTTTATTATTCTTTCTTTTAACATTTTATTTGTTTGATTACAATATATTTTCCTACATTTGTTTATGCACAAGTGAAGCCTAAATCTGTCATCTCAAGGTACGTGCTCCCTAAGTACGTTAACTTGATCAAAACCGATGAAATTGATTAGAAATTGTTCTTCTTCGTGAGTTGTCCTAACAGTTTATTCGGTTTATTCCGGATTAACCTTCTCGAAGATCTCGCTTTAGTTATTTCAATTAATTTTTAAATTAAAATAGTTTTTTTTAAATAGTATTTCAGTATCTAGGGTATCATCTAGACGATCTTTCTCTTCTCACTCTTTTTTCTTACTGGAGCATACTTAATTGTTAAATTTTGCTTAGCTTCAAGCTGTAATTAAATGGTCGTTGCTCATTGTTTATACAAGTTTTTATCGCAGTTCCTATTAAATAATTGTGGAGTGCATAAATGTAGCACTTTGAAGCAAAAATATCTGAGCTTAACCCTTGTTTGGCCAATGCGAACTTGAGCATTAGCTATAATTAAATTGAACATGAAAATTGTGTATAGCGGTTGAGAGTCCGATCATTAGGGGCTCAACTTGTCGGCACTGGCGGGTCACTAATTAGTAGCAATTAAATTCATTAATTCAAATTAATATGATTTGAAAAACATAAAGCATAAAGAATATAATAAGAGAAGATTTTCGCGCTACGCATTTTACACGCTCAAGGGCAAAGGAGAAACGTAAACAAAATTGTAAGCCACGACTTGGACCCGTAAATGTTCGTGGCCCGGTCTTGTTTTCGGTCTTGGCCAGGCCAATGACCAGTAGGAAACAATGGCAAAGTGTGAAAAGCAATGTTAATGATGCAAGATCTGAGAAGACGTGGACAGAGACTAATGAATGTGCCGAAGCTTTGGGTAATTCTTGGAACAAGTTGTAAATGTCAGATATAAAAAATTGTATAAGCAAATATATTTAAGGAAAATGCCAACCCCGACCACACATATTTTACTTTGGAATATTGAAAAAATCTTATACTTGAGCATAGTTATATAATACTCACTCAATCTACGCGTGTCTAGTTTTTATTTTTATTATTTAAAAAAAAAATAGTTATGCTCAGTTTGATTGAAGCTAGAATTTTAATATAAGTATTAGAATAATATATAGTAAATCTTATCAACTGTCAGTAATAAAATCAAACACTAAAGTCAACTTCACTTGATTTTCCTCTTCAAAATTAAAGCTACAATTTAATACTGCCAGATTTAAGGTTATTTTGAGGAGATTGAAATTTCTATATATGTGTTTACTTAATCTTTACTTGACTTGAACTCTGTGTAATGGAATCGAACATTAAAGTCATCTTGACAACATCCTCTTCGCAAATTATGGCCACACATTGGGATTGTCTTCCTGGGCTGGCGCTTATCGGTTCGGTCCTGCGACATGGCAATTGGTGGGACCTCCTGCTGTTCTGTTTATTTCTAATATCCTGACGCCGTTGGCGACAATAAACACGCCCACATTGAATGGTTTTCTGAGCATCTCTCTCACATAAAGCCCATAAAGCGCAGCGGTTGCTGCCGTCATTAAAATCTCTTTTTTGGCAGTTTTATACTCGTATTCGGTATCTTAGGCCTATAGCCTCGACAAACCGGGGGTAAGGGTAATTCCCGCGTTAGATGCCAACACCTTTAACCCCTGGCAGCCACTTCGAAAAGGCTTTGGCCTGGAAAATTTCTCCCCTTTGTCTAATTTGATAAAAGCTCGAGAGACAGATGAAAACCCGAAAAATGAAAGCGAATCTTTGCCATTCTTTTTGTTTGGGCTTGTAAATTGCTTTTTGTACGCTTTTTTGATGGGGGCGTGGCAAGTGGTGTTCTCTAAAGTGCTCAAATCGCTGCCGGGCCAAGATTTCAGTTTGTCGCCCTCCCCCCAAAAAAAGGCAAAAGAAAAATTCACTCTTTTTCAATTGTGCGAATCTTTCTACAGAGCAAAAAAAAACTTTTGTTAATTACATCGAACATTATTTTTTGTGCTCTGTCGAGTGCAGTCGTAGCGTAGGTTTTAATATAAGTTTCAGAGAGGATTCAGGACACAGAACTCGGCACTGGCTTTGGCCTTTGTTTAACCCCACAACGTCCAAAATTTATTGGCACAACTGCAAAAAACAACGAGCAAAGTTTTAGTCGAGCCAACACCTTTCACATGTTTTTGGCATGAAAAAGCGTTAAAAGTTTTTCTCCTGGCATTTTTGCATGACGTGTTGAATACTTAGTTGTTGGTTTTCTTTGTTGTTGTAGTTGTTATCCCACATTTCCTTCTGCAGCACAAAAGGTAATGGGTTAATTAAGGTTTTTGCCGGCTGAGTTGTGGCATCGGCAGCGGTTGCAGCACTGTGGGCTAATTAAGTGGCATGAAATTTCATAAAAATGCAAGTAGATTGATTAAAAATTGCAAAGCAAGCTAGTGACAAGCACTGTCTATGACGTTGTTGTTTCTCGTTAAAGAAAGTGAGGTTAAGTTGCAGTGCGAATGAGGTTAAGGTGATGCGATAAGCTTGACAGTCAATGAAAGTAAAGTCTAAGGGGGAGTTGCATAACAACTGATGAAGCCATTGATAAAAATACAAGAAAACTTAATTGAATTGATTCTACTTATTTTAAAACTAATTTTTGATTCATTTGAGGTTAAGGTAATGAGATCTACTTGCAAGCCAAAGAAATTAAATTTAATTAATGTGCAATTTAAGAATAAAGAACTGTAAAAATCTTTGTATCATATAAAATTGATAAAAATCGAATATCGCCAAAAGTTGAGGTTAAGTTCAACAACTTAAGTCTTAAATAAGAATTCTAGGAAAATAAAAGTTATTGCTGAATTCTAGCGTCTTTACTAGCAAATGACCGGCGTCAAATTATGTACATATCCGACAATTGTGGATAGCGATTACCGATATGCGATACCATATCATTCGTATCAAAAACTTGGCAAAAAATAAAAGAAAAATCATTGCTTATTGTTAATTTATTTCCTTTTTGGCTTTAGAATTTTTTATTGACTTCGCTTTGCACGCTCTGCGAACTGAGTGGACTGTGCGGACTCTACGGATGTGGCATATCCGGTGCCATGTGCCGCACACACGACGACCATCGACGCAACCCGCAACCCGCCACCCGCAACCCGATGACGCGTGGGGGGCAATGACCATAAAAGTCAGCAAGAAGAAGAAAGACAGAACACAGAACACACTCCGAAATGGGACAGAACAGAGTTGGTTGGCCATAACAAAAGCCTCGACACATTCTGTGGAACTTTTAAGCGCCTTGGCTGGGCTTGTAATGAACTTTTATTTGCATTGTGCTAACGCAGAGAGGGGATATGAGGGAGGAAAGTTAGAGCTGTAGACAAGTGTGCCAGATTCGTGTTCAACTCAACCATAAGTCGATACACTTGCCGCCCATTTCAATTCATTCATTTATCCCATAAAGCGACCGCCGCATGTGTTGCAAGGTCTCGAACTTGGAGGGTAACGGCATTAGGTACTGCCACCCCAAAATCGATTTATGGGCATTTCCGGGTTGAAATCACTTAAAAGAACTGGAAAGCGGGAAACGCTTCCTTGTTAGCTCCCCACTCACTCTGTCAGTTAGTCAGCCAAGTCTTTTGTCCTCGGGTTTTATGTTTCCCCCTTTTTGATCGCATTCATATGAACCTCTATTCGTATTTGCTCTTTCACTTCCCCCTTCCCAATCACCGATTCCTTCTCTGTCTTTGTGTGCTCTAATATTTTGCGCAAATTTGTAAGCTTTATAAAATAAATATTGCAGGACAGAATTTGATAAAAGGGGGACCGCTTGACTTTGGGGATGTATTTTTAGATGATTTTGAGTCGAAATCTACTTAGGACAAGTGGACATTATTATTATTGAGATGAGATGTACTCGACTTTTATATACTCTTTAGTAATATTGTGAATCTTGGCAATGAAATGGGAAAATGCTACATCAACTTAACAATTTCAGTTAACTATTTCAGGATATGTCTTAGCAATGATTCTTAGTAATATACCAAAATGTAGTCTGTACATTTGTTGTATTAAAGTATATTTCTCATAAAGGAGTTCGCACTTCATAGAGCAACTTATGGCCTTATTTCCGCCAATTAATGGTTAACTTTTATAGCCCTTGTAGCACTTAGTAATAATGCATTTTGAGATGCTTTCGTCTACTAAACTATTTCATTAGCACTTCGAATTTAAAACTGTTTCAAGTGTTTCACAAATATGCACACAAATATTCTGAGCGCTCCCCAAAATTTGTCTGGCTTTATAATTTTGATGACTCTGGTCTGTCGTCATGTTTACACTTTCAATAAAAATCCACTCTCAGTTTAATGTGCCAGACGAACACGAAATGGTCTCATTCCGTCCCTCTCTGCACCCTATTCCTATTTCTATCCCTTTCTCGCACCCGATGTGTCCGGAACTTTCGCCACAATTATGGCCTTTAACCCTTTTGTCAACAACTTGGAGTTTATTTGGACTTTATATGCACATGCCAGGGTTGTCGCCATTGCCACTGCTGTCTGGTTTTTAGCTGATGCTGGCCAAAAAATGCCTTTGAGCATTGTCATAAGCGGGTTTTCGGGGACTTTTCTCTCCCTTTCCCTTTTCATCCCGCATAATAATTTTATATGCTTTTTGGCTGCATTTTTGCATAGTCAGTTGAGGGAAGCTGCAGCAGCAGCTTTGAAATTTCTATGGTCCGCATTGGGGCAACCATGATGCATAACAGATGAGTCATACGTGCAACCCTTTAAAGCACTTTAATGTACCAAAATGTACCAAAATAATACTCGTATATATTTAACTGTAGCCAAGTTATGTCGCCTCTGAATTTTTCTGTTGACATTTCATTATGTGATGAAAATTGCACACCCTATCAATACAATACACCAATTGGCAGGGTTGCAATTTTTCATATTTTGCCCGCTCATGTAATAAAAATAATAATAATAATCATAATATTTTGATTTGATTTGGCTATCCCGAACAGAAAACCAAAAACAACCCCCCAGTTGCGTTTATAATTTACGATAATTGCACTGACTTTTGACATTTTCAATTAATATTTGAATCTAGAGAGAGTTTTATGATTCGCAGCTGAGCTACGAAGCATTAAAAGCAGCAACAACGACACTTTCAACAGTTGTCGATGAAATTATTAATTAGCCATATTTATGTAAGCTGAGGGTTGGCTAAGAGAGGCACAGAATGCCCAGAATTGGCAGCTGAGGTTTCTCTTTGTTTATTTGGATTGGACTTGATTTGATTTTGTTTGCTTTAAGTTCAAAGGCGACTGAATCAGTGAGTTTTCTTTGGATTTTAATTGGACTTAAGGCCTTTTCTTGATTGTAATAGGAAGTTTTCCTGGCTATTGAGCAGCTGACAATAATATAAACAAAATTAATACACTGCAAATATTTTGACATATTATAAATAATATAATCAAATTAATTAATCAAAGTTATTTGTATTATTTATTTTTTATATTATCTTTTTTATTTAAAGGCAATTATTCTTGATTTTTTTTGTCAGTGTAAGAATACTTAACAGACAGGGTTTTTCTTTAAAGCTTAGTTCTATTTCTTGTACATTTTGGCAATGCTAGAAAACTTTATAAAGTACTTAACGGCACTGCCATAAAATCAAATTTATGCATTACCAACTCCAGTTTTAGCACCTGCATTCCTCGACTTGCCTCGGGGGAGCCCACACTTTAAATAGGCATTAAATTGATACAGCCAAGTAAAAAGTTTTCCTTTCTTTTTTTTTTTTTGGTTCCACCCCCTTGGCAAGCCTGCCGCAACACATTCCTAATCGCTTTATAACTTCTAACGCAGTTTATCAGCGCTAGCTTCCCCGGGTCCGTCCTCACCACCCTCAGATGGGGGCTCAGCAGGAAAAGTTATTGTTAAGTCTACGAAAACGACGCGACGCACTAAGCACTTGAAATGACATCGCTCTCAACCGCCATTTTCCCCTGACATGCCGCTAACCAACACTGGCAAAATCTTCATACAAAGTAGTCACACTTTTTGGCTCTTGGTTTTGTGTCTATCGCGTGCTTTGCTTTACTTTTTTCACACACTTTATGCGCCAGTCATCCATCCAGTATTTTAGTATTTTCCCAGCATAAATATATTTAGGAGTTCGTCTGGCAGTCTGTCCCTCTATCCTCCCAGTCCAGACACCGGCATGCAGGCGGAAATTATTGTCGACGGCATCTTGCATTTTTCTTCTCGTTTTTTTGCAACATTTTCTTTTCTTTTGTGATGCCAAAACTTTTCGACGCCGCCGCACAAAAAAGTTGCCACACTTTGTGGCATGTTTTCCATTTTATTTTCCTTTTTCCCTAAGTTACTTTTTCTGTAACTTTATTGGTTTGCGTCGTGTCTGACGCATAAACAGATTTATTTATTTATTTACCTCGATTAGATGCCAACGTTATCTGTTCTGCCTCTATTGTGAATGGTTATACCTTCATGGGAGGGAATCACCTTAAGCTGAAACGTGTTATTCACCTGATAATAATCTTGGTTCGTCCGTATCTTTACAACTGAGCATATGAAATGACTCAATGTGATTCACAATTTGCGAAAACACGTCCGCAAGTTGATAAGATAACAGGCTATGTACAATACATTACCTGAACTTGTTATCTGATAAGACCACCTAATCAACTCGTATATATGGGCTATTTCTGCCTAATTGTGGCACAGTACGAGAATTCCAGTTAAGGAACTAAGACCTACAGCAGTAAAGGATTACAAGAGGATTCATCAAAGTCTAAGAATGCCGCCACCACATCACGAGGACCGTCTCTTTGGCATCCACTTGGGATTGCATTTGGGCTCCCATGGACACCATCACCACCACCACCACGCTCCACCGCCGATCCACGATCATCATCACCACCACCACCACGCACCACCGCCGATCTACGATCATCATCACCATCATCATCACGGCCCACCGCCGCACCACTTTGACCATCATCATGGACACGTTGACCACTACCATGGACACCATGGCCACCACCATGGACACTTTGACCACCACCATGGACATCATCATCATCATCACTGCTAAGCCGCAGTGCATTGATAAATGATGAACTTTGTGGCTGCCTGTGAAGTGAATTTATATAGTAGACTTATGCAAAAATATGACGAATTTTATTTATTTTATACAAAAATACAAAAAAAACAACAATAATAAACCAACCAATATTAAAACTTACTTCAAATTTGTGATTTTAATTTAACAATATTAGGAAAGCTAATTAAATTAAATAAAGGCGACGTACTGAACAAATTCTGAACAATTATTCACAAAAATAAAAAATTAAAGTCAAAAATACACAAAAAAGTATAAAAAGACTAATAAATGAAATATAAGGAAAAATAAGGCTTCTGAATGAATAAATACAAATAAAGTATTGATTTGATAAAAACAAGTAAATTAAAAAATTAAAAATAAATAATAAAAAAATGCATCAATAATAAAAATTACAGCGAATATCCCACATAAAGTTAACATGATAAAAGAAAATAAATACGAAAACGAAATTTATCTAAAAATGATTAATCAAGCGAATATATTCAGAAATTCTATATCAACTGAAAAATATAGTTGTTATAGTCAATGGCGTGACATTAAATATATGATTAAGTAATTTATGATTAAAATTAGACTTTGAAATGATAAGAAAACTGTTGTCTGCATTTATATAACTTTATTTGATATCTTATCTACTATTACATACACAAAAAGAAAACAAAAGACTTGTAACAAAAACAAAAGCAAAAACTAAATTCACTAATTAAAGAAATAATGCTTTTGAAATGATAAGAACATGTCATTTAATATCTAAGGAGAATCTATAAATAAAATTAATTACGACTTGGGCAGCTTAAAATAGGCTTTAAGTAGAAAAGTCATTATTAGTTAAGTGTATAAATTAATAATCTAAAAAGCAAAGTACTTACAATAAGCGGCTTATGTTGACCACATTGCGAATTAGCCGCAGCGACAATTCAATTAGGTTGGCAGCGGTTAGAAGTACATTCGGCTAAAACTAAGCTTTGTTAAGCACATAAATATAAATGAATTAAATATCAATGGGCCAGACAAATATTGGCCAATTACAAGCCATTAGAACTGTTTGTCACATAACGCTAATTAGCAGCAGCTACAAATGTGTAATTAAATTTTTAAAACACAACTCAGCTCGATTAGGGGAAAGAAGGGCGCGGGGATCGAGGGGGGAATGTCATAAAATGCAAAATGTTGCCAATGGCGTGGGACGTTGATTCGACACCTGGAAAATGTTGGTAATTAAAATTTGCCATGTTAGCCAGCTTAGCCGGTTCGTGGTTTGGCTCTATGACGTTGTCTAATAATGTTGTAAAACATGTTGCCATTAAATAACGCGACAGACATGGTCCAAAATAACACCCCAAAGGCAGCAACAGCAGGCGTTACATTTTATTGACTTTATTGACAGCTTAAAAAAAGGCATAAATAATAATAATATATACCCCCTCCCTCATCTATATATAACTCAGCTTTAATCGAAACTCTTGACGACAAGTTGGGCTAATGGAATCGGTAGCATTTCTCAGTCTGTCTGCCTGTCAATTAACTATGAAAATTATTTGTGACCAACCCACTAACCAACTGCGCAACCCGTCTAAATGCATTTTTGACAATTTCATGTGACAGGCCTCAAATTGACGGCTCACTGTGAAAGTGAAACCCGTTACACATACACACACTCAGATAAACAATTCACAACTCAATTCATAATTGTCATCATTATTTTGTATTGTCCACATTTAATTAATAAACTTATTCATGCAGTTTATTTAGACTGAACTCTGTTCCCATCATAATTGTTATTTGAATTTAATTATTTGGCAAGAACAACAACCAAATAATTACAACTAGTGCTGGTCGTTAATAAATAAAAGTTATGAAATTAAATGCCATTTATTTTGCTTTAAAACTAAAATAAATAAGGACATTTTGTAAATATGGCTTGAATCTAATAAATTTTATTTCAATTGGCAGGTCTAAACAAGTCCACATTCATATTTTATGGTCTTTAGATAAGAAATTGGCAGCTATTTTTAATTTGTGTTGAGCATATGTATCTCTTGTTGACGAATGAAGATAAATGCGATTCGTAATCTAGCTGATAAATACTATAAATATTGAAAGAAGTCAACAGTCTAATACTAAAATGTTTATGGAACAAGTTAACAGCTTTTTAAAAGTTGTTAAAAAACAACAAAATAAGAATCCCTTTAAATTGTTTTATGTGTTGTCAGTAATATTAAAATAGCTTCTAATTATAGGAATTCAGTTATTTCAATTTAATTAATTCAAACTTTACTCTTATACTTTCAGGTACGTAATAACTGAAATTTATCTAATGGATGCTTCAAGAAAAACGCTTAAGTACACTTAAAATAAATGAACTTAATAACATAATACAATAACAGTAACAATATCTTATATCTAATTCAATACGTAGACGTTTATAAGTACAATACAAGCCTCATTATTAGGTTAATAATAGCACGAGAATGTAATCAAAGTCGAGAGCAATTTCAAGAATTCTACTCACATTCGCCGTCATGACATTTGACCATCTGTGATTACATAAAACAATTTAATAAACCCATGAAAAATCAAAAAATGCGATAACTAAGAACCCCACAGACCCTGGCACAAACTCAAACTGAAACTTTGACTACAACTTCAAGTCAAACTCACATGTGGCAATAAAAATTCCTTAAATAAACATGCAAGAGTAGTAAACCCACTGATGGGAGACGGGAGACAGGGAGCCCAAAGACAAAGCCATATCAACTACGCGTGCTCGCAACTATCTGGCCAATGTAATCAGCCAAGAGCCAAGAGCTGCGAGCTGAGAGCCTGAGAGTTAAGATCCCAGACTAGAGAAGACCCCAAAGCAGCAGCCACAGTCTCGGTCGCGGACACAGACACAGCATAATGTCGCTTGTTAGTACTAATGATGGGTAACTTTCCGACATCTTCGCTTCTTGTGCCCCAATGAGCCGAGCAGATGCTGAAACAAATAAAGGAAATAAATGGCGTACATAGAACAATTGAACCAACGATATTTTGATACTCTAACCGATCTTGAGAATTAAAAAAAGGCCCAGTTTTCTATTGAAGATACATGCAATAGTTAAAAAAAGAAGGTTGAATAATCCGATTAAAATTCAAAAATTATCTCGAAAGATCATTTTCAGCTGTAAAATAATAACAATTGAACAAATTTGTCATACCATGTAAAATTATATAAAATAGGCTGTTACGATAAGAATTCATTTCAAAACTAGTTCTTATGATATAAAATGATTTATAGATTCTGTATCAAAATATCGCTCCTTGTCAGATATGATAATAAAATAGAAATGCTAATTTATGATTTTAAAGTTTAGATATGGTAAACCTCTTCCATTAAATTAAAAAATGATAAATGTATAATCCAATATCTAGAATTAAAAAATATGTATAATTAAGTATAAGCAAGTTATGTTCATCTAAATTATGAATCGAGCTTTAAATCAAAATTGACAAAACAAAAATCGAGTTGTCGATATATTAACATCCATTGTCAATTGTTGACGATTTTTCGATGTATTTTTACATCACTATTACAAATGGAAACTCCTTGCAAAGAGCTTCTTCAGGTCTAGTACCAATTTTGTTTCATAACCAGTATGCCATTTTAAAACGTAGGGCATGCAAACGCAAAATAAATTTGTACAGCTGCGATAGAAGCGGCGCGATATGCCTCCAAATGTGCCCAGGCCTGGCGATGGCCATTCCGCGTGTATGTCATAAATTGCCATGGAGGCGCAACAGCAGTGGCCAACAAGTTTTTGGACCAGGAGTTTGGCCGCTTGAGGTTCAGTTCCAGGTCCAAGTCCAGGTCCAGGTTGGGTCTAAGCAGTAAAAATTAATAGCCAGCATAATAAGCGGCATTTTATGACAAGCGTGCACCTTAACGCAGCAGTTAGCCACGCCTCTAAGGCCACATGACACCCCCTCTCGACAGTTACCCATGATGATGGTCACAACTTCATATCTATATGTTAGCCCAGTTTGACCAACGATTTCTCATAGCATCACACGGCAAAAGTCATTAGGTTTTAGGTGAGGGATCAGTTGGTCGCGTATTCACTTGAAAATTACGCAAATTGAAAGTTACATCGTTTGGGCTCGTGACGTGCCATGGCCAAAATGGGCATTAGGCCGAGCCAAGCCAGGAGTGTAGTGACCATCTGCCTGTTCCTCCTCCTTCCCCCTCTTGCCCTTACTCTTAGTTTGTCTCTAAGTTTGTGTGCAAATGGTTTTTGCTTCGCAAGTTAGTTATGAGCTTCATATTGGCGCTACAAGATTCCGCTTTATGATAATTACACGCAGCCCCAGTGCCGTTTTATTTATATGCAATTCAATATGTGTGAGGCAGCAGCAGAAGCTGCGGAAAATTGAAAAACACTGAATATGTATCCGTGTGTGAGTGTGTCTGAGGAAAATATATGGCCGATTATGTAAGAGCTTATGGTGGTATATCGTTATTGGGCGGATTGTCGGCATTGCCAGTTTATATAAAGCAAGCTAATGGCTTTTTGAGTTTAATTGAAATGGGCAATGGGGTGGCAGAGATGCGGTGGAAGCCGCAACAAGTGGCATGCTTAACTATCATAACAAATGATTAAAACATGTTTGAAGCATTAACATGATTATTATATGTTTTTGCAGTAAAGGAACATCGGTTTCTTCCTCTGAACATAATCTGAAATTAAGGAAATAATTGATTAAGGTGTGTACAATTTATGAGATACACAAATGTGATTAAAGTGGACTTTCCTATCTTCTAAAGCTTATTGAAAAGTTAAGTAAACAATTTAAGGCAAACTAGATAACAGTTCCTAACTTTAAACATATCCTCAAATTAAAAAAAAAATTGAATGTGCTCGTTTTTTAAGAGATTTAAAAATGTTCCTTTAAAGCACTTACTGATTTTGAAAACCTACAGATTAAATTTAAATATGCCTTTAAAAAAAGTTGAAAAATAATTTATATCTCAACGAATAAAAATATAGCTAGAACACAAAAAATTAAATAACTCACATAATTATCGAAGAAATTTCTTTTGCATTGGCATGCTCAACTAATAAATCTAAAGGAATATCCTAAACTTTTATGATTAAAATATGTTCAAGAAGGAAACATGCAACTTAATGCCAAACTAACAGCAGCTCCTAACTTTAAAAATTACCTCAACTCAATCAAATAATAGTTGGAAACTAACGGTTGAAGCAAACTGTGAGAAATAAATCTTTAAGAACTTAGAGCAGATCTGAAAGAACATTAATCGAACTTGCCCTAGGCACATTCCATATACTTATATGGGTTCTAATACCTTTGCTTTATTGAGAATTTACTGCAGAGGGACTTATACGACCTCTGAGTGTCTTGATGCTGAGACATAACCATAACAGAAAGTCACATAATATTCATTAGGAGTTTACTATAACCTACGCTCTAGCATAGTCATAAACTAAGTTTTATGCTCGACCATAAGCAAACCAGGAAAGTTGATAAAAAGCTTTAAATCGAATGCTATATCCAAAATAAAACTGTAGAATCATAAAAATGATTAAGTGATAACTTCATATGGAAATCGATGGCGGCTCAACAAGATGTTTTTGGATTGCGAACAATGAACTTTGTTAAATGTTTATGGTGGTAATTAGAATTTAACAATGCAGAAGACCAAAATCTATTAGTAAGCTTACAAATGATGAGATATTGAATGGAAAAGAGATAAAAAGAAGACAAGAAAAGAGAAGGAGGGCCGTCATAAATCATGCACTCATCCATTTGGTTATCGATGGATGTCGTCCAAATGTGGAGACACTTGTCAAAGTCATTTTTGATTTCTCGACAACCATAAAAGAGACAGAGTCTCGGTTTTGATATGCAAATTAGCTACAAATCGAAATAACCAACAGCCCTGTTTTATCTTCTCTCTTCTCTTGTCTTGGGTTGTGGCCCTATGCAAATGGAATGCATTTGCAGCTTTGCATTTTAGAGCTGTGGCCTGCATTTTTATTACTTGTCAAAATACGACAAAATTTATGGCAGCTTGGCAATATTTTTAACGCCAAAAGCAGCGCAAAAAAGTACACAAAAAAAAGAGAAAAATTCAAAGAAAAATCCAGGCCCATAAATCATCCAAGTGGAGTCGAGACTCCAACTCTGGATTCGAATCCGATGTTGATGCTGATTCTGGGCAAAAGTCAAAAAAATAAAAACAGAATGAACACAAATGCGGCGCATAAAAGTCATAAAAATGAAATTAGCCATACAACAGACGGTCGTGAGGCAACTGTAACCGAAATTTTATTCCCTCTTCTCTGTTTTTTGGCACAAGTGTCTGAAGGACCATGGGGAAACTTGCCTCTTGGAGTTGTTAAGTGGAGGGTGACATTAAATTTAATATAAATTTAAATTGTGGCACTTAACGAGAGACAATATTTGCTGGGAGGGAAAACTTTTACAAATCAAAGAAAATTGTTGAAAAAATTATATTAAATGAAATATCAGAATGGAAAATACGATAAAATTGCAGACAGATCCATCACACATAATTCGAAGAACTTATCGATGAAGATTGACTTCATTAACTTTTCTTATGTACACAGCAGCTCCATTACTGCCATTAAACTTGCCCCGCATCGTTGCCAAAAACTTCACACACACCAGAAACTTCAAAAGAATTTGGCCAACTACCCGCACAAAGTTTACCCCTCTGCAGACCACACAACACATATAATTAAGACTTCTTCGAGGAGCTGAATTAGTGGAAATGAGCTAATGAAGCAAAAGTTGCACAGGGCAAAACTTCAAAGCTGGAAACAACCTCGAAACTCATCAAATGATAGACACCATTTGCCACTCATCTTCATTTGAGTAGAGCGGCGATCATTTCAAATGTTTCTATTCCAATTGGGTATCTCCCTCTCCCTCTATAGGCCCCTTCTGTCTCTTTCCCTCTGTATTTGCTCAAAATTCTAAGAAAATTCATTTTGTCGGCATAATATCAAAGTAGTAAAACGACTGCGACGGCTACACAAAAAAAGCCAAAGCAACATTTTTTGCTTTCATTTGAAAAATGGCATTAAAGTATTTTGCATGGACCAAAACCAGACCCCATGTGACCAAATGAAACCAGACGTTAATCATAGAAATTCGTCTCGCATATGTGGTCTCATTGCTACAGTGAATACTCACAGTATCAAACCATTTACATTCCAATTCACATGAGCTTATGGAAAGTCATTCAGTCTCTTTAACTATGCACTACTTTATATAAAAGTCAAAGTTTTTGCTACAGTTAATATATTCACATTGTCAATCCTGTTTACTTTATAATTTTCTAAGATTTTCCAGTCTCCTTAAAAGCCCCTTCAGACGAGCACTTTTTTACCGACACTTTTTGTCAAAAAGCTGTCCGTTTCGATCACCATCGCTCACCGATGGAATAGAACGTGTTCTATTTCCATCGGTGAGCTTCGGTTTTTCACCGGCGCTTTGAAATTTTGTGTGGTTACGCGACACGGACAGCTTTTTGACAAAAAATTACAAAAAGTGTCGGTGAAAAAGCGCTCGTCTGAAGGGGCTTTAACTATTTTTTTATTTTATCAATGCCTCTATAATTGTTGGCATTGCTACAGTGAAGAGTCAAGTTCTCAAAACCATTTGCATGTTATTTCTCTTGGCATAATTCAAGATCCATTCATTCTCCTTAACTATGCTCCACTCTATCAATGCCTCAGTCTATCATTGGCTGACTGATGAACTATTTTGTGGATAGTTCGTCTCAGTCATTCACTTTTTCTCGCTCTTTCTCTCTCTCACACATTTTTCTGCTCTGTTGCGTTTCTCTTTGATCTTTTTAATAGGAAGCGTTCAAGTTGTAAAGTGAAAATTATGGGCGATGAAAAGTGCAAGTGATTTAAAGCAAAAGATACATATATACAGATAGAAATACTCATACAATGACTGGGCCTTTGGGCCATGCACGTAATCGAAAAGCATTAACACACAACAAGCCAATTAATTGAAAACAAATTGGCCATTAACTAGCCAAAAACGTTGAAGCGATCCCCGGAGATTAACCACAAGTGTTCATCAACACCAAACAAAAAACAAAAGAGCAAGTGGAACGCGTAAACAGCAGCCGAACAATTCAACGATCGATCGATCGATCGGTCTCGATGAAACGGTCAATGGAACCACCTAAATGAAACTCAGTTACAAACTCGACTGACGATCGAGCGATTGATTGTCAAATGCAGGCAGAGAGGGAGAGAGAGAGAGAAATATATCAAGAGAGAGGGAGAGATATTAGTACTATGTTACAAGATCGCTTGATCAACATCAAACAAAACGACCCGCTCAATGGCTTGATTAATGTGCGCCACATCAATCAGATCCAATGGAAGAGAGGGAGAGGAGCCGCATAAAATAAACATAACAAACTTTGGCGATCGTTTGAAGTGAGAGAGATAGATATGTAGCTATCCAGTCTGCTGCACCCACACACAAAATTGAGTTCAACTCGTTGTGGTTTTAGGCCCATGGTCTTGTCAAAATAAATGAGCTAACATAAATCGCGTATTGGCTATAGAGGAAAATCGCGCACTCGTACTTGCAACGACTATATCCAAAGTTGACTTCGATCAGCAACAACAACAACAGCAACAAAGTGACGACTGATCGAATCAGCATGGCCAAAGAAAAGGCCAAATGCATTGCCCACAAATAAACAACGACAACAACAACAACGACAACAGAGTTTGCTTAGTTTAAAGATCACGATCTTTTGCAGCCTCCATGAAGCGTTTGCCAAAATGAGCAACAAACAAAACGAAACCACAAAAGAACAACAACAACAACAACAACAAATCACGTTTGTGATCTTGACTTTAGACACCGAAAAGACAAAAAACCTACAGAAAAAAGTAACAAAAATAATACTTAACTCTGCGAAACCGAAACGGCATTAAAGCGAAAGAAAAGTCATTTAAATAGCCGGCTTTTGGAGTTGCGATTTTAAAGGGAAACATTTGTTTTGAGCCAATGACGCCGCAAGAAAGCCAGAGGCGGCTTTTGTTGAAAAGGGGTAAAGGGTAATTTAAAAAAAAAAGGAATGGTGAAATAAAAGAGCATTCAAGAAAGAAAGAGATGAGCTCAGATAGGTCTTAAAACTATTGCAAAAAGCACGAATATGTTTTCTGAGTTTTAGGAGTTAAAGATTAGAAAGTAATTTAGTTTGCTGGCCCAGATTTTAATGTGTCTTTTGTTATTATGATCCCAATTGTGTTTTTAGATTGTTAATTATTCTTTTTTTTCAATTTTTACGATTACATCTCAAAATACAATTGAATTAGAATTTTTGTAACCCAACAATTTAAATTAAATCTTGATTGTATTTTATGAAAATGTAGTTTTGAATTTTGTTTTTAATTTCTAGTATTTCAGTCCAGTTTTAACATTAAGATCAGTCTTGATTCTGTTCTTATTTTTCTTTTATTTTCTGTTAATTATTTGGATCGTTCTTTTGTTAATTTCTGTAAATTGCTTAAATTATTTCTAGAACTTAAGTATTTGTTAGTCTTTTATCACTAGCTTTCGTCTTTTACCTACAATATTTCATTAGCATTACGTTTGCCTTAAGTATTCTTTGAAAGGCTTTTGTTTGTGTGTGAAAAGTCAGCTTTCTTACCGAATCTTAGGTAAGACCCCCATTGACAACGCCTCTGTTGCTAAGGCCTAGACAAGTTCTACTTGTTTGGCTCTTTTGTGTTGCCAGCTATTTGTGTTGTTCTTGTTGTGGCTACTTACTTGTATGGTGTGTGTGTGTGTGTGTGTATCGTGTTCATTGTTTGTTGGGTTTGTTGTGCTTTGGCTACACATGCAAAGTGTTGTTTTTGTTGTACTTGCATGTAGTAGTAGTTGTTGTTGTTGCTTTTGAATTTGTTGTTGGTCCGATTTGAGTTACATGACAATGAGCAGATAGGGAGCTATTGGGGTCTTTGCTTGCACAATGCCAATGAGTTCATCGGTTTTTTGGGGTTTTGCCTTTAAAATTTCTGATTGGAGTCTGTTGTTAGCTCTTCGATTGTTGTTGTTGTTGGAGAGTTTGTGGTTGCTTTTGGAGTAAAGAAAATAAGAGGCAAATACGTAATCTTTGGCTTCCGTCTTGACAACTCACTAATTCTTCAAATGTTGAGCAACTTTCGAAATGAATTTTAACTCAAAACTCGTAATTCGTAACTGAGGTTACCTGAGTAACGACCCAACAACGAACAACGACCGACACGAACGTATTAATAAGTAATGTGAATATCTTTACCTTTCGGCGAAAAGGTCTCTCAGTCACTCTCTCAACTCTGGGCATTAATTTGGCATTCAGTGGACTTCGCTTCCCCTCTTTATTGACTCTCTCCGTGCTACACCTAATTAAGGTATCCATTGTGGATCCCTTGGGGAGTTGCAGCAATTTGCTTGAGTCTCGTCTCGTCTCGTCTCTTTTTTCTGACTCTCAGCCACATACATCATTTTTATAATTTACGTGTAATGCATAACAAAAGCCGAAGCAAACAATAAATGTATAACAGCAGCAGCAACAACAACAACGAAACAAATCTAATTTTGAGAGCATTTTCCTCAACTCACAAACCGCAAATACCAGCTCAGACGGCAGCTCATCAATTTTCCACGTGTGATTTATTAACTAATTTCCTACACATTTAAATGCGCATTTCAAGCGGCACGTACTAAAGCCTCTTATGAAAAAACAGAAATAAAAATACATAGAAATTCATTAGCAAAAATTGTTGCTTTTCTTTCATTTTTCTTATGGTTCACATTATTGTTCAGCTCCTCGGAAGAAATATGCGCAAAAAATGAGCCCTGCCATGGCTTAAATGCCTGGGTATTAATTATTTTTCGATTCAGACTCAATGGGATGTGACTCGATGGATTTTCCTAGGGAAAAGACTCAATAATTTGTTATGAATGAGGAAGCAAACGTGCATAAATCGAATACCAGGTGGAGAAAGTGAGAAATTAATATTAAATTTCGAAGGATTATTCAAGATCTCTTTTTTTTTATTATTAATATGATATTTGAAGAACCATTTCAGTTAGAAAATACACTTAAGAATCTCTATTATCTAAATCGAATAGATTCTCAACGTAGAGGAGAATAGATAATAGAAGAAGCTTCCGTTACGAAAGTAGATTGAGCGATGCATCTACTGTTAGTCTGGCAAAGTTGGGAAAAGTTATCGCCTCGATATGAACCCATTTAAATGCCAAACTGCCACAAGAGGCATGCAACGAAGCAGCAAGAGGAAAAACTCCATGTTTACCTTCTGCATACAACATTCTGGCGACATCTACATGGCCATAACTTGCACATGAGGTGCATGGCTAAAAGCAAGAGGTGGCAAGGAGGTCCTAGTGGTGCCTAGAGGGGACCAAGGGGAAGTGTAGAAGAACGGAACATCGAAAAATGCAACCAACCAAATTTGCTTGACATTTACAATGGCCAAACTGGCCAACTAGTTACTGCCAACTTGGCAACTGGCTTACGAGCCAAACTCTCTGTGTGATGTGTCTTTGCACTGGATGTTTGCTCTCGCAGTTGCCAAGGTAGCCAACTAAGAGAGAGAGGTGCACTGAGTGCGATGAAGAGGGGACTGGGGGGAAACAGAGCGAACACGGGGGCACTTGTGCCATTTTAAGTGTTTATAGGTATTTATTTTTATTGTTTTTTATGCTTAACGATTTTTTAAGTGGAGTGTGCAGCTGAAACAGCAGCAAGAAGTAAATCTGTTCAGTTTTAAGATTAGGAACTAGAAGATACCCTAGACAGCATGTAAGTAGTAATTACAAAAACTAATATGATATATATATTACGCAGATGAACATTAAAATGTTAATGACTAGAAAATATGACAATAAGTTAAATACCTTTTTAAAGATATCCTTAAATATAACTGAGTGACAATAAATAATTTTCAAAACATTTAATTACAATTCGACTGTAATTAGACAGTACCTGTAATAAATTATCTCTAAAACAGTAAAGAAAATGGTATTATTTAAATTTATGTAAATTTAATTTACTCAGAATTCTGCTTAATATAAAAATGTCTTTTAACTTTGCGGGTAGCTTCTCAATATACCCATTAGTATCCTTTTTAAGGAGAGGTATTAAAACGTCAACCAAGCACTCGACTTGAGCTCGTATGCAAAATGCTGACGATACTTGCGGGTTTCGCTTGATTTTTTCTTATTTCTTGTTTTTTTCTTTTGTATGGTTTTGTCGGTTTTCGGTTGGTTAACAAGCCTAACAACAAGCAGGCGGCATAGTTTAGCAAGTTTCGTATTTACATTGTGTTCTCAGAGGTCGACGCAAGTCAGCGGCAATTTAAATGCCAACTCGAGCACGAGAAAACCTCCCGATGAAGTTCTGAGTAAGAGGGAAGTCGGTAGAGTGGTAGGGGGAAGAACAGAAGTCGCAAATTCAGTTTGAAGCTTAAAGATTTATGTGCCCTTTGTTAAGAGAAGTACCCCAGGATAACAATGCAAACTGGACGGCAACAATTTCGCTTTCAATGTTGCTTACCTTCTGGCAATATTTTAATTATTTCTGCGAAATAAACAGAAAAAACAAGCAAGTTCTAGTTGAAAGATCAAGGCTGAGAGATTCCCTTTATGCTAAATATTATGATCGACCTGATAAAACTTGCAATTAAAAATATAGATAAACACTAAATACTTATAGCTTTTTGGTATCCATTAATGCATCATCATACACTATCATAAAAAAAACACGATCTTAGTATTTTACACAGAAACCTACAATCCAAATTTCGTCTCGACACCTTCATATAAATGAACAGATGTGAAACATTTAAACAGAACCATTATACCCTTGCCGAATTTTCAGTAGACACGAGGTATTAAATGGCACAATGATATGTCATTAAGGGACAGGATATACATATACAAATGTATTTAAAATCATAGTCATGATCATGTCTTGGCAGTTTTTCCCTTTCATTAAGCACGCTCATTGTTTTTCAATTTTCTTCGGCTGAATATGCATCTTTTGTCTCCTATTGCGAATTCTCCCCACAGCCAATTTAATTACTCCACGCATTTTCACAATTTTTCGCAGCTTTCGTGATTTATCTTATTTTATGAGAGGCAAAAGGGGCAGAGAGAAGACAGTAAATTGTAATTTATGCAGGCGAAATGTCCAACTCAGGTGCGAATGCCATTTTCGCAACTTTTTGTCAGCTCGTAAAAGGTGTCTGTTTGGTAGAGGACACAGCAGTGCAACGGTGGCAAAAGTCACTTAAAAAAATTATTTAATTATGTAATAAAGTTTCACTTGTTGTCAACGTATAGCAAAAAATATGACAGCAAAAATTAATTATGTACCTCAAGTATCTTGTTTTTAATGTTTGCTTTAAATTTGCCCCTAAAAATAAGAAAAAAATAAACTTGGATTTAACTTTGTGTGTAAATTCTTTAGGAATATATGTAAATAGAATGCCAGGCTAATCTGTAGCCAGAGAGACAAGGGTAAACATTTCTCAGGACCACTGCTCCTGGTGTATGGCACCTAATCCACTTGTCATCCCAATGACCCCTTGTTAACGCACTAATCTAAGAGATTTTTTATCATATTTTCAGACTGAGACAAAGGCAGAGCTCAACTCAACTCATCTCCCTTTAGTTCAGTTCAGTTCAGTTGAGTGCAAGGTATAAAGAACATCCCATGTCAACATTAATTAGGGTCCAGCATAATTCACATCTAATTCGCAGCAGAATGTCTGCCTCCTCCATTCGGCTGACCTGCTGTCCCCAAATGTCCGCATTAACATATGGGCCACACTCAGGCACTGCAAATGGACCCCTGGGTCAGCTTGACATTTTTATTATTTTTTCACATTTTATCTTTTGAGGAAAATGTAAAGCTCGTCCCACAATTAAAATGTCATCATTAGGGAGCAGAGATAGACATAGAGACAGGCAGCTTATGGTTCAAGTGAATTAAAAGGAATATATGTATGTAGGACAATCAACTAAAGAGGATTATTCTCTCTAATAATATAAAAATGCCCAGTTTTTTCTTATTCAAAATTCCTATTTCAATATATTGTTTGAGATAATATTATTTCCTATTAGCTTAAATTATGGTGAATAGTTTTCAATTAAAATATTGCGGAATTAAATTTACTTAAAAAAAAAACAATAATTAATAAACGACAATCAAATATTGAAATTCTCTTCTATTCCCAGGCAGTGAGAATTGTAAAATGTTTATAAAAGGTGTCGGGTATAGAGAAAATTTGATCAGGATTGTGATTCCATTTTTTAACAAGACAATATGGAATACATTAAAGGAATGATATCTTAAAATACTTTTGTGTTTCGGCAGATATGTATCTTCCTCAAATTCAAGACATATTCTCTTATCAATTGACATATTATTTTGAAAGAAACCAAAGTGTATTCAGTCTTTGGCGTGATTAGAACATTTAAATCTGTACATATTAAATTAAACAATTTGAATTATGCTGAAAATCGATTAAACTAAAATAATGAAAATTTATATGTTTTCCATTCAAATGCTCGCTCCCAAATATATTTATGGCATTTTAAATGTATTTTTTATGTTATTCATTTCAATCATTGTTATTTTACGTTTGGATGTCTGTTTTTTTGGTCTGCAATAAAACTCACGGAACATAAACAATTTCATAACAAATTTAACTATTTTTAAGTGTACTAAAAATGCAAATTTGTAATTCCCCCACTCTCTCTTATTCTTTTTATGGCATTAGTCATAGTTTGGTGCTCTTCCATTATCTAGGCCTAGGCGCAAATGTAAACATCTTAATAATAATGAAAAAATGTCACATTCTGCTTATAATTTTAAGCCGATTTAAAAACTGGCGCCACTCAGGGTAACAATGGGGCGTGGGCTGCCAGACTGTCAGACTATTTAGACTGTGCACAACAATAGATTTCCAGATGGAGCGACAGCTATCAAGCTGGACAGTTGGTTGGCTCCTTGTCAAAAGCTGGCCCAACTTATCCGCTTACTTACAATTCACTGAGTTTGACTTGGCAGCTGGGAACAGACACAGACACTGAAACAGACAATTGACGAGCTCAAATCTCTGTCGCGATTTTGATGAGCGAAATAAGCAAATTTGATTAGAGGATGATAAAGAGTGCGAAGCATTACAAACTGACAGAGAGAAGTGTATCCCATTTGGCAATTCATTGTTGAGCAGTTTGTCAAAAGGCATCATCGATGATGTTGCAGCTGCCACTGTTCCCAGACACTTTTCACACATTAGTTTGCCACAAGTGAAGTGAAGGACGACAGACCCCCAACCCCGTGTCTGGAAGCCCCAATGCGATTGCGACATGCCAAGTGTGCATTAGTGCTCTTTGGGACTGAGACAGAGACAGGGGCTAGGAGAGAGGCTGGGGAGCAATGGCCAACCATAAATAATGGTACCCACTCGGTAAGCAGCTGGGGCCCAGACAATGGAGCATGGCCATTACCGTTTGTTGTACCAACATCCTTAGCCGCTTTGCTTTTGGCTTTAACACAATTTGATATATGGCCAGGCATTGATTTCGCCTGCCCAGCAAAATCTCTCACAATATGCGAATATGCGATATAATGTCCAATTAAATTCTAAAAAGAAACACACACGAAAACAAAAGCAAAAAACACAAAAAATGAATAAGAAAAACGACTGGCAAAGTGCAGGAAGTAGCCATGGCTGGAGAAGGATAACGGGGGAAAAGGGGAACAGGAGAAGGAAAAGCTACCAGGTCTTGCTCCGACTATCAAGTGCGCTTCCCCCACATAAATTTATACAATTTCTTATTTATTTTATTGTACTATTTCTTGCACAAGGCTCAAAAATTGTGCATAAACTTTTCGCCAGCTTTTTATGGCTTATCGGGCTTGTTACTGCTCTCCCCTCTCCTCCCCTTCCTTCTTCACGCCCCTTGGTCTGGTCAAATGCCTTGCATATTATTCCAATCTGAGCGTTTGAAGGCATAAATCTTGACTACAGGCGCCATAGATCATCACACAGCGTCGACTAAATCGTGTGTCAGAGGGGAAGCTCCTCCCTCCTCCACTGCTCCCCCTCCTTTTGTGCCGTCTTTTGAAGTGTGGGAGAGAGATAGAAGGTTGTGCAGCGAATTGGATTATTAAAAACAAACTTTATTTTCGACAGGGGACTGAAAAAAATGTGAACAAAGAAGCAGCACTTAAAGTAAACTTAATTCGTTTGCGAGGGCAGTTTTCAGATCAAAGAAATATGACGATAAAATTATAATTGATCAAAAATACCTTATTTATTACTTCTCACAATTTCTATTGCTATTGGGACATCCTCATAAATTAAAGCATTAATCGGAAGATAAATTTGCTTTATTTATTTAGAACAAAATACATGTATCTTGTAGTTACAGTACAATGGATTATAAGAAAAGTTACTCAAAGACTGTTAAAAAGTTAAAATGTTAACTATATTCGCTACAGTGAAATTGTCGCTGTTTTTCAAGTGTGCAGCATTCGCTTTTCGCAATTTAAGTTTACATAATCTTTGGCTGTATCTTCATCATCAGTCAACATGGTAAATAGGAAAATCTTCACTTCAGAACACACGTTTCTCTCTCTCTCTCTTTGTCTTTCGCTCTTTCTGTGCTGCCCAGTTACATCCAGGCAATTAAAAACTTTTGAACAACTTTAATCAACAAATTTCCCAGCGAAAAGATGCATCAAGATCCGGCTCCGACTACGATTCTGACTCTGACTCTGGTTCGGGTTCGGGTTCAGGTCTCTGGGTCTGCAGACAAATGTGCGTGCATGGCCCAAAATGCTTGTTGCAGACCTTTGGCACTGTTCCCTTCCCACCTCCTGCTCCTCATTCTTCCCTCTTTCAGGTGTCGTCCTCCATGTTTGTGCATTTCATTTCACACATGAGCAACTGCCACCGGCACCTGGAGGAGTGTGGAGGGATGTGCAGAGGGGCGGGAGTGTATAGGTGGTAAAAAGCTACATTTTCAGCCAGGAATTCGTACACAGAAAAAAAAAAGCCGTTCTAAAATCAAGCCTAAAATTCTTGATTCAAGCCTGCATTTTTTAAGTATGTTTTCAGGATTGATCTGAATAATCAAGCCTGTATCGGGATTAATATGGGAAAATAAGCCCAAATTACTTGATTCTCTCTCGGCCTCTCTCATTTCAACTGGTCCGATGGCTCAGTGGTTAGAGTCGCCGACCTGTTTGAAAAAAAACCTGGGTTCGATTCCCCCAGTCAATTGCAGTCACAAACATTCCCTTCATTAAAAAAAAAATGTTAAAAAAAAACATTAAATAAAAAATGTTTTAAAAAAATACAATAAATAAAAAATGTTTAAAAAAAAAAATTAAATAAAAAAGGTTGAAAAAAAAAATTTAAAAAAAAATTAAAAAACAAAAATTTTAAAAAAGTTATAAAAAGCTTAAAACCATAAAAAAAAATAAAAAAGAAGATTTAAAAAAAAAGAAAACCAGAATAAAAAATAAAAAAAAAAACCAGAATAAAAAATAAAAAAAAAACCAGAATAAAAAAAAATAAAAAAATTTTTTTTTTTATGTTTTGTTTTAAGAATTTTTAGGATTGAATTCGGGATTGAAAAAATCAAGTATTTCATACTTGGTTTAAGTAAATCCGAGATTACCCCACTTTTGACATCGTTTCGGATTGAATCCGGGCTAAATATCCCGGATTTTTTTTTCTGTGTATATAAGCCAGGGTAACACGACCCAACTAACTGCTTTTAAGTAGCAAAAAACTCATCATGAGTCAAAAATTGTAGTCAACTGGCAAATTAAGTTGAATTGCTCAGCTACCCCACGAAATCCCCCTCTCCCCTTTGCCCACTCTCCTCTTTCCCTTCTGCACTCTCACTCAACTGCTCCCGGTATTAGCATATTTTTTTTGCAACATGTTAACAAAAATAGAAAAGAAAAAATGCGATGAAAAAAAAAGAAGGCGAAAAAGTTGAAATTTAATTTGCGCTCGGTGCATGCGCAACTTGACTTGAAAGTTGAATGGTGTTGTTGTTTGTGTTGTTGTATCTGCAACTTGAATAGGCACTTGCCATGTTGCAAGTTGCCCCGTGCTCCATGTTCTTCTTACACTCCAAGGCAGCAGCAGCAGCAGCAACAGAAGTAGCAACAACTTCCTCATTTGCCATAACATTTTAATTATGCGCCCCGTTAGAGGTTTATTCTTGAACGTTGTTGCTTTTGTTGTTGTCGTTAAATGAAAGCTCGTAAATTGCAGGCGCAAATAAATTTGTTTGAAATATGTTGCAGTCTTGGGCCCCTCTCGTCTTCGACCTAATGTTGATCCAAATGAGGGGCTTAATGGCATGTAACACTGGCATAACCGTTGATTTTACATTTAGGGCTACACAAACTAGTAATTTGCGATTGGCATAAATCGGTATTTCACTATTTTTAAAATGATAATAGCTGAAAATCCATTTCAGCGAAATATTGTTTTGTATTTTGAATAGATTTAACAATTTAAATAGTCAGCTGTTCCAGTGTTTTAAATCGTAATACTGGTTGGTAATTCAACCAATTTGAATCCAAAGATGCCAACTGCAGTGTTGCACCCGCAATTCGTGGCTGGCGGCTGAAGGCAACGACTTGTCTCGGCTTTGTGGCAACTTTGCCATAGGTTAACTCAGCTCCAGGCAATGCTGCCACTCACAACAGTCAGTGGCAGCTACAGCTACAGAGATGGAGACAGAGACTGAGTCCAGGGCCAGTCCTCATCCTAATACTCCCTTCCTTTCCCTTCCCTTCCCTTCCCTTCCCTTGCCTTACTATTCCCTCTGACTCTGTTCGTGGCCAGTTACGTGGAGTAAGGCCAAAACCGCTTGTCAATCGCTTGGCCAACTCCGGCGTGCCAAGTTTTTCTTTTACTCGAACACAATCAGCGATATTTTCTTTATTTTCCTTACCTGTATTTATACCCTGTACCTAATCAGAATGAATTTAACTTTATTTAATTTGTCCTCATGTAATTTAACACAATTTCAAATTAATTTCTTTTTTAGTTAATATATTCTTCAAAGTTAATATATTATTCTTTAATTAATATATTATTTTAATACAGAAAAAATTTGATTATAATTTCCAACCTTAAGGTAATCAGCAATATTTGACAGAAAATTAAAGGAAAATGATATTATTATACTTAATAACACTTGTTTATATTTGTTTAATAGCTTCAAGGATCTCACGTAATATTTATCATGTTGTACAGGCTTTTAAAGCCAATAAATAATATGTTTTGTTACTCTGAAAAATTTGTAACTATTCTATGGTAAACAGAAAATTTATTTAGAAAATATAAAATTTTCTTTATTATTAAAAATTATCATATGTCAATAATGATTATTTGTAATAGCTCAAATCTATGAAAGACAAGATATTTAAAAAGTTTCCTGAATACTTTATTGCAAGCAGCGAAGCAAAGATCTCGCAGGGTATCTCCTAGTCTGGCCACGACTGATTTCGCTTTGGCACTGCTTTTGCCATTTTCCAGCACTCGTTGCGCTGTTGTCTAGATCGAAGGCTGTCGATAATGTCGCCAGTTCTTTTGCCAGTTCCTCTTGGCGAGAGTTCTTAACAGTTCTGTGGGCCTTTTGGCATCGACGCTTGTTTCATTAAAAATGATTGATTGTCAATTAATTGAAGTTTGCCGATATGTTAATAATAAAACTGGCAATTATTCGCATTTATCTAGAGGCAACACTCCAACGGAACCTCAACATAATTTTCGATTCGATTTAAATTTCAATATATATTAATTGATTTATTTCTTGAATACGCCTGATGATTTTTGCGCTTGACTGTCAAATAACAAACAAGTGTATTTGGTAATTTATTTGGTCTGTTTGCTATTGGCTTTTAATAAAGACAATATTGACTTTTATTGCACAAATATAATACTCATAATCAATGTGAGAAAATTTAATTTGTTTATTAAATAAAAATGATTTCATTCTGTTTTCACAACAGAATTTAAGCCACAAAAGCCAAAGAGATTTTAACAATTAGTTTTAAATGTTTCAACTAAAAGAAATATATGCATATTATTTAAGTTGAATTTGATTAGCTTACAATTGTCTGGTGTCTCTTATAAAGATTGTGAATTTAATCTGAGACAAACTTTGTTAAGCTTTAGTTAATTTTAAGTACAAGCTTTCAGTCAGTCAGAAAGTCTGTGTCTTATTTTCGACCAAGAAAAACATAAAACTTAAACATTTTATGTGATGAAAAGTTTCGGCAACAAATTTTTCACACGCGTAGACAAAGTGGCCTCGCCTCGAAGACTTTGTCTACGGTCTATGGTCTGTTGTCTACCTGGTCTCAGGTCTCAGGTCGGGACCAGGTACTAAAGAGTCGCAGACTGAGTCGGGAACTTAGCCAAGCCACAGACAAACATGTCGAAGCGACAACAACAACAGCGCACAACAGAGCTTGCAAATTGTGTCGTGTCATGTAAAAGAGTTTTTCTTTTTTTGTAAGTTTTTGTAAATAGAAAAAAAAAAGAGTTTCTTTTTATATTTTGAAGCGCGGCCTTTTTATGTTTTTCACACTTTTTGTGGAGATTGCAGGGAAGAGTGTTGGGTGAATGGGGGTTTAGAGTAGGGCACTTAGAAAACAGAGTAGAAAAAACAAAAACATGTAAACGAACACCCAAAGTGCTCCGCCAGCTCGCCGAGTTAGTTTAGACCTAAGTCTAGGCGGCTCCACAAAGATATTATGAATATTTCCAAAGACGCGACTCTGGGAAATTCTGAATATGGGGCTTCTTCTGCTCTGGGTAATATGAGATAGTTGAAAGTAGGCAAGACAATGCAATGAAGAGGAGGAAGGCACTTGTGTGGTTGTTAACAGGTCACAGGGTTAAGTTGTGATTATAAGACAGTTGAGAGAGAGTAAAATAGAAGAAACAGATTATTTTCTGGCGACTGTATGTAGTGATTTATATATTAAAATGTATGTTAGGTATTGTTTCCGCAGTAAGTCGGCATTAAGTATGTATAAGTATGTTAGAATCTAGTTCAGAAATGTTGTTGAAATGTGTTATCGATAATATGAATCAAATCAAACATAAATATATTTAAGATCTCAGGATCTTTTAAAACAGTTTGCTGAGAATTAATCAAATGTATTGTAATGAAAGCTTGAATTATTTCTAACTTTGTGATTTAGATATTTAACTGAATATCAATAGAAATAATGTTTACTTATTAAATTTACTAGTAAATTTTCAACTTTTTCATAATTACTAATTAGATAAATTTTTTATTTCTCATTGCAGGTTTGTAAACTGATGTTTTTTCAAATGAATACGATTGTGCACTTAGCTGAGTAAGCTCAACAATTCATTGACAGTCATATAACTGCATTTTATTGAACTCTTCAGCTAATTTACAACAATTAAGCAGGTTTATCGCTTTATATATGTACAATATGCATATAGTATGTACATATATATCCGCACAGTAATTGCCAGTTCATCGGCCATCAATTTAACATCAATATGCACTTTGAGCCACTTAAACCAACATACAGAAAGAGATAGTAAGAGAAATAGAGAGAGAGAGGGACATACTCGGAGTTGAAACTCTTGAAATGATTGCAAATAGAGCCAATTAATTCTATGGCTGTTTGTCGTTGTTGCCGTTGCTGATTAACCCAACAACTTTGCCGGCTTATGGAATTTATTTAAAATCACATATGGAGATAATGGAAAGCGCTTTACAATCCTCATCGTCAGTTGTAAATCCTGGCGGCCAGTTGCTCGGCACTTAGTTGGTAGCCCCAGCTCCATAATTATGCCATAAAGTGAATTTATTTTATTTTATTGTTTGCCCTCCGGGAAGGCGTTTGCCAGTGTCTCATATGCTCTTACTTTCGGGTAACATGCATTTGTCACGCAATGAGATCGCATAAAATGGTTGTGTAAAAAAATATATTTTATTAAAGTCTGCAACAAGGCGGAAATATAGAAAATTAAAGCCCAGGGGAGAAATGTTGAATGCTGAAATCGTGTACCACTTGAAACCTCATTTATTTATGACAGAAAATTAAACATCTGCGTGGAAAAATGTTGATTCATTTAATTTAATGTTTTTCATTTAATAATTTTTAAACTCACCTAGAATTTATAAAATTTTTGATATAAGGAGAAACTTAAATTCGAATAGCCTTAAAGTCATTCATAAAAAGAATTCTTCGTTCCAATTTCCATTTATGTCTATAACATCATATATGTATTTTATTATTTGACTATATTTTATTCTTAAAATCAGGGTAATAGTGTATTTCGTCTTCTACTATCCGAAAATACTTGTAATTTATGGTTTATGGCATCCCAGTCCAATATAAATGTATTTAATTATGGTTATTTAAGAGAACACCGTTCTGGGGCCTAACGAGAGATAGTTAATGAAACCGGTTGAGTCTTGTGTGGCAGAAGGCGCAATGAGACCAAAAATCCGAGCAATGTAAATATTATCTTTTGCCACACATTTGGTCTGCTGCAAGTTGAGAATTGAATTCAATCGGAATCTTGTCTCTTCTCTGCTCTCCTCTTTGGTTAACATGTGAAGCACGGCGCTTCAGATGGCAACACGCTTCTCGATGGCTCCACGCACCATTTTTCCAAAGCAACTCGAAGACACAGCCTGGCACACTCGAGTCCATTCTGTGGCACTTGAGACTGGTTTCTCCAAATGCCACTCGAGGCTGCCTGTCAAGTGCCTCGGCGTCAATAGGCATCGCAATGACTTGTGCAAAATATACCCCAAAAAAAATAAAAAAGAGAATAGTAATGAAAAAATATTATAAAGAATTGTAAGAAATACTCTTATGCCACGCCAAGAAGTCATAATTATTGCCAGTCAACTATTTGAGTCGACTTTGAGTGCCAGACGGCTCATAAATTTACATACAGATAAAAGAAACAAGTATGGAATAGAGTGGGGACGGTAAGACTCGGTAGTTACCCTGTTAATTGCATTTTGACATTCATTAAGAAGACATAATGTTAAGATTTCATATGATTGCTTTGAATAATTATACAAGGAATGGAATGCTGACATAAACGTAACTACTATATACTCTTCATAAACCTGGTTGCAGGGTACTGACAATAGACATTAATTAAAGAGTGATTAATAACTACCCTATACTTTTTGTCACTTTATTATAGGGAATCAAAGAGGTATAATTTGAAGCTTGGATTCCATTGTTATATCTTGAATTAGATTATAGAGCAATCGACTGTGGTTTACCTTATAAAATAGCCTTACAGGGTATTCAAGGGTCTCTCATACAACGCTTTCGTTCAAAAACCATATTATGATTATCTTATACCCGATTCTCCGCTGGTTACTGGGTATTAAATTTTGAAACTGGCGATCTATTACTGAATTTGCAACTTTATCAGACTGACATTTGGATTGTCACCTGGCCATTAAGTGTTTTGAAATGTGGTTCTCTGGTCGTTTATCTGGACGTCATCTTGCTTTTATAACTGAATAACTATATTACAAGGAATTTTTTCGAAGTTGAAAACATGGAAAATAGAATTTAATAATCGCAAATGTCGTAAGTGAGGTTAGGTTGTTAAAAAGTGAGGTTACGTTGTTAAAAAGTGAGGTTAATGAACGAATAAAAAATTAGAAACTCTGCAGTAATGTTCAAAAAATCTGAAATATTTTCTTAACAAATTGCAAAGAAGTTAACAACATAAACAGCATGAAAAGTTGCTAAAAATAATTCCCAGAATAGGTCAAACTATTAAAGCTGCCAGCTAAGCAAGATTTTCCAAGAATTTGTGTGGTTTGAGCCAAAAGTTGAGGCTGAGTTTATTTTACTCCGCACAAAGGCGACAATAAATCATAATTTTGAGCGTTTTGAAAGTGCGTTTCATATTACTGCAAATCGTAACATGTGGTAGATGTGGCACATGTGGCACACGAGTGTGGCAATTTGAGGCGGGGCCAATTAAGCCACGTTCACTAGGGGAAGTTGAAGCTGTAGGAGATACAACAGCTGCTGTAAATCATAAACAGACTCCGCCAGGTTGTGTGTTGTGTGTGTGAAACTATCTGATAGATACTTGTACTTGTGCGTGGCAAGTGTGGCAAGTTAAGCATACATAAATTAACATTAATAAACCGGCATAAATAAACTATAAAAACTTATAAATAATTTTCAAAATGGACAACGCACATAAATCATTGTTAATGAATGCTGCACCGAGGGCAGCTGCAAAGGTTGAACCCTTTCGAGTCTCTGTTGGATGTTGGGAACTTGTTTGTGCGTGTCTTCCAAGCTGCCACAGATTCTGGAGGCGACTACACACTTATGAGTAAGAGTACTTGCCACATGTGCTGTATATGCAGATGCAACTTGCAACTTGAACAACTTGTCATAAGTTTTGTTAAGTTTTTCAGTTGTCGTCATTCATTTTCTTGCTGTTGCTGATCTCAAATTGAGATACATTTTAGCAGTTTCTGTTGCTGTGTTGCAGTTGCAATGTTGCAGTGTTGCACTGTTGCCGAGCTGTAAATTCATAAGACGCCAAAAAGTTTTTGGCAAAGTGTTGACTTCAATATGTTTTGGCAACACTTGCATAACAACAACAGCAACAACTTGAGTCTGCAACACCGATTTCGACTTCAACTGCAGACTCCGACTCCAGTGCGTGCCACAGCATGTTGCAGTGGTTGTTGGTCTTGTTGCTGGTGTTGTCTGTGTACCGTTAAATGCAACGTTTAGATACAAATGCACAGATAACAAATTGTTGTACAACTCCACGCAGCGAGCCGTAAAAACGTTAAAAGCAAAACAAAATCGCATTTTGCGCTTTTCCTTTTGGTGTGAAAAATTGGCCAAGCCTTGCTTTTGGCCTGTCTCTGTCTCTGTCTCAATCTCTATAGCTCTCTTCCCTGTCCCCTCTTTTAGCCAACACTCACTATATTCTTTACTCCAGTATCTGCACTTGTCCATCAGTCGCGTCGCTGACTTTGTGTAGTTTTTCTCCTGCGGAAATTTGTTGCAACTTGCGGCAGTCTTGTGCCTCAATTTTTATTTTCAATTTTCTTTTGCTTTTGAGCGACATTTTGACGCTTGGCTTTTCAAGTGCAGTTCGGTGTAGGTTTCACTTCAGACACTTGGCTGACTCTTGATTGAAGTGGTCCAGAATGCTGGCCGATATTGCAACTGTTCCACAGATAGCGAATTGATTGACTGACTGACTGCCCGACTGTCTTTTGATTGAAATTCAAGCCATGCCTCTCTAAAGCCTTCGAACAAGCAGAAAACTGCACTGATTTTCATGTGAAATAACAGCGCTTGACCTTTTGATTGATACCCTAACTCTGCCCAAGATTTTGCAGATTAATTAAGTATACGTCTATTTGGTTCTATATTTACATAAGAATTTTCGTTATGTCTTGAGATGTCTCAACCAACATCTCGAGTTTGGATCTGAATAATTTTCTATATTAGGAACAAGTAATCAAAAGCCAAGTTTAATTATTTATTGAGATATTTCACCCAATTACATTAAATGACATTTTTTAATTAACTGAATGGTTCTGAAAACAACATTTTCTATTATTAAAATAATTTAACTGAATTAAATAAAAATGTCAGAAGTAACAATTTTTTAATGATTTCTTATCCTATAACTGGTAAATCTAGAAATTCCCACACACTTTAATTGGCAATTGTGCCTTGCCTTTTAAGTGCATCCAAAATTGCCTCGAGTAAGAGTAAAACATTATCTAACTGAGTTATCTATTCATAAGTCCAATGCGCAATCCAATCCAAGTGCAGAGAGCGAGAGAGGGAGAGAGAGAATGACTTATGACCCTAGACATGAATTTTTTACATGCCTCACTAAGCCAATCATGCAAATTTCGTCAAAGCCATGTCTAAATGGCCTTGTATGGCAAACTTATTGTCCTTACCAGGTAAGCTGAGGCAGTGGCAACAGCACCAGTAGCAGTCGCAGTTGTGTCTCTCTCTCTCTGTCTGTCTGTGAAATCTAAAATTTTCCCAAAACGTTACGTTTGGCAGGCGGAAAAATTGGAAGCCGGAATCCCAGCTGCGACTATGATGAGAGTGAGATGGGAGAGAAAAGTAGGAGAGGGAGAGGGAGAGAGAAGAGAAAGGGAGTAGCAGGAACAGGACTTGGACTTGGACAGAGCACACATTGTGAATACAAGCAACAACTACAACAACAACTAAGACTACATCGAGTCAACACACACATATGGTAAAAAGCAATAGCCTGGCCAACAATAGATGAAACAGAATAGCAACAACCAATACAGCAACAACAACAACAACAGCAATCGGTCTGTGAACAGCCGTTGACCATTGGCTGACATTTGAGCCATGTTGTCAACGTTTGTTGTTGCCATGTATATGCATCCATTATGGCTGTTTGTTACACCCGTGCCGTGGCTCAAAGCTCGCTCACTTGGCTGGATCCAGCTTCAGGTCCAGGTCCAGATTCAGTTGCCCATTCTCTAACTCTTTGGCCAAAATCATGTTCCTTGCCTCTCCACTTTACCCTACTTCCCGCTTCCCTCTTTCGCCTCATTTTGTCTCGTTTCATTGGAATTCACTATTGCCTTAGCATTGTCTAGGGCTTTCTATTTCTTTTCTTATACCCTTACAGAGGGTATCATAGTATTAAAGGAGGCATGGCAGTTACCATAAAGTGGACAAAAAAGATGTAAAGCATTTTTCTTACATGTTTCTTTTTAGATTCTAGCTGTTTGACTTAAAAGCTCGAAATAAGTATATGTATTTATTTATTTAAAGTCAAATTTTGACCAAAATTGAATCAAAATCAATGATTGGCATGTATTTATTTCACTTAGGTAAATTATGATGTAAATATTTATAATTTCTGGTCAACAAATCAAGACACAATTTTTCAAAATTCACAAAAATCTACATACATTTAAAATTAAAAGAAAACAAATCTGATTTGGTACTATACTTTATTCAATTAAGAATATATACAAAAATTTTTGACATTAAATTCATTTATAGCGACAAACTTTGAACCACTTTGCTGAAAAAATAAACTCGAGAAAATAATAAAAATACTTTGCTTTTTACATTTTTAACCAAAAATAGTGAAAATATTGTCATAACTCGCAATTCGTTGAAATTTGAATTTTTAAAGAAAAGGCTTTTTCATTTGTGAGAGAATTTAACAAATTAAATGTATTCTGAACTATTTCACTATTTAACATAACATTTTTCAAAAGTACTGTACAAAATCTTCGGCACAGCGAGGACAACTTTACTTTCTGGTTTTTCCTCATTTCCTTTTGCTGCTTATCCGGCATTTTCATCGTTTCAGCTGCTTTTTTGCATATGCTTACATCACTTAGTCGCTGGTAATGAGCCGCTCATAACTCGCCGCAAGTTGTCATGGAATTGTCCCCTTCTCCACTCTTCCCTCTTTCCCTGGACATACTCTTTGCCTCGAAGTACATAAATCTGGCGAGGCATAATGTTAAGTGCGTTTAGGCCATGTTTTGTTTTGTTTTTATCTAGCCACAAAAATTAGTTATAGCAACGACAATGTCCTATAGTTGAGGCACTTGAATTGTCATCTGTCATTTGGTAACAGCTGCCAGGCAGTCTCCCCTTTTCCCTCTGTCGCCCCCTCACTATGTCTGTGTCTGGGAGTTTTTATGATCGATAGATGAGCATCTCTCTCTCTCCCTCTCTATCGCTCATATATGGTTATGGCCTAATAGCTGCCTAATGGCAACACAACTGGTCAACTAAGCAGCGCTTGGCCTTTTCCCATGTGCATCATTGGCCAATTATTATCATTGGCAACGCTAGTTTTATGGCTAACAGCACAAATTTTGTGGCCAGTAGTCGTCAAGTAGTTGGCCATAAAGCACCAAACATGAAACATGAACATTGGCAGTTGGATTGGGCTTAGCAGCTGTTTGGCTAAAACGCTAAGCGAGTTGACGGCACAGTTTTTTATTTGTTCGCCTGTCAATCAATTGTCCCATTCTTTTCTTCCTTCCCTCTCCCCTCTTTGGGCTCCTGCTCGTGCTCTTGGCTTTAATTTTTTAATTAATTGCTCGTCACGTTTCGCCAAGTTGATGAGTCGCATTCACCAGCGAAAATGAAATGGAACGCAGACAGAAAGAGGGAAAAGACAGAGAGGGCAGATAGAGAACTAACCACAAAGTCATGGGCCCCACTCCAAAGTGCGCAGAATAATTGTCGCGCCATTGTTGCACGTTGCTTAAAATAATAATAAAAATAATAATAATAATAAAAGTAGTTGTTGCAGTGGTGCTGGAGGTGGTGGGATTGGTAATAAGTGGCAGTTGGTCTGCGGTTGCCTGTCGTCAACTTGGTCTGGTGCAAATGAAAACTCATAAAAACTTGAGACACTCAGACATTCAACAGAGGAAAAGTGACTCCAGACGCGAGTAAAAGCCGCCCGATAACAATGAGACAAGACAACTCGGCAGAAGGAACTAAAGGAAAGGAATGGAAAGGAAAGGAGAGAAACGGATAGGGAGGGAATATCAGGGCAGATTGCAATAATTGTCATCATCATCATCTTGTGGTCAACAGGAGGCGCTGCCGCTGCCATTGTAACCCCAGTGGGCGGCTGTCCAAGTGGACAATCAAAGCCAAAGCAAACTATACTTAAAGCAAGTTAACCAGCGACATTTTTCAGATGCCAAGGCGAAGGCGAACAGCAAAAGACACAAAAGGCTTAAAAGACAAGAGACGAGAACTGGCAACTGGGCACTGCACACTGCACTCTGCAGACTGAACAAGCAACTAAACGGGCAATGGCTCGGACAACAGAGAGGCGCAAAAAGTCTGACCAAACATGGGTAAAAGTGGTCATTGTGGGCAGAGGCGTAGTTAAAAGGTGGTATGTGACAGCTTATGAAGGAATTTCAAACGAATGTAAAGTATTTTTAAGAAATTTTCAGTCTATTATATGTGTATAACAGTTATATAACAGTTGTATAACAGTTGTGTGGGCCATGTATAACAGTTATTTACGCAAAAGAGCAATAAAAGGACGAAAATAATATTCAAATATAATATTGTGGTATAACACTCTCATGAAAGCTGTATGCTGACTGTTTAATAACTGTATAACAATTTAAGTATAATTTAAAGGATATTAAATCTTGAATATATATAATTGTTAAATATGTTGAGCATAAAGAGTATTTTAATTAGTTCTGTTGCACGTTTATTATTGTAATTGGGTAAATAATGTATAACATTTAAAATTCCTTTTACGAAATTCATAAAGTTTACGATACGTCTAAAATATTTACTTTACACAGTTTATAATCTTTTTTTTTTAATAATAATGTTAATAGAGATTATAGATTCATAGTTACTTGACCCCTTTCCAACCAGTTAGGAACGCCACTGGCACAGCCCTATGTCCCCTCTTTAAAACGACGCCCACAGATTTTGCTGCTGATTTTCTTGTCCAGTTCTTGGCGGCGTGTTGTGGGCAATCAAAGCAATTGCAGGTCCCCGGGCTGCAAGTGCTCGCATAGAAAAGCAGGCAGAAAAACGTGAAAAAGTAGAAGAAAAAGAATAAGTAGAAAAACCGGCAAAAATAATGAGCTGTAACCCTTTTGGTCTTGGACCTACGAGCAGAGGAGTCGACAGTCTGCGACTGAGAAATTAATTAAGGCAAAAGGGCTGCAAACTGAAACAGAGATTGCAAGTGAAGCAAGTGAAGCGAGTATAGAAAAACAGACGAGGCAAGTGGGGCAAGTGATTCGAATGAGGTGTTGTCGGTTGGGCTGTTTGAATTCTGCACGACCTTCATGCAGAATCTTGGTGTATAGATTATTATTTAAATGAATGTTTGTATCTCTCTCTGCCTCTCTCTCTTCCCCCTCTCGGCAACTGCTTTCAATCTAGCCACCATAAATCTCAGCTCAATCTCAGCCACGCCTCCAGCTGCTACTCTAATTCTTATGCATGACAACGCCGCTGAAATCTTTGTCCAAAAACTTTGCCCACCCCCTCACTCCCTCTCTCTTGCTCAGTCATTCTGTGCTTCTTCTCTTTCTTTGAAGATGGCCATCAGCTTTTTTGCCATGGTTGCTTAATTTTTCATGCGTTGCGCTGTATTGGGCGTCCAAGTTTTCATTAAAGTTTGATTAAAAATAAATTATTGGTTATTAAAAATGATTAGTTTTGCAAGACTGAGGCGCACTCAACTGAAGTAGCCTAAGAATCGCCCCAGAGAACTTTTACAAAGAAAACGGCAGAAAGAGAACAGAACACAGAATACAGGGAATAATGAAATTGTTAATGGGCCAGGCCAAGACAGACAAAACACTTGGCTTGGCTTGGCTTGGCTAAGAGGGGCGGCAATTAATGTGACAATTTTGAGGACGAGAACAGGGACGGGGCACCGATGATGGTCATTTGAAAGTCAATGAACGTTGAGTTCAGTTGGAAGATAACAGCACTTGGAATATGTTAAGCTGCCAACTTGGCCAAAAAATGTTCACATTATAATGGCCATAACATTTGCTGTTTGCTCTACCTCAATACAGACATTAAGTTGGCTAAAACAAGTTAATATTTGAGGCTTTCCAATGCAATAACTAAGATTCCCTATGGTTTCCTTTAAATATGGAGTTGGAGCCTCACCTGGTCATAACTCATCCATTTGCTTGTTGCCAGTCTTTAAACTGTCTTGGCCATTAGCCCGTTGGCAGTCGTCGGGTTACGTGTTAGTTGGCTTTATGTCTTGGCATTTTAATGCCTAATACACGTACTTAGCTCGGCGACTCAGGGCCAAGCGCATATGGGGCCTGTTTATTAGTAGTTGCCACACAGCCAGCCAACTTGCCACTTGCCACTTCCCACTCGGTTGTTTGCCGCCCACACTTGCCACCAACTCGTTTGTCGTCTCGCTTCAATTGTCGTCTCACTCTCTCTGTCTTTCTCTTTCTGACTTTAGCTAGTTTTCTTGAGCATTTTTATTATTATTTTTTTCTGCTGCTTTTCATAATTTTTGTTTATTTTGTTTGCCACAGCGCTTGTTGTTTGTGCTTCTTGAGAAAATACTGATGGGGTGGCCTGTGTTCCCTATGTACATTCATACATACATATGCATCTGAGCTATTTCCCAGTATTTATTTTCATTTCCATACCACGCACAGCTGTCATTCTTTATGCCACTCTTTCTCCGCTGCTTCGTCTTCGGCTTCTGCTTCGCATTTTATTGGCAATGTTGTGTTTTCTTTCTATAAGTGGGCCTCTGTTTGTTTACTTATGGAACTGCCCTCTTGTATTACTTTTAAGATGAAACCAACAATAGCAGCTCTTTGTGCTGTATAGAAATGTAAACTTTATAATTTGTTTGCGCCCCTCATTCCACGCCCCCGCCATCAATCTACAATCGAGTCCCGCATGCAAATTTAAGTCAGCTTTGACACTTGAAAGGCCAGACACACACACACACACACACGCACACAAATTGATTAAACTGTCAAGTGACTTTATAACTGACAGCGCTGACATTTTGATTATTAATCATTGCCGATTGGCTGAGTTAGAGCGAGAGGGAAATGTCTATTGACGAGGGCAGTTCAAATAGTAAATGTAAATGCGAATAGGCTTTTATTAACTACTTCAAACTCAATTTGAATAATAAATAGTAGAGGGCAGCTCGAAAAATAAACTTACGAGAAGAGGAAAACATACTAAAATTTTAAAAAATTAAATTCCAAAATAAGTAGATAGAACCATAAATATATGGTGTAGACAAATTTAAACCGTCTAACCGTTTATACCTTAGATGATTGGTAGTCAGCACAAAGAGTCTTATAAATGTTTGTGTATAACAATTTATAGAAAAATCGCTATAACAGTATTGAAGCCTCGTTTAAGCCATATTGTTTTAGACTATAAAAAAAAAGTTGTTTGATTGCATTTTAAAGAGTTTAGATCTATTTTATCTAAGAAAGTCCTACTCTTAAGGCTCCGGAATGATCAGTGAGTCACTCAGTGAATCAGTTAGGACAATGATGGACAAGGGGGGCAGTACGAAAACTGAATAAGATATAAGGTCAAATATAAGTAATATATTTAAATTCAAAAGATTACAAAATTAATAGTTATATTTTTGAGTCAGCTACCTCATTTATTAAAATCAAGGCACATATCTTTCGGAATTCTTTGAGCACACCTCTGGTGCGAGCATAACTGTATCTCAAGCACACATCAATGCGGGCAGACAGAAGACAGACGACAGATGCATAGAAAGGAGGCTTAACCCATTGACTGCAATGCGGCCCAGACAAGCTGCATAATAAACCTGAGAAGTTGGTAGATGGCAAACTGCAGATAAAGTGAAGAGTGAAGAGTGCAGAGTGCAGAGGGGGATAGAGTGCAGACAGGAGTGTGAGTTTTGTGAGGTATGGAATGAATAAGGGCACTCATGAGTGTTTGATCCAATTGCCTTTAACTGCCAAGTTGCCAAGTCGGGCTTGTCATTAGCTGGCGTTATAATTAAATTTTCATTTACTGCGACAGACAGAGCTTAAAAAGAAAGCGAGCTTACAATTTGTGCGTCTACCTGTAATTCATCACTTATTTCCCTCCCTTAATAAGTTTTACGCAAATGAGCTGAAAAGTTGTCAGACAAAACTATCGACAGTAAAGAGCAAAAAACACCTGTTGCTAAGCACAAGGAAATAAGAAAGCAGGTAGAGGGAGAAGTTAAAGATGAGGAGAATTGGCATCTTCGCAAGATAGTTGAGTTACTGAGTTACTTTTATGGCAGTTTTGCGCTTTGAACTTTTGGCTCGCAATTGTGTTAAGTGCGTTTTGATGGCCAATGAATAGGTAGATAGATAAGTTTCGACTTCGGAATGGGGATCAACTTGAAATTGTTGAACAACACACAGACAAAAGACAATTGAGTTCAAGATTGTGAAGTTTGGCCAAACTGCAAGTTCAATGGAGAGTAAAATGTGGGTTATATTGAGGTTGGGTCAAAGAGTTGAAGTTTATTCCGAAAATATGATGTTGTTAAATGGAATGGTATGAGTTTTTGTTACACCGTTTAACCAAGCACTTTAGAATCTAGAAAAGGAGGAAAAAAGAAAAGAAAATAAACGTGTGAATGCATTCGATGGGTATTCACTCTGTTGCACTTGCAACAAAACAATGCCAACAACATCAACAAGAAGACGAATAAAAGGCACTTCACATGCTAATTACATGCTACGAGTACAAGAAGTGCAAAAAGGCAAAAGGAAATCCTGGAAAAGCGGAGCCAGGGCAATTCATGAATCCAAGTGCCGTAATGAGATTGCAACTGCCTTCGAGGCATTATCCACTTGTGGCAGCCAAAACATAACTGGAAACAATCAGAGAGCTGCATATCAGCGTGTGCAAGAGCGAGTGAGACAGCAGACCATTTAATGATGCAAAAAATGCCAAAGAAGCGAACAAAACCAAAAGCCGAAATCCAAAACCAAAAACCCAAAACAAAACCAAAACCAAATCCAGAGCTGCAACCCGTTAACTTTACATGCCGTTGGTTTTGGCGAATGTAGCTTTTGGACTTTCTGCACGTCAGAACAAAAGCAGCTTACAATGTGGGAAGAGAGAGCGGGGAAAGGAGAGGGAAGAGTGCCAGGTGATTGACTTGAGTGAGAGCGGATGACGAGAGAGGGACAGACATCACAGGAATTGTTGTGAATGCGAGTGTGTGTGTGTGTGTGTGTGTGTGTGTGCGTATGTGTGTACACCGAGAGAAAAAGCTGCATGAAAATTAAGTTGGAATAAACTCAAATAAAATACTTAAGATTCTAAAATAGCTGCATACATGATTTCAGAAAACATTACTGAAAATGAGATTAAAAATTCTTTAGCCAATCAAAAATAATCATTATAATAATGTAAAGAAAGTGGGATCACATAAAACTTCAGAATTACTATAGGTAGGTTCACTTACAGAACACTTTTGTAAAATTTTAAACAGCATTTTTTAAATCTCATAATTTTTGTTCGCTTTATTTCCAATTCCCAAACACGATTTTCATTCAAAACGGCAATAATTATAGACTTAATTTAAAACGTTTTTCAACAGGTTCATCCAATTTAAGGGTGTTTTCAAAGTTAAGATATACTAAAATCTTGAATTTTCTGATTTTAATTGTTGTGAAAAATAAAGTCTGAAATTTGGGGTTTCAGATGGAAATACTAGATTTTTCGCTGAGTGTACTCACTCGTTAGTTGCACATTTTGCCAGCCCTTTTTTTGGTAACATTGTTTTTGCTATTGCTGCATTGTCTTGCTCTTGTAAGCGGCCAGATCTATTTCTTACCGCACTCAACGGCAACAGCAGTGGCAGCAGCGCCACCTGGCGGCACAACGCGCATAAAAGTCATCAATATTGCTTATATGCAACAGTGCTTTTTGCTGTTCTCACTCTCACTCTCTCTCTCTCTCTGTCTCCCTCTGCTAACCTAGCCAATCGTTTGTTGTGGTTGTTGTTGTTTGGCAGTTATTGTAACTGCTTTGTTTCGTCTCTGTCTCTAGCTCTGTCTCACTTTTTCGCCTACTCTGCTTGCACAAATTGTGTTTTGTTCTGCCGCTGGCGCTGCTTCCGCTTGCACCGTTTTTATTGTTGCTCTGTGTGTTGATTTATGGGCGCTGCATGTGTGGGCGTATGCATGGATGTGGGCGTGTGTGGGCCCTAAGGGCGAATGCCTGCAGCTGAAGTTGTCCTCCACGCAGTCGACGGCGACGCGTCGCCAACAACTTCCCTGGAGAAGACATTGAGTGCAGTGGCAGAGACAGCGGCAGAGACAGTGACTGCGTCTTGTTGCGCATACAAATTGGTTTTAGTTATTAATGGTGTGTATAATTAAGCGAGCTCCCCTTTGTTGGCAACTTTGTCTGCAGTTTGCTAGAATGTTTCTTAATAATTTGTGTGCGCATCGTTCAAGACAAACATTGAAAGCAGCAGGGGAGAGGGAGAGAGAGAGATAGACACTGAAATGGAGTGCAATAATATTTCTATAGACTTACACTAATTTGAGCAGAGGGCCGCAAGTAAAGTTGCACAAATTCCATCGAAATTAAAGTTTGAAGAACAGAATAGAATTTATTTTGCATTGAATTTCAGTAAATCAATTCTTGTTTATTCTCCAGCATCGTATTAACTTTGTCTGATCCTTTCTGAAGTTGGTCAGCTCAATCTCATTGAGTATTAAATTGGTATGCCGCAGTCCTTTGCACGCTTCATTAAAACGTTTACTTATTTTATGGCTTTCACAAGGTTGATTAAGTTTAGTCAATACACAAGTCAAATGAAGTCCATGGGGATTGGGGGACTGGGTTATAAGAGCCCTGGGGAAACCCAAAGCGTAAACAAATCAAGTCAACTCGCAGGTCAAGTCAAGTCAAGTCAACAACTGTTCGCTGCTCTGACCCTTTCAATTAAAAAAGTGTCAGAAACAGGGCCAAAACCCAGAAACCGTAACCCAAACTCAAACCCCAAATCGTGTTTGTCTATCAATCAGACGGACAAATAGCCGAAAAATAAAGCACTTGGCCCGCCAACTTAACAAATTGGTGCGGCACTTGGCAATTGAAACCGAAACCTTTTTTTTGCTTTCTCCTTGTTCTCATTACGAATGCAGAGCGTGGAAAGAAAGGAAAACCGCAGGCAAAAATTCGATATTTGCTTTTATTTGTTAAATTTTTATTTTTATTTTGTTTATTTTTTTTTGGGTTTATGTTCTTGACGCCTTCATAAACTTTGATTTTCCATCGATTTCGCACTTAAGTTAAAAATACTAAAAATAGCAATGACAAGAAAGTACAAGAAAATTCAGAATAATGGGAAAGTCGAAGATAAATGCTAAGCAAATGTTGCCTTAACAACTTTTAATTGAATGTATACAATCGCATTTATATTCAACCCAGTGATGGGAGCAAATGAAAGGTGAAAAGCGTAGAGGAGGCACTGTGAAAATATTCATAAATTTTGTATAGATTTGCCGAGTGTGCTGGAAAAACTTTGTCAGCACTTCGGGGGAAATGCCTAAGAAAAAGTAAACCGCAACTTTTCTAATTTATTTGCCATACATTGTGCATGTGTGCGCATATTTTGTGTTAATACATATTATATAATACTTACTTTGTATTTTTCTTTTCTTTGTTGCCAGAGGAGAGAAATTTGAGCCTTTTGTTCTAAGCAACTCAGCAAGCAGACGACGACAACAAACTGGCCTAAATGTAAGCAAAACTCTGGCCAGGCTAACACAGAGAAAAGTTTGCCCCTCAGTTTAGTCCACACAAGAGACAAAGCGAAAGAGAGTGAGAGTGAGATGGAGACTGAGAGTTTCAGCAGTTCCCCAGTTGTCAGTTTCCAAGTTTCCCAGTTTTCCCACTTGATTTGAGTTTGTTTCTCTCTCTCTCTCGGGCCTTGACGCCGCTGGTGTTGACTGCTGAGTACTCTCCTCCCTCATCCCCCTTGCTCCCTCCGTTGTTTGCCCAGTTATTTGTTAGTCCTCGGTGTTTGTGTTGCATAGTTTTAGGCGTCATAAGATTGCATTTCATGGGACCTAAACACACTGTAAATAAACTAAACTTGTTTTTGACATCTACCAAGCATTTCAATTAGATTTATCACTCTCCTCTTCTTTCATCCCAATCTTATAACCGAATTCCGCTCTCTAGACTCTCAACTCTTTTGTCGGCATAATCAAGAAATGCAGCTCAAGAACATCTTGTGACAATCTCCCTCATTTAACATTTACAACATTTACCTGGCCAGTTAACCTGCTCCTCCATCTCCTTTACTCTCTCTTTCCCTTTCTCCCTCACAACTCCATTAAATGAAATTTCCTGCAATGAAAATTTTTGTGCTTTTACAAGGCAGCTGCTAACCTCAGAACTTACAGGTACTTCGTGTCGCTGGATAATTGAGTTTAGACCGCGCAGCACGCGACCCACAAATGGGACATTAAAGGACAGCCATCAGGAAGATGGAGAAAGACAGAAAGACAGAGAGAGAGGGAGAGAGATGGAGAAAGACTGGGTTAATGGCTCACACACAAACACCGCAGGGATGCGTGTGAGAACTTTGCTTAAAAAAGGTTTAATTTTTGGAAAATGCGAAATGAAAATTAAAACAATCCTCAACTGGCTCGTGCTATAAGGATTTGCTTCTTGATTGCTATAGCAATATATAAATACACATGACCTATGATTTATGACATTTTCCCACTTTCATTCAGAGGACTCTCAATTTCGCCAGGGATTCTCATATTTATGGCTTTTCCACATGCCAAAAATGGCAAAAGAACAACATTCTTAACCTTAACCAAACCCAAACCACAAGCACGTTGAAAAAGAATTCCATTTTCATTTACAATTCTCAAACGAAAATGCCAAAACGCAAGTCGCGCAATTTCATAAATTTTAATCCTTTTTTATTGCCAAGGAATGAATACAACAAGCGTATCTGGCTGGGAAAATGGCTAGAAAGAGAAGGCATGAGAGCGATGAGAAAGATAGGGAGGATGATTGCATGGCGACAAGCAAAAGGTGCGCGGAAAATAGAAAATGGAAAGTGAAATACACGAAATTCATTTCCGTCGCACGCTTCGTTCTGTCTGAAGAGGGGAAAAATACGGGGGCAAAAATATAAACTACAATATTTTGACTGCAGCTGAGCGAATTCGAGATACCCTGTATATAAAAGTACATATGTAAATAAATTTGTAGAAATTAAATATATTTATAATGATAGGTAGCTAAAAAATCTAAAATTGGAATGTTGTAAATAATAAAATTACTCAGAAATATCAATATAGAAATTTAAAAATACACTATTAATATTGATAAAAATTCACTATCAATATTGATAATGATACATGTAAAAATCACGAAAAAATACCGAATACCACTAACCGTTTATAGTGGCATGAAATGTTTAAAAGTGTAGATATTATATTCTAATTTTGCCATCACTCTGTTCTGAAATTAATATACCCCCTCTCTAACTTCAACGAGTAAAGCGCATAACAAGTTGTGCTTAACCCTTGGCAAGTAATATGAAACTAACCGACGGACATGAGGACTAGACGATGGACAGGGGGATGGCAAGAGGGGGAGGAAGAGGGGTCGGCAATTGTATGAGCAGGAGTACAATATGAAAAGGTAAACGTGCTCAGTGCAGCACTAATTACTTTGGCACCTCGCATTATGAGTGTAGTGTGGATGTGAGTGCGAAGAGGACAGGGGATAGGGAAAAGGACGGCACACTTAATGTCAAGCATACGCCATGTTGAATGCCTGCGGTTAGATGGGCAACCCCGCATTTCCCTCTCTTTCACTCTTAGTGTCTTCGTCCCTCACGCTCGCTCTGTTCTGTTCTGTTCTCGGGGTGTCACATAATTTAAATAGCAAGTTGGAAATGGTTTTTTGGGGTCGACATTTAAATATGCACCCGACTCTCGAAAGGGAAAAACAAATGAAAATGGCGAGTAAAATGCCGGGAATGCGTGCGAGAGTTGTGCACGGAGTTCTGCCAGGACAGGATGGGCTCGAATAGGACAGGATGTGAGAAGAAGCCCCGCGGATGCGTCAACTCGCATCGTGTCCTGTCACGCGTAATTTATGCATGTCTAAGCAGCCTTTCTGCCATTGAATTTCTGTGTGTGTGCGAGTGTGTGAGTGTGTGTGAAGTGTGCATGTGTGAGATGTATATGTGTGCGTGCATTTTGAAATGCCATGAACAGCAATCAAAAAGCTGATAAAGTTGGAATGCAGTGCAAAGCTGCACAGGGAGAGCAATTGACTGAATGAATATACCATGAATAACACTCATGAATGTCATGAACTAGTGCAGAAATAACACCAGAAATATCATGCATCTAGGGTAAACTTAACCATGAAAGAAAATTCAAATTTTGGTATACTTATGGACTTGATAAAACTTGAATTGCCTTGAGTTTAATAGTAATTAATATCTTCAAAATAATGAAAATATTATAAGGTGAATAAATTTGATTTGTAAATGAATTCTTAACGTTTGCTTTGAATATTCATCATGTAGATTTCAATAAGTTGATCAGATCACATTGATTTTCATGAAATATAGACTTAAATTATTAGTCGATATTTATTAATCTAAGGTAGCTATCGATGAGCATTAAAAAACTCTCTATGTCATAGAGAAATTAAATAAAAGTGAGTTTAAAAATGATATAAAATATACAAACATAAAAACTACTATAGAAATGTAAATGTAAATATTCACTTTGATTGCAGCTTTAATTTCCTCTTATAGTGACATGTAAAATAAATAAGCTCTGCAGATTTTCTGTTCATCATCAACTGTTAAGATCGCATTTACAATTGCAAAAGTCCATTAATAATTTCAGACTTTTAATTGTGCCACTTCTCGTGGCGTTGTCAATTCTAAAAAGCACTTTACCCAATCAAAAGTTCAGCAAACTGTTGCACAAGTGGCAAAATAACAACAACAAATGTTGGAAAAAAAGCGAAAAATTGCAACACGCGACATTAAAAACGTGGCAGGCAATAAAAATTGAGGTCAACAGCAACAACAACAACAACAGGCAGCTAATGAATAACAAAGGCAAAAACTACAACAACGGCCGGAGGGGGTTAAAAGGGGAGTCAAAGGGGGGATAAAAAGTAAGGCGAGGTTTATCAAGATGCGCAATTAAATATGGAAATGTGCAGAAATGGAAATGGAGGCAACAATGCGGCATGTTGCACGTTGTAGCAGCAGCAGCAACAACAACAACACGAAATCTGCACACGCGACAAGTGTCATTAGCGTTGACTCTTTTCCCCTCTGCCCTCCCTTCGCTCTCCTCCCATCACTTGGCACAACAACAACAAATACAACGAGTAAAAAAACTTTAAAACAATTAAATGTCATTTTGTGGCACATTTTATTTAGTAAAAGAGGGTCTCGATGCGGCCTGCGGGCGTGGCAGTTGGAATGTGTGGCAAGCAGGGATGTGTCAAGGGGCAAGGGGCAGATACAGGGCCAGAGGGTATTGTGGCAATGCTGTTGATGTTGTTGTTGTGTATTTAAGTTAAGTGTTGTTGTCAACGCATTTGCGATTATTTGCAGCAAATATTTGAAAATTAAACACAAGCCCACGAGACATCAATGTTGAGGGAGGGGCAGAGGTGGAGGGGCACAGACATGCCTAAAATTTGTTGAGAATTTATATTACGTGTCGACGGCAACAACAACAGCTACAAGAACAACAACAACAAGAGAGACAGCAGCTGTTGCTGCTGGCAAGGTTAGAACTGGGGGCAGGCACAGACAATGCAAACAATTTCAATTTGCATGTGGAAACAAGGACAGAAATACACACACACACACGCACACACACACACACAGTTGGAAAATTGGTTGCCAAAGTTCAAAATGCAACTATGCGGGGTCCTGTCCCTATCCCTGTTCCTGTTCCTGTCCCTGTCCATGTCCATGTCCCTGTCAACTGAGAGGTACAGGCAGTGGTGTCACACAGAGGGTGTCAAAGGGGATCAGAGGGTGTCAGAGGGGGCATTAAGTGGCGGTTAGCAACATTTGTGGCAGAACTTGGGGCAACATATGGAACTGCTGAAAGAACGTGTCGTCAACGCGTTGTCGATAAAGACTAAGGCCAAAAGAACATGTAACCACGTTAATACTTATGGATGTATGTGCGAGTATGTGTGGGAACGAGAGAGTGAGAGGCTAAGAGTGTTTATACAGCAACACGAACACGTTTCTGTAGCCTATCTATCGGAGGTGTGTAAACTGCAGAACAAATGTCAGACAAACCCATTTTAAATCAATTTCAAGGTAATAGTTTATTTTTTTTTTGAAGAATTGATTTTAATCTGAAGTTCTGGCATTATATATCGAAGTATTAACTAGCTATAATACTGACTGAAGACTAGCTTACATTACAAGCACAATTATTCAGTTATCGAATATTCGATCATTTATAAATGCAATATTTACGGATAAAAAAAATTAATTACAACGCTTTAAGTTTTAAACAACTTTCAAGTAACTGGTTAAAAAAACCTTTAAATTATAAAGTATATAATATTATCAAATGTACAACAAAATATAGACAACAAACACAACAACCCCTATTAAAAAGTAATCTCTACAAATCAGTTCGAGTTGTAATTGAATATTCGATAATAAACAATAAGTATGAATTCTTAATTTGTTTTCAATAAATAATTTATTTTTCCTCAATATTTACAGAAATATTTACCAATTATAAATGGTTAGTTTAATATTCGATTAATGCTGTTGTTGGGAATGTTCTATGTTCTAGCGAGCTGTCAGTTTCCCCGTTTATGTGAGTAAGGAACTATGGAATTCAAGGACCCTTCGCATGCAGCAGTTGTTCAGATAGCAAAATTCCTTAACACATCGCCAGAGGGAAATCCCCCTACAGTCCCCCACCCCCTCGCTGTTCATCAGTGAAGCCATTTTAATCTGTTTGACAATATTCAGCAGATGCCCCGCTTCACTCGCATACTGAAAAGGCAATCCCCAGAGATGACATTTCACCTGCTGCTCACCTGTTCAGCTGGCGCATATCCTGTCCTCAGACGAGTGTATTTGCAAAGTGTGCTACCATATCCACATCCACATCCAGTTCCATATCCACATCCCCACATACACATGTATCCATATCTGTATCTATGTATGTTAACGTTAAGTCTGTTGCACACACCTGATGAAACTGTCAACTGTCATTTAAATTTAATCGCATGTTGTTTCTCTCGCTTTGCAGTTGTCGCCGCGATTATTGTCACCAGTTGTAACCCCCCTTGTCTCCGCCCCTGAAGATTTTAATTACTGCACCACAAGACAACAAAAGTCAACTCGCTTTTCCCCTCCCCTTAACTCCTCCTTCCCGACCTACTTCTGCTGTCATTCGCTTATCGCTTGGCTGTATAAAAATAATAATATAGAGAGACACTCATTGGGTTGTTCTCCATTTCTGTCTCTATCTCTGCTTCTGCTTGGCAACTCTGCTCCATTTAGATAAGTGACACATAAATTAAGCAATTTTCCTTTTATTTTACTTGCTCTTTTTGCCCTCTTCACGAATACTCGACTCGTATCTCTGTCTCTCCAACATAATGGAATAATTATAAAACAATTGTCAGGCTGCTTATGTTGCTTTTAGCTCCCTTTGCTTCTCGTTCATTCATTCTACAGTTTTTTTCTTTCCACCATTTTTCCGTTGAAAAACTGCTGAAAGTAGTTATGATCGTTGGTTTATTAGCCCCTTTCACACATATTTGTTTCAATAACGAGCACTCGCATTCCCATCACTCTCCATTAACTTTATTTGCCGCATTGTGTTTTATCATTTGTGGAACGCTTTTCGAGTGTTAGATAAACATTTTGACAGCACTGTCATAAAGTTACTTTCCGATACGATTATCGTACCAAAGGCAGAACCGAGTTTTGCCTATTTATGTTGGGGTTGAGGAAGAGTTCAAGAACTTAATTCGAGTTGAGAAATAAGCTAAAGTCATTTAAAGCTCAATGAACTTGATGATATTCTGTTCTCATTTAATTATTGCGTATTTAGACTTGATGTCTAACCACTTACAGAACAGCTTGATTTTATTCTTCCCTCTTTTCCTTTTTTCTCACTATAACTGTTGCATAAATTCAGTTTACAATTTCTGTATAAACGTTAAGCTGTAATCAACTTGACTCTTTTCTCGATTGCAATCTATTGGGTTTTATTGTCATTTTGCAATTGCAGTTAGACAGTTTTTGTCTGCAGAGAATCTAAAGTGATTTTGGTTTTGCCACCTGTTAATTGCAGGCAGACAAAGCTGCCTTTTGATTGACAATCAGCAACTGACACCTCATTTCAAAGTCGAGTTTCAGCATTTAGTGCCAGGTTTCATGAAGTCAGTGGAAGAATATGAAGAAGAAGAAGAAGCTGAAGTCGCTGCCTTTGTTCGCTTTTGTCGCACTGTAATTGCACTCACAAAAGCACTTCTCACCTGGCCAAAGAGAAGAGGTGGTATCTGCAGTTGTACTTTAGGTATTTGGCCAACAGATTAACACCTTTTGAAGTGGTTGTCTCAACACGAAACTTGTTCCAGCACGAACAGACTGAGAGAACCACAGCTGCCTCTGTCGAAGAGATGCTCTTTCTACTGTGCAGCAAAAATAATAAAAAATCAACCTTTTCTTTTCTGTTTTTCATATATTTTTATATATTTTTTTTTTAGTTTGGTTTGGTTTGGTTTGGTTTATAATCAAATGCAATGGCATGACTAAAAATGGAATTTTGCTGTCTGCACTTCATCAACATGCGGGGCCCCAAATGACTCAAAGACAGACAGACAGACAAACAGACAGAAAGTCAACGCAACATCCCGACGCTGGTTGGAACCCAACCCGTTCCCAACACGCATTCCTCATGCCATACAAAACAATTGACATGCATTGTTGTTGTTGTAGTTGCTGTAGCTGCTCTTGTTGTTGTTGTAGTTGCAGTGACAGCACTGAATTGTCACAGCAGCAACAACCGCGTACCCCCCTTCACCACCTTCGTCAACGTTGCCTGACTGCAAAATGCAATTTTCCAAAATGGCCAACAAAGGCTGGCACTCAAAACGGGTTTTTTCTTTTTTTTCTGCTTTGAAAGGACCTCGCCAGAATTGGAGCTGGAGCTGGAGCTGCCTCGTCCGTAGTCCGTCGTCGTCTTCGTCGTCAACAGCAAATTGTCTGCTCTTCATTTATCAATAGCGTTCATTCTACCTCTCTTCCTCTCTCCCTCGCTCCCTCGCTCCCTCTGTCCCTTGGCTTATCTGTGATCCCCTTGGCAGAAGACTTGGGCCGGTTTCCTTTCAATATCATTTCATTTCACTTCAGACTGTTACTGTGCCTATCTCTTTCTCTCTCCCGCTCTATTTATATCTCTCTCTTTTTGTCTGTCTATCTTTCTGTCGCTCTGTCTGTTATCATTGCTGTCTTTTGCTCTTCTGCCGCAAAATTAAGATCAATATCGGGCGGTAGCCGTTCCATCGGCAGGTGGCATTGCCTCTCTCTACGCCTATTTCTATCTATATCTCTATCTCTCCCTCTCTCTCTGTCTTATTCTCTGTGTCACTCTGATTTATTTTCAGTTTCCAGTGGCGGAAATCGCTTAATACGTGGGACGTTCAACGTGGAACCCATTCGCTTTTAGCTTTTCAATTCAATTGGCGCGCTTTGATGTCCATTTTCCCCTCTCCCCCTGCCCCCCTCCTCTAACGCTCTTTAGCCATTTAAGCAGCATTCCTAGCAATGGCCTACCCGCTGTGGCAAGCCCCTTCCCCATCTCTCTCTCTCTCCCCCTTTGTCACTACTCTGAGGTTATTTATTGTATTCGTTTATCAGCATTTTCCAGGCGCTTATAAATTTCGATTCGCTTAATTTGCTAAAGAACTGCAGCTCAGCTGACTTTTATGGCCAGGAATTATATTTCCAGATATTTTTTAAACAGCTGCAACAAACTGGCGCCATCTGTCGACTGTTTGCTTAACTTTAATTAACTGAATTTAAGTTAAATATGAAATCAATTTAATGATAATCGTTAATTCTGTTTAAATGACTAAATATGGCTAATCTTGGCTAATTATCTGGGTTAGTTATTGAAAGGCAAATTAAGTGAAATTATTTACCAGTCAATCGGGCGTTAATAATTGATGGCAAACGCCTCGGAAAAGCGTGACGAGAGTTTCGAGAGTTTCAAGTGAAAACTGAATTAGCATGTCATAAAATAAAAAAAGGGGATTCGCTGTGCAGCCGCTAATCGATAATTTATGAGCGGATATAACGCTGAACCAATCGAGGGAGAGAGAGAATAAGAGAGAGAGGGGGATAAACCTGTAACATGTTTATAAATAGCGCTAATGAGCAAAGCAAACGACCAACTTCAACATCAACATCAACTTCGCCTCTGACTCCAACTTCTTGTGGCACGTCACAGTCACTCACTTCGATTTGTGTCGGTGTCAACAACACTGACTGCCAAAGGTGTATACTAGTGAGGGGTGTTTAAAAGGGGAGCAGAGGGATTTGTAGTTGATTGTAAATTGTTTAAACAAGCGTCGGCGAATTCGACTTTGAACTACGAGTGCGAGTGCGAGGAGACAGACGACTCCGAGTTTATTTCCCTTATTACTCTGTTGTTGCTGTTTAAGCAACAATCATTGTGTAAATATTTACCCAAAAGGTAAAAGTAAATTTAAGCATTGTTTATCTTGCCTCTCCCCCTCCCACTCTCTCTCTAAATCTAATACTGTCCCTTTCCATCCATTAACCGAATATTTGCCTTAAATATTTGTGTTGCATTTTGTGCTTGGGGCAGACATCAAATGTCGAATATTAATACAAACCGTGTCCCGTGTTGCAAACTACAACTTGCAACATGCCACTTGAACAACTCTATTTATGTTGCAGCCATTTGCTTTGTGGCGTACTCGCATCTAAATGCATTTCAGGCTAACAAACAAAAGTGGCTTCAAGTTTGCCTACGTTAACACAAGTGTAGGTATTTGCGGTTTGAAGTCATTAGGTTTTGTATCTTAATATCTCTCATTTGTTGAATATTCACAATCAATTGAATTGAATCATTTGTTGAATATTCACAGAGTCTAGTCCAAGACTTTGCTTTTAACCTATATATTGTGCGTCTAATGTTCAGCAGATCCTTTATCTTAATTGAATAATCTATAAAGCACTTAACGCTCATTTACTGCCCGACACTCTCCCTTTCTCTATCTTGAAATATATAGACTCTAGCATCTTAACTTCGCCATTCATAATATTTTGCTCAATAAATTCCATTTGGATAAATCCATATTTATAATTATGTCTCACTCTCCCTCTATTGAGTTTCCCATTAAACTCCTTTTACAACTAAATTGGATTTTTTCATTTTTACGATCTATCATATTCCGCAATCTTAAGATCATCCTCTATTTTTTAAACCCATTATATTATATAGTAAATCTTAGATGTTAAACAGATCTAGAGTTCTGCTTAATTTATAATTTCCTCTACTTGATTGAGGTATAAATGATTTTTCCTTTTCTAAGATTTATATAATTGTTCTTTTCTACTATGGAAATACAATTTTTCTACTTTTTTGATTTATTTAATTAATATTTTATTTTTCTTGAAATCATTTTTTCCCTATTTTACTATTTTCCAGTTGTTCTAGTTTAAAGTATTAATATTCTCTAGTGATTTCCTTCATTTAACAATTTGAATAATTTTCACTCTCTCTCTTATCTATTTACAGGTGACATACTCTCTGGAGTCTGCTTCGTGGGTCAGCTGGACACGCATTCTCTGGGCGCATTTCTCATATTGCCGCTGTGCATTTATCTCTCGATTGGCGCTCTCTTTCTGCTCGCTGGCTTCATCTCGCTCTTTCGCATACGCACCGTGATGAAGACGGACGGCAAGCGGACGGACAAATTGGAGCGTCTCATGCTGCGCATTGGATTCTTCTCGGGTCTCTTCATACTGCCCGCTCTGGGGCTGCTCGGTTGCCTCTTCTACGAGTACTACAACTTTGACGAGTGGATGATTCAATGGCATCGCGACATTTGCAAGCCATTCTCGATTCCCTGTCCGGCTGCCAGAGCGCCGGGAACTGCCGAGGCCCGTCCCATATTCCAGATCTACATGGTCAAGTATCTGTGCTCCATGCTGGTGGGCGTGACGTCCAGTGTGTGGCTGTACTCCAGCAAGACCATGGTCAGCTGGCGCAACTTCGTGGAGCGATTGCAGGGCAAGGAGCCGAGGACCCGGCCCCAGGCGTACGTCTAGTATGAGACGGCGGCGGTGGCGGCAGAGGCTGAGGCGGCTAAAGAGAGTTACTTGGCATTTAGCACGTAGAGTCCTACAAGTCAGTCCTTCCCTTGACCAGGTCGACATCCACCCCGCGCCCAGAAGCAGTCAAAAACTCATACAACTTTGTATAAAGTTCATCTCGCTCTATCTCTGTCTCGCTTCTTATGCATCTCTCCCTCTCTGTCTATGGATTGCAACCCTCACACGCCTTTACGCCCCTCACAAGCAAAATCAAAAACTATTGTTTTATATTTAGTTATACGTATACGAAAGCTGAAGCCTGGCTTTCTTGTTGAACCAAAACTATTCGCATAAGTTGACAAAATGTATGAATATTAGATTGTAAGTTTAAGCATAGTGTATCCTAGTATTTTAGAGCATTCTAGTTTGTTATTGACACCACCTTTCACCTATCACTGAGACGTTTTCCCTTTCCGTAAATGGTAACGAATTTGTTTTATTTCAACAGACGACGCATTAAATTTGCATTTATATAGAATTTGTGCAGAATTGAATATGATTTGTGAAAGCTTTAAATGTGCCCTACAATTAATTAAACGTACTTATAAATTAGATCACATGTATAAGGCATAAGTATATCTTTAGAAAGTAACAAGCAGCTTCTGAGATTCCGTAGAAGTCATTTGAATTGGCCACATTGCAAATTTCCCATTGAATTATTTAATCCAAAGTCAAATTGCACTTCAGAAATATTTTAAGAAAATATGCGAAACTAAATGTAAAATACAATACTTAATAAACAATATAACTACTTGAGTGTATGAAAAGAAACTACTATATAACATAAATGATAAATGTATTATGTAGCAATAAATGTCCTCCATGTGCTAAACTTAAAGCGTTTAAAGTAGAGCTAAAACTATAATTATTGTATATTTATTATGTATGTATTTGTTAAACTAATTCAGTTTTAAAGCCAAACGCGTTTTTATTACATTTTTAATGACGTTGTAGTCATAACACTTAAGAACTCACACCTCTCCTCATCCCCCTCCCCTCAACAACCACCCTATCCATTGTGAAAAATTGCATAACTAATTAATTAAGTCAGATCTAAAATTAAGCAACAAAACTGCCATTTTAAACATTTGTTGACAAGTTTAATTGTTTTGCAACCTTTCAACAATAATTATTGTGCAACTGTGTTTTTTCTTTTTTGGAAATTCGTGTCCAAAATTTAAATATAGCATTTAAGTGAATAATTGAAGCGTAAGAAATGAAATGCAATTGAAATTCATTTCGATTTGCAATTTTAATTACAATTCGATTAGAATCGCTGTAAAATAGAACTCAATACGTATAAACATTTAGCGAACAAACACAATTATATAAGTGCGTGTATACATATTAAACAGCAACAACAAATGGCATGAATAACATTAAAACAAAACAAATATGAACAAATAAAACTTTATTTTATTGTTAAAGACTGAACATCAATTGCGTTTGCTACTTTTCATGGGCGGGTTCTGTTTTAGATAACAATTAAGCTTACTTCTTATGTTTTAAGTGAACAACTTCTTAGATGATTTACTGTCGCATAAATAGTATACATTTAATTGAAGATATTTTGTACTTTCGATTGAGCGCAGCAAGACTATAAAATAGTTCAGTGTAAATTAGAGTTCTTCAATGTTGATCGACAGAAAATAGATAGAAAACAGAGAAAAAATCATTCCAAAAATCAAGTTTCAAATTACACAATTTAGTATTATTTATGCGTTTTTTGGGGACTTACCAATAAAATAGACATTTGTGCCAATAATAAGAATAGGTGTTTCAAGTAAAAATTCTTACTATATATGAATCCGATAAGTAATATATTAGCTGAGAGCGAAATGAAAACCGTACCACCGAAAACCGAATGTTTTTTTCAGTGCACACGAAGGACACATTATCATCAGGCATTTTATTAAAATCACCATTTAATGTAAGCTGCAATATTTGTGGCTCATCTTCAACTAATTGCAGTTCCGACAATAACCACAAGCACTTGTCCCATGTTTTTGGCTAAAACTTTTCCCATTAGATGCAGCTGAAATGCTGGTATTTTCCCCTCTGCTCACACACACATACATAAATGGTGAACATACAGTGGCCACAAAGCAGCTTCAAATTCAATCATAACTTGCCAACAGCCGCGTCTACAGCATAAACCTCTCCTAGAATAGTCCCCCCTCTCGCTCCGTCCCCTTCACTCATATGTATGTAATTCAGTTTATACTTAAGCCATATGCCCGGAAGCGTTGAAATTTACGAGGGGGGGCAGAGGACCACCTACATTTACTCCTCCTCCTCTGGTAGCTCCGCCCGCCACACGCCCATATAATTTTGATTACACTTGTTTTCTAAATACTCCGGCTATAAAAGAACCACACAGAAACTGAACAACATGTGTGCAATGGCTGGCCTCAAATAAAATCCAGGACTCTTGCACGTACTCGCTGGTGGTGGGGACCTTGGAAGGGGAGAGGGGTAGGAGGAGGAGGAGAGGTGGGAAGCGTAGGTGTGCGTTGGATAAGCGCCTTGGCAACAAATTGCAGTTAAAAGCGACGGCCAGAAATCTGAGCTGCTTTGTTGTTGCGCTTCGCCAGCTCCAGCTCTGCCTTCCTCTCACTCTCTCCTCTTCTCTCTCTTCTCTGCAAAGCAAAGCCCACGCACACAGCGGGACAGGTCGTAAGGATATGAAGGATGTGGCGCTGTTTTACAAAACACGTGTGCGATTTAACAACTACAACAAACAATAAAACTACAACAGCAACAACAACAACAACTAACAACCAGTCGAGAAACAACTATAAATGCAGCCAAAAGCAAACGAAAAGTTTTCCTAAAAAAAACAGAGAAGGAATAAAAGCAACAACAACAAGAAGAAAAACATTCAATATGGCAGCGAGTTTTGTTGCGTTTTTATGTGACCGCCATAAAAAAGTTATTAATGTATAGGTATGTGTGAGTGTGAGAGCTGTCTGTGTTTGTGTGTGAGTGTGTTTGTGTGTGAGTGTGTATGAGAGTGTGTGTGAGTGCGGCACACGGCACAAAATGGCGCGGGCGTGTGCAAGCGTTAATGTGGCAAAAATGTTTTTGCAATGAACTTTTCTATTTGGCTCGACAAGTTTCTAAATACTCTAACAAAAGTCAGAGTTCTAAAGGTCAGACACAATACTTGCACCCCGAGAATAGCCAACTCTTAAAAATTTAAACAACATTGAAATAGAAACGCCAGTATAAAACATTTGTCTCAAGTAAAAAATTCGTTAAAGCATCAAAATGTAGTCATAAAATAGAAAGAATGTTTTTATTAGTTCATCTCGTTTGAACATATTGATCATATTGAATGCATAATCTTCTTCATACACTGTTAAAAAACGTTTGTTTTTAACACTTTTTTTAGATAAATGTTATTAGTTTTGGGAGAAAAAATGCTGTTTTTATTTTAATTCTTTAATTTTACATTTCTATTTCATTTTAAATACGTATTACAGATTCGATATTGCCAGATTGATAGCAATTAAGAGGAAGGGTTTACTTATTAAAGAGCCAACTAAAAATTGCATTGTGAATTTTTTTTTAAATTTCTGTAGAGTATTTCGTATTCAGCTTGCTTTCAAATCATTTATTAAATTCCGCTTTTATTATTTGTATAGCATTTTTTTCCTGCTTTTTGGCGGCGTAAAAATCATAAAGAAAACATATGAGTGGATACTCATTTGTGGGGAAGTTACTAAAAATAAAAGTGTGAACATTGCGAGGGCAGTAAAAGAAGTCCTCTGCTCCGTCTCCGTCTCTGTCTCTGCCTCCCTCTTCCTTGTCCTTTGTCCCTTCTCAACAGATGGACAAATGCAAGAGTCTTGTGAGGTTGCACGTTCAGATTCAGTTGCCACCTTGTTGTAGCATACTTTTTGGCACTTTATGGGCAGACTGTTTAAGCCAGGGCTCAGACAGCCTGGAAACTCAATTCGAAACGGAGGCTGCGACAGATGAAATCATGTTATTTGTTATTTCGAGAGCTTTGTTAGATTACTTGACAGATTGAATTACTCTACACATATTACTCTACACTAGAATGACTTCTAAATTATGGGTTTGTATTGCCCTGCTGTCTGTGGGCATCGCACACACCTATGTCTACACGGACTTCTTCACACAGTCCGAGGTTCAAGAGGTCACGGACATTGCCGGCTATCTGACGGCATTCTTACCGAACATGAGGCTGACAAAGGAGAGGCTTAGGCTCGAGCTGAGAACGATGCTGGAGTTGGGACAGCACATGACTCAAATGGTCCGCAAGAGTATTGCCAACTATCGAGCACAGCGCGAACGGGAAAAGGCCAAGAGCGGCAACAAAAAAATTACTAACAAATCTGGCTAACAGAGGTCAACTTAAATGCATCATCAGCATCTGCAACTAGTCAAGATTCAAGTTGTTTACTAAACTAGAACTTTCATCACATTTCCCGGTGATTTTCTAGCTTCTTTGTTGCAATTGATAAATATCACTTTGTCGCATTAAAAAGCAAAGGGAAACAGAAACAGAAAAAGATTTTCATTTAATTAATTGCAAATACTTTGGCAGACAGTCGGGCAAATTGACACCAGCGGAAAAACTGTGAAAAGCAGCGAAAAACTGAACTGAACGCGTTTAATTGCAATTTTCAATTACGCGACGGAAAAAACGACCCACAAAAAAGAGGAAAACCTTTTTTAGCTGAATGCACTTGACGTTGGCTTTTGACTCTTTGACAAAGTAAAAGCCGAAACACGAGTAATTGAATAAGGAGGAGCGGAAAAGCTAAAGTTAATTAGTTGTATGATAACAAGCTGGCATAGTATCTTGTTAATAGTGCTTCACATTGTTTCCATTAAGAAGGAGAATGGTACAATGGCAATTAATGATATCATGATCCAAATGGCAGACTAGGATATTCCACAGTTGACTCTTCTTCTTTCTTCTTCTAAAAGGATTATGACGAACAGAAGTTGAGTAGATACCAAATTTACAAAATATTCATTTTTAAATTTTAGTAAATAAATCAAATATTTTATAGATAGAAGTAGGATTCAAGATATCCGCTAGTTGATTACTACACGTGACTCTCTTTATATTTCGTAAGATTTAATTTTTATTCAGAAAATTCACAAATAGGTATTTTTATTGTTTAAGCTCAAAGGAAGCCAACCTAAAGAAGTGAATCGAGTATGTCTGGGTCGAATATTGTGTTCAGGAGGATACTGTGTATTTCCAAGTCGAATGCCGTATCTAAATTTCAGTCATGGCCAAAGATACTAACCCAATTTGCAGGCTATAAAAATCTCGACAGCTGCGCTCAACTGCAGCCCAACTACTTCTGGCCCTGTTTTGGACTAGTTGGTCGGATGTTGACAAGGGGAAAACAGCACAAACAATGGAAAAGTTAATTGCCAGACCGAATAACAACGCCCTATCTTTCCCTTTTCTTTGGCTGCCCCAAGCTGAATATTCCTTATGAGGTGCTTGCAAATCACAGCAAATTGCGCAGCAGCCGCCGCAGCAAATGGAATCCTGTTGAGGAACCAGTCAAAGAATCAGAGCAATCTTCAAGTGGCAGTGGGTGGTAATTGCTCGGAAGAGCCAGAAAGGGCGTGCTAGAGGGGAAGGGAGAGGGGGGCAGCTAAGACATCTTCCGGCTGGCTAATGGCAGTGCCAATATTTGTCAGCCCGCCGACAATTGCAGCCACTTTTGTGGGCTGCCAATTTCTGAGGCAGCAGTCAATTAAATTTTCGGCAAGGACTCTTCGGCTGACATCCCTGAAGTTCTAGGGATTAAAACGGCGCCCAAATGAATAAATGATGGGGCATGAATGTCAATCAGAGTTAAGCGTCGGAAACGAAGACAAACAATCGCTTCGAATGGAATGAATGGACACAAATGGATATAAATCCCAAAGGGATGCGAGGGGTGTCACGAAACTTCACTACTGATGAGTCATGTTATGGACAATGCCATTAGTTGCCCGGGGGCTGGAGGGGGTGGGTTGGTGGTTGGCGTAAATTATTAGCAAAAGCCATGCCCACAAATTGATAAAGTTTTACTTCGTGCACTAACAATGCTAATGACAGTTGGCCCAAAAGTTCTTCTTCTCTCGACCAAAATCGATTTTAATGGCATCGCAAATAATGTAATGAAAATATCGTCTGTAAATTTGGCAAGTTGAGAAAACAGTTGACTTGTTTATGCAGCGCCTATCCCCTAACGGGGAATACTCGCACTGGAGCAGTGGGGGGAGGTGAGGGGGATAACAAACTTTCAACTCGGAAATGAATTGAGTTCGATGGCGAAAACGCTGTAAAATTTTATAGTTATCGCTGGCAATTTGATGAAATGAGCTATGCGAATAGGCTCAACAACTGGGGAGCTGATGTAGAGAACTAAAAGCAATCCGACTAGGAAATACCCGAACTAAGAAAGGCCCTGACTCTGACAAGAAGTCACCCCATGACTTTGAAATACTTTAAAATTGCAACATGTAAGTTAATTTCCAGGAAATATTTTTTTAAATTAGTGTTTTTATTATTTCTAAGATTTAAAGATTAGAAAACTATGTACGTCCAATACTTGACCACAGCATAAAAGTTTAGATTAAGTACTCATACACTCCCAATACACCCTTTTGTATTTTATGGACGGGTGCAAAAAGTGTGTGATATACACAACTCAGCCAAACTGATTGGGCATCCTTTCGAATTGACGGCTTTATGGATAAAGTTGGAACTTTTAGTGCCGTCGCATAAATTTCCGTTTTGCCATAGATGTATTCAAATGCGAATCGTATGATATAAGCAGCAAATTTTAATGCAAGAAGCCCATAAAAGGCGAGCACTGATGAGGACACACGCTGAGTTCCAAACTCAACTCAACCGAAATAAAGTGACTAGAACTGGGGATAGGAAACAACTTCGGATCAGGCAATGGGTCTAACACACTATGGACGGCTGAGGTACGAGCATTAAACTCGTAAGACATGCAGCAGGTGGCCAAAACGCTGCTTTAGCCACGTTTAGTAATTAAAGCCATGGCCACAAAGACTGTCAGCGTGTGGTCACAAGCCATGGACTACAGCGGCCCAAATGCCCAAAGGGGGGAGCATTGGGGAGTCTTGGCAGTGACTGGGCTTAAACAGATTTATGTTGCGGTTTTCGACGCGTGCTTCGTTTAATTGTCATAATTTCTTTTTAGCGCTCAAAGTTGTCGAAATGAGAAGCACAACGAGCTTACACATTACATATGCGAGGGCCAAAAGAGAAGCTAGAGTGCAGCTTAAACTATAAGCTCTAGGGAATAACAAATGCGACAATGATTAAAGCTAAAAATTCTGCTACATTGAATTATAAGAAATTATAGTTCAAAATTACATATTTTTTTCATTTTTCTTCTTACTTTTCGTTTCTGAAAATTATGCATTTCAAACTATCACTTGTTAATCTTGTACACGCTAGTGACGAAAGTATTTGCGGTAGTAGTCATTCACAGGAAGCAGCTTAAAAAAAAATCTGCAGATACATAAGGCGTGTGCGAAGTGTTATAAAAAATTGTGTTATAATAATTGTAATAAAACCATTTATTATTTTAATTTAATTTAAATTATTTTAATAGTACTTATTTTAAGCTATGTATATTCTAAAACAATTCAAATCCTGATTTGTCCTTATCTTTTATAATGGCAACTTTGTTGGGCTAAGTCGAAACTCATTTTATATATTTTTGCACTTGGAACAAGTTTAACAGTTAAACAGTTTACGGAAGAGAAATGAACAATTTATACTTTATATTATTATATTTTGTTAAATGTTCACATCAAAATGTACTGCAACTATTCTGTGTGCCCGACTTGACATTTGTCGGTTTCTGAGGCCCAAGATGAATCACAGTCCCTCTGCAGTTTCCTGCACTTATTTTCATAAGATCTACAAATTTAAGACAATATAAGTGACAATAATATTAATAACTAAATTAATTAATAAAATATAAATACTTACGGAATACATTTGCAATAGCATTTCCAATCAAATACTCCAACTGAAGTTTTGCAATCTTTTTTCAAGTGCTTTAATCCATAAAAGTTAAAGCAATCGTGATTGTCAACATCAATTATATGTTCGTCATAGTGATATCTTTAACTGTTATAATTAAAAGAAACCTCTGAGACATCTAAAAGTATAGTGAACAAATCGAAGGATGTTCAGATATGAATATTTCTGGAACATTACGACGATTTGGCACTCCAGGACTCGCTGCTTCTTCAATAACTCAATTTCATCTAGAAATGCACTCAAGTATCGACTTCAAAACATATTTTGCCCTTGGTCTAATTTCAAATTTATTTGGCATTTGTTTCACAGTTGATGTGATCCTTTTCTTCTTCTTTTAAAAAAGAACTATGAAATTTATAAGTGTCGCCTGCCTCTCAGCTAGTTACAACAAATTTAAGCTGCGACTTCGACACTCCACTCAGAGTCCAGCTTTTATTCCAGACTCCATACAGCTCAACAAGGTGAACTGCTAGCACCGTGGCTAATGAAAAGAAATATTAAATTCTCACGTTCCAGAGTGGAAGCAACAACAATGGAAGGGAAAGAAAAATAAAAAGAAAAGGAACTGAACTGAACTGAAAACGCTTGGAGCTTAATACAAAACCTAAGCAAAACTCTCATATCGTATACAAAAGGTAAATAAAAATTGCAGCACAGACTCATTGGGAACTGGAGAACTGGGAACTGACAGCTGGGACTTGTACCAGGGGCTGACCTTTGCTAAAGTCGAAGTCTCAGTCCCAGTCCCAGTCCAAGTCGAAGTTGTAGTCGTAGTCAAAGTCAGTCAGCCATTGAGCCAGTCAACAGTCAGCGTGTCCTCCTCCCGCTGCCTCTTCCCCCGCCGTTCAATCATCCACCTCCACACGGACTGCATCGTTAAAGTCCAAAGGCAAAATAAAACGTGATTCATGTTACTTATCACCCGCACAACATCGCCAGACCCGCTCCAGCTCCAAGTCGGGCCAGTCAGAGTCACAGTCGCAGTCACAGTCTCCAAACACTCAATAGGAAGGCAGTCAGCCCGTTGAGCACAATGGTTTCCTCCTGGTCTCTTTCCCCACTTCTCTACTCTCCACTCCTCTTCCCTTCTCTTCTCATCTCCGTCTCTGTTCGAGTCTCTGCCATAAGTTTCAAGCCGAAAAGTTGCCCTGTGGCATATGAGGTCGCCATTGCCGACTCCTTTTGTTGCTTCTCTAGATGCTGATGTTGATGTACTTCATCAATGCTGTTTGGTGGTTCGCTGGCTCTTCGGTGGTGCTTCATTCTGGCGAATTGTTCTCCAGTCTTTGGCTGGCGACGCTTTAATAACGTCAAAACAATTTTTGAAATTTATGCTCACGACCTTTACCAAGTGCCCTTTATGATGAAGTCTCATTCAGAGTCCATGCGATTTCTTGGCTGATTTTTGTGGCTTTTCTTCCATCTAATTGGCTTGCTGATTTTTCTATTATTATTAAAATTATCTCAGCGTTATTCATTCAAATAGAGTTTATTAATGAGCTAGAGATCAACGAAAGGTCTTGAGCAAAAATAAGTCTAGTCTAATGAACTCAGAGGAAGAGATCTTTGATAGACTTTGAACAGAACTGAGTGTAATCTAATGAGATCATAATATCACATGACAGACTTCTTAAAGATAAAATATTATTATTCAAAATAATATCAGAGTCCCTATGGTCAATTTTTGTTAATTTCCTAAGCATATTTAAAGTTATTAAATAAATTTAAACTGCGCAAAATATAATCTAATTTTAGCAAAAGATAAAATTTTAATGAATATCAGCAGCATATTTTAAGATCTAAAATAAATTTAAACTACGCTAAATATAACTTATTAGATCACAAGACAGTCTTCTTGCTGATCGAACATGATTATTGGAATAATATTAGAAAAAAAAATCTTTCATTCGAAGTGACAGTTTTTATTAAATTTGCCACCACATTTAAAGTTCATACAGAAGTATGATTAGCTCCATAGAGTCATAGTCGACAGCCCACGGGTTTTAGTTAGCGTGAACCTCACACTCGCACACACACACACACAGAGGCAAAGATACATACTCGTAGATACAAAGTTGTGCCACAGTTTCAGACTAAACGCCCCATCGCCTGTCGGAGGCAACTCCCCTCAGGTCTGGCCTGGTGGAAACTAGTGGAAACTTTGTGACTGGAGAAGTTAAGCCAACTGTTTGCCAGTCACGTTCGTCTTGATAACTTGTCGCCAGCTGGAAATCTTCAAATCATGCGACAATGTCGCCAAATCCGCAACCAAGTGTTGCAACATCGCTGCATTGTTGCAAGGGAATGAGTCGCGTACTAAGAGACGCCTCCAGGCTGCGGACGCTTCAAAATGTCAGGCATCAAACGGAGCTTAGGCGCACTGAGCCATGCAACCGCCAATGCCACTGCCACTGCCACTGCCACTGCCACTGCCACAGTCGGTGTCGCCACAGCGACTGCATCCTCCTGCAGTCCGTGCCGCATCCTCCGCAGATCCGCGTCTGCCAGGCAGACAGACAGCCAGATAGTCAGACAGACAGACAGCGTGTGTCATCCGCGGAGTTTTGGCCACATTCTGGCCGCCAATTCGCGGCTTGACTTTAGAATTATGCTAAATGCCTTCAGTAACTACACAGAGAGAGAGTTTTGGCTGGATATTCTATACCCCACAAGTTTGGAAAAAGCCTCTGACTTTCTGTGCAATCACCTTTTCGAATTATGCTCAAGCTCAAGCTTAAGATTGTATACTCCATATAAGGTGTAAAGTTTTGCAGTTTTGTTTTAGCAGAAACTAACTATAGTATGAGGGAGTGTTTCCAAAAATCCTTAAATATCTCCATTTCTTAGTTTTCTCAGTCTATATGCATCAAATTGCAACAACACATATGACTTCGCTTTAAATATCCTACCACTCTGCGGACCATCTTCCCTCATTCTATTGACCACATCGCTTCAGTTAATGCCGCTAATGCAGTGTCCATGCCTGGGGTTAATAAAAGTACAAATAAAAAGTAGAAGAAGTACAATAATTACCTATACTTTCCTTTCATTTATTTTGCTAGTTAGCTAATAGCTACTTATAAGTAGTAGAAATAGTAGTAGCAGTGCAGTTTTAATACTATTTTACCTCTCCTCTCTTTTATCGAGACATGATCTTCATAGCTCAGCTTCGACTTATTGCTAGTGGAAACAGAAACGAAAATAGTAGTAGCAGCTTCAATGGTAATAATACAATAATATACCCCTTTCCCACACTACAGTGATATATTCTAATTAGCAGTAGTTTTACAAGTAGTATACATGAAAAAAATTAATTCCAAATGAGAGTTAATAAGAATTTGTTCAGAGAAATGAAATGTTTCAGGCTTCTTGACTATTTTTATGTAGTGTGCTTGCAATTTATTTGCTTATTTATTTCTTTATTTAAATAGCATAGCAATAGAATCAAGAACTTCAAACTTGAATTTTAGAATGATTTTTTGTCTTTTCTTTTTCCCCTTATTGCTCCACTCCAGCCCAGTTTGAGAATAAGCATGGAATTTAAGTAAGAACATACTTGGTAGTAGAAGTAAAAGTAGTAGCAATATTAGTAGTTCAAGTAGTTTCCTCTCTCTGTCTTCCTCCATCCCTCTCCAGGTAGCATCTTCTCGCTTCGGCCGCGACTTACATGATAATCGTGCCCCGCAGACATTTAGCATGGCATCCATCCCGCTCCGTCCCGCTCCATCCCATTCCATCCCATTCCATTCCATCCAGAGCATTCAAAGTCGCGTCGTCTCGCCTTTTGGCGTAACTAATTTTTCTCCTGTGCTTTCCATTTATGTTGTTTTTCTTTTGTTTTTCTTGTTCTTTTTCGCCCATTTTTCGAGTTGCAAGTTTGAACCTTCTGCGGCTGCTGCTGCATTATGCATTATTTGCCCCAACCGAGGTTGCTGCCTCCGCTGCCTCCGCTGCCTGCCCCGCATTGTTGCAAGCGCTAAGCAATGTTTACGCTTACAACATTTATTTTGCATGGCAGATGCCTTTGCTGTCGCCTCCCCCTTCCCTCCCCTGCCTCCCTTTCCCTCTTTAACCGCCCACCAAGAGCTGCTCACTTTGCCACGGTACTACATAGTAATGCCAATTTGCTTCACTTCTCGCTGCCTCTTTCTACCTCCCTCCCTCTCTCGGTCTGTCTCTCTTTACCTCTTTCTGCCCACTTGTGGTTGTTGTTATTCTAAATACCTCGCAGGCGTTGGCTTCTTTCTACTTCCCCGCTCGCTTTCTCCCTCCCTCCCTCGCTCTCTCTCTCTCTGTTGTTAGCCAAGTTGACTGAACTTCATAGTTTTTGTGCCTCGAAGCAAATTGAGTGATTATCAGTTAGCGTTTTACCTGCGCCAAGCTGTGCCAGTTGCAACATCTCCCCGACCGCCCCCTCTTCCCCACTTGACTCTGATTTTAACCTTAAAGTGCGTGCCACGCTTTAAATGGCCAAAGAAGTCGTTGACTTTCCGTTCGCAGTCTCGTTGCATGTCTTCAGTTGAGCGGGGCGTTTAATTGAAAAGTAACCATGGAGAACATGTTTGAGCTATTAATTATGTGAACTCTAGTCTCACGCTTGATATCAAGCTGCCAATTTGTGCAACTTCAATTTGTTGATAGATTAATGATGGCTCTTAACATAACCAAACAATCATAGCCAACGCATGAAATCGATTATCAATCGCTGCTCGACCGGAGGGAATTGGAGATTAATTTGTAATCACACTTTTTTTAAATACACTAAACAAGTGTGAAAGCTATAAAATAAAATAAGTTGCTTATGGCGTGGACTTGCCAAGTTCCTGAGCCATTAATCTAACGATTAATCGGGAAAATGCCAATTTCACATCATTTTATTTTATTTATAATTATAGCATGAAATCAGTTCATATTAATCATACGAGTTTTAAGCATCATAATTAAATTAAAGCGGGAAAGTTGTAAATTTAATTTTTAATGAAAGAATATATATATATTTAGTTTATGTATTTTTCTTACAAAAAAGTATTTATTATGAGCTAGGAAACATTGAACTTGCGAGACCAATCCTGAGTAAACGTAGTTTTAAATGATAATTATTTAAAATAAGAAAAATATGATATTAAATCGATATGATTCAGGACAATTCTTAGCAAACTCCCAGATAGATTCAACAATAAATCTTTATCGCTTAGGAAGAATATGTGTAATTTCAAAACAAAGCCTCAATAGGGCCTCAGATTCATGTCAGTACCCAAATCGGCTCTGCGAAATAAGGCCCCAATGAAATAAGGCCCCAAAAATAAAATGAAATAAGGCCCCAAAAAAATGTATAGGAAGCAACAACAACGATTTGTAATCAAACTTGGGGTGTTATTTCCTTTTTTGGGGCCTTATTTCATTGGGGCCTTATTTCATATGAAATAAGACCCCAAAAGAAGAAATGAAATAAGACCCCAAATTCTATTTGTGGGGCCTTATTTCATTTTATATATCGTCAGCAAAACATTTGTAAATTCGCCTGACCATCCTCTTCAAGTAATAGAGGCTTTTAATTTGGAATCTGTGAAGACTTCGTTTTTGCTTACAATGCATAAAGAAAATTCACTGCCATTTTACACGGCTTGGATTTTTGAAGACCAAAAACAGCCTTTTTGTATATTTTCGTCTTTAAAAATAATAAGCGAAATAAAGGAAAATATTCCACCGCCGAACCGAAGGGATTTTAATGGACGGAACTTTAACCAGCTCCTAGCGATCTATATTCAATATTTTGACCAGGTAATTACATTATATTATTTAAAAAAAAAATTGTGTGAATCTTAGCGCCGCAGGCGAAAATTTTATACAAAAAATCGCGCGATTTTTTGTATAAAATTTTCATTATCTTTTATAAAAAATCTGTCTATTCCTTTGTATAAAATTTTCATTATCTCTTAATCTTAGCGCAAACATTTAAAAACTTGTACAGAATGTAATTCAAAGCTATGTACAAGCAGATGCAATTGCAAAAAACTTCGAGCGTTACAGCTGCCCTTATTGCAGAAAACATGTGGATAGTTTCATGCATGGCTTTGTTTAATAAAAAAATACAAAAAATAAAAAAAAAATGGAATTATAAAATTTAAAAAAAGACATTAAAAAATGGGGTGTTATTTCATTTTTCAAATTGGGGTGTTATTTCATATGAAACAACACCCCAAATTTGGGGCATTATTTCATTTTTTTTTAGGGTTTTATTTCATAGCAGTGGGGCCTTATTTCATATTTGAAATTGGGGTGTTATTTCATAATGAAATAACACCCCAAATTTGGGGCCTTATTTCATTTTCCCATTTGGGGCCTTATTTCATTGGGGCCTTATTTCCTGCAGCCCCCAAATCACAGCACAGTTATTCCTTCTGGGAACTGCACGTTCCAGACTAAGCAGATCTTTGATCTATGAACTGTCAACTTTGAGCAGCTCTCAGACCCACTTACTGAGAGTCACGTTTTGGCAGAGAGTTGGGAGGAGAAGGGAGGGGCTGTTGAAAGGCCGTGCAACACAATTAGCACGACGTCATCTCCGGCTTACTCTATAAATCAAAGCTAAGGCCAGTGAAAAACTATTTAGCATATAATAATTCTTAGGAATGCCAGGCGCAGAATAACAACAACATAGGCTCAGCTTTTTTTCTGTGTGGCGTGCAACTTTTGAGGGCAACTCGTATTTCTCGGCACGTGCCACAAAGCTGCAACTACGAGTACGTAACTATGGCACAAACTTGCCTCATTAGCATGCGACACCAAAGCGTATTAAATCACATTTTGCATTTTGTTGCTTTTGCTTTGGCTTTTGCTGCTTTGCTTTTTCTACAGCTCTGAGTTGGTTGCAAGTTGCAAGCTGCAAGTTGCAAGCGCTTGGCCAACCCAAAAGTGAACAGTCAACAAAAAAGGCAAGAAATTCATTACTCGTAAGTTTAGTTACTCTATTCAAATGGAATTTTATATCTAGTTGAAGGTTTTCCAATACAGCAAATGAATAAATAATTTCACAATTACTTTCAGAATGAGTGACCACGTAATTTGAATAAAATTGTCTGCTTTAAGTCACAATATATGAAATAACTAAAAAAAACTAAAGTTCCAAAATATTGTTGACAACTCTGTTTAGTCAATCCAATCAACCATTTAACTTATTTTGTATTTATTCTACAATTTATTTGTGATAAATTACAAGAAATCGCACTTTGTCTTATTTAGTTAAATACCAAAAGAGAGGATATTCTTAAGTCGATACACATGTTGATCTGCAAGATCTTAAAAGAATAAAGTTTGTCTATTTCTCCCGCGTTACAAACTGAATCACATAGCTAAGCTACCCGCTGTAATTCAATCTTGGCAAGCAAGTCATGAATTCTGATAACTTTCTCGACTTTTCATGTGTGCAAGTCTCGGGCAGGAGCAAAGGACCAAATCGGTGATGCGGCATCAGGATACATATTCTGATTTAGACTCTAGCTAAAAGTCAACATTATTTCCTAGCATTCTACTTACATTTTTGCTTGCTAGCCTATGCAACTGTCTCACTCTCACACTCGCTATCTTTATCTCTTCTCTGTCTTTATCTGTATCTATAGCTGTCTCTACCGCCTGTCTAGGACTTGGGCACGTTTCGTGCCCTGCAGGAGCAATTCGCATTGAAGTCGCTGTCGTTGTTGTTGGCAATGAAAGCGTCGTGCATGTGAAATTGACAAAAAGCTGATGGGCGTGGCAATCGCCCACACGGTATGAAAACATAAATATGACTTGAGTCGAGTCTCAACTCGCTTCTGGCGCCGTCAGGCAACTTGTTAAGTTGTTTACCCAGGCATTGAAAAGCAGCAACAGCCAGGACCAGGATCAGGACCACAACCAGAACCAGGACTAGGAGAAGGACTAAAGCAACCACAACCAATTTCCATATCCATATCCATAACATCCAAACCACACCTTCGGTCGTTGCCAGCAAGAAGTTTAATTTCTTTAATGCAACTTGCAACGGCAACTTGCAACTGCAACTAGAGCTGCATTTGATTGTGTTTTTCTATGCATTTCATGCTGAATTTATTTCGATGGTTTTTCATTTACTTTATTTTGACTTTTGTAGCCTGGAAAATGCTTCTTCGTTGTTTGTGATTGCAAATATTTTATGGTTTTAATTCGTTCTTGTGCATTCCTTGTGCATTTTTCAAATATTTGCCTATCTGGTATTCAAAATGCTTTTTCATTATTCTCAGCAAATGCCGAGTAGTGAAAACATTATTTGAGAGGAAAATGGGAAAACGAGCGCAAAGTGAGTTCATTTTATTTGCATAAAAGTGCATTGAATATCTTTAGAGACAACTAACTTGGCTTTTTGGCTCAGCAGAAAGCAAAAATAATCATGTCAATGTGAAAAACTCAGTTGCTCTGTGGTTACTGTGGCCAATTTTGCTCTTTTGGCCAAAATAAAAGAGATACATTTTGAATTTAATTGAATATCGAAATTCAGATGAGCTGTGAATTATTTGAGATACAAGTGTAACTATTAATCATTGAAATATTTGGTCTTTTATTAAAATCTCCTTCTGTACCATATTATATTTTTTTTATATTCACTCCTGAATTATACTCTTTCTTTAATATTTCTCTGCAATTTATTTAAATTAAATGTTCAGTCTCATTATCATCAATGGACATCAATCATTTGATAAAGAAAATCTTTTTTATTTCATATTACTCAGACCCTACTTACTTAATTATTTTTCACAGTAGTTCAACTGAGCGAACATAATCTTAGATAGTATTTAAAAATAATCAATAGACAATATGTGTTTTACAATTTAGTCTATATTTACGTAATTCCTTTTGTTTCTGCAAAGACTTTTCCATTTACATTTTCCATTTAACTCTGCGCCCATTCTTCCCTTTCCTCAATACTTTCCATTAGTACAATTTAGTTATTTCTCCAATTTCTTTTTTATTTCTTTCTTTACTCTTTCTTTCACTATGCGGTTTCCTCTTTCCATTCTACCTTGGTGTAAAACTTTTCCGTCTTTAATTGCTCTCACAGACAGAAGACCGGAAAAGTGCCGCTTATCGCATCTATTCGAATTGAGAGCGCTAAACTTTTTGGCCACTTGGTAACTTTAAGCGCAGACCACAAACAAAACATCTTCTGCAACTTCTGCTTTAATTGCCAGTAAACTGCCAGTCGAAATAAACCCCCTTTGCCTCTTAGCATTTCTTTAATTCCCCTCACCTACTTCAACTTCAACTGCTTAACTCCCTTTGCCAATTAAATGCAGCAAAGTGCAGCTCATTATGGAAAAGCTGAAAAAGAAAACTAAACACTTGAGGGACTGCAAACTTTGACGCCCTCCAGCTGCTTCTGTCCCTCTATCCGCTATCTCTTTATCATCTATTCTCTCCTCCTTTTCCCTCCAGCTGCCTGTCTTCATTTGGGGACGGCTTGTCAAACTGCCAGCCTGTCTGTCGGTTGACAAACATTGTCATCACCCATGGACAACGTCATCATCAATGTCAGTGACAGCTTCCCTACTCCCTACTCCCTTCTCCTTTTCCCCTCCTTCTGCCTTACTCGTACTCCCACTCCCTCCTCTTCTTCTCAGACTTCACTCAGCATCAACTTCAACTTGAAGTTCTCTTGACGCTTTTCATGTTGACAAACTTTTCACGCGATTATTTCCCACTCTCCCTTCAACTTCTGACTCTACCCCACATCGGCAACCTCTTGGCAATCAATTTCCATAATTTCCCATAAAAACAGCATGTTACACATCACTACCAACTGGTTTGGCCCCCCACATGAAGAGGGGCCCATTAGGACGTCCAGGCGGTCCTTAATATCATTTGATTTGCATTTTAGGCGCGTTTGTCACTAAAATTTATGTTTGTCAAATATTTCGACAGCTGGTATTACCAATAACTAAGAGATTTATACACACAGCTGAATATTAATTATTCTTTAACCGAGATTATCGGGCTTGAATGGAATATTTTAGGAATATTCTTGATTACATAATAAAAAAAAATTGTAACCCAGTTTTCTTATCTACTGTTAAAAATTGAGAGACGTTAATTTATTAGTAAATATTTTTAAGTAATTGTCTGGTAAATTTATGAGCTATTTTAATTCCAACAAATAAATAGAATTATAATATTATATTTAAAATAGAATAAAATTCTTATTGCTTAAAGTTTACCTTATTTAATATCCCTTCCTTTCATTGCAGCACACGATTTTCAATGTACCTTCAATTACTCTACACTTTATTATGATTGTAATATAAGTATTTATTCCCCCATCGGAAATTAAGCCACTTTTAATTGGGCGTCGAATGGCAGAAATTTTTGCATTTAATATTTGCTGTCGATATTAAAATATGCAAATTAGCATTGCCTACATTTAGGCGGCTGGAAGCTTCGCACGTAATCGAAACGAAACGTGAAGGTGAAAAGGCTTTTTGTCCATTTCATTTGCGTTTTAATTATGCTAATTGCAAGTGTGCGGTGAGCAAAACGTGGAGAGAGAGCTTTAAGACGACTTTGACTAATTACTTATTGTAATTGCATAATATTTTTGTTTCAGGTTTGGCTTCTGGGTAGGGAGACTTGGACAAGTCCACAGCAGCAGGGACTCATCAATCAATGAACAACTAACAGCCTCATTCAATAAGAAATCTGCTGCGAGATTAGATGTGAATAAGAGATAAAGTCGAAAAAAGAGGTAGTGCTGATCCGAGTAAGTAGCCCATTGTTAAGAACTGCAGCACCTTGACAAACCAACTGGCAACAAAAGCCGCACACACAGTCCCTCTTTAGGAGTCTCATTCTATTTGCCCCATTCAACTCTCAGCCGGAGAATCGCAATGCATCGACACTTCTTTTCAACTTGGCAATTTCCAAGTGACAATTTTCACACATACCAAACAAACTCGGGCCTCTGGTTAGTCCCTATTCAAGTTCTCTCTAGAGGGGAAATGCTTTGCAATTTGCTGCGCCTTTGATATGCTACACACTGTGGCAAATTCTGGGCAAAATTGTAGAAGGGGGATGAATGAAAGAAGAGGGAACGTCAACAGTCACATACATTTTTACTTCGATATATTCAAAATATCTTTGGACTAGTCGCCTGGCACTCAAATGAATGTCAGCGTAAGTAGTCCTGGCTCAGTATTTGTCCTTTGGAGATGCGCAGCTGAGTCACGAACTCAGTCACTTTGAATAATACCAAGTTAGCAAAGCAGCTTATAAAATAAAAGAAACTGGTTTGGATATTAGAGTGTTACTTGGATCAAAGATGGTTCAGTGTGAATATATCTGCTTCATTTTTTGTGATGAGGATGCTTCGTTTTAATAATAATGTTATTAAACAAAAATAATTAAGTGTTTTCGACTATGAATCTTTTATTATTATCTCAATATTATCACGATTTCCTGTGCTATTAAAATATCTAGACCCTTTTCATACTCTAGACTCTAGAATTTTAAAGTATTTTCTATTATTACAGATACATTAAAAGTAATTTTTCGTAAAGTGACAACCCAATCACGAGTTGTCTCATCACCATCCGACAGTTTCCATTTAAATCCAATGCTGATAATGATGTCAATGCTGATGATGATGATGAAAAGAACGATGAGCTGTAGATGGCAATGACGATGATGAATCGCTGGCGTGACAAACGCTGCACTTCCCTTTCACAGCAATTCCAATTTCGCATCATATATAAATAACTTTGAATTTCAAAGATATACTCGTACTTCGTATATTCACAGCAGCTGTTTGAGCAACAGGATTAAAGGGGAAGGAAGGAGTCTCCCTGTCTCTTTTCTTTGTCGTAATGTGTATTACTTTTGATTGAACCAAGTGCTGGTTCCATCTTCTGCTTCAAGTTCCTTTGCTTTTGCTCCGAGTGCGTTAAGCTGGAAGAAGTTCTTTCTTTGATTGGTTGGGTTGTTGGTTGTTCTTGGTCCACTTTCATATGTGGTGTGGATGGGGGTTAGTTTTTGATTGATTTTGGTTTGGATTTGGCATTTGATGGCTTCTTTTTGGCATTTGCTGCTGCTCGAGCTGCCATTGATTGGCTTTTATATGCTTAAACTGTCAAAAGCACTTGAAACACAATCTACGCAGTCAAAGGCGATTCGTTTTATTCCTGATCGATCCACTTGCGGTTTGTTTAGTTCCTCGGACACTAAATTTAAAATGGCATTTTATTAATGTCCGACCTATGTTTTGATTCGTTCTTAGCTCATTTATTTGCTCGATTTGTCTTGATTCATTTACTTTGCGTGCAAGGACTCTAGATGTATTTGCTTTGCTCTGTTATTCCGAATAATATTCGGCATTCATCTCTTTCGTCTTTGGCTTCTCCCTCTCTCTCTCCCGCAGTTGACAGTGGGTATTTGACCTGCTCTTGTTTGTAATTGCTTTGTTGCAGTTGTTTGCTTTTCACTTGCCGCATAAATCCACCGCATTTATCCTTCCCTCCCCTTCTCTTCCTTATCCCCATCTCGGCCATATATTCTACCTAATTTATGTGCTATAATTAACGCAATCTGCTAACACCCAGCATTAATTTAGCAAATCCATTGCAAATAATATATATTCTACATATATATATATATATATAAAATAGAGTATTTTTGCTCGCAACGCTGCAGCCATTGATGAAAATTTAATGAACTGTCAACGCTGTGCGCGGTGCAACGTTGCGTATGTGTGATTTATGTGGCAGCAGCTAACGAAAAATATCCATTAAAACTGCAAATTCAATGAAAAACTACAAAAATAGAAACTAAAATACCCTTGCGGAAGTTTAGAATCAGTTACTGCTTTACTTTCTATTCAACTTTGACGCATACATATTTAAAATTTGTTTAAAATATCAAACCAGAGTTTTGGAAAATTTGTGTGCAATTAAACGAACTGTTGAGAACAACATGATGGTTTGAATAAAAATCCAACAAGAATTTTTATGATGATTCCACAAAAAAGACCCAATTTAATAGCTTTAATTGATATGATAAAATCTTAAGAATTTAAAAATTAAAGTCCTTATTTTAATTATTACGATTATTAACTACTTTTAATAGAAGAATTGATAAAATATTACACTATACTTTATTTATATTTGAAAAAGGTCTAGTAAATTCATTTTAAATTTATTATTTTACAAACCTTTACCATAACTTTAAAGACATGACAGTATATATAATTTTAGGAAACCAGGCTCTAAAAAAGTGTATTATTTGCACACACTATAAACATGTAAATCATTTCGGATTTAATACCTTTAATAATTAATGTATTACAGACCTCAAAGCAAAACTAATATCCCCTACCATTTAATAGGTATTGGGGAATTAAAACTGAGAATAGCTGCGTCCCTCCTTTCGTCTCTTGGAGATAATAATGAAATATGGCCTCGATAGCAATCCGATGCACTGCAATTGTGAATCAAAAACAAATGCCTGAAATTTATCTGTTGCAATGTGACGAGGGAATTGGAACGAGAGAGAGATGGTGAGGGATGGTGAAGGGTGAATGGTGGGAGGTGTGAGGTGGGAATGAGTGTGTGCATGTGTGTAATAATACTTTAATAAAGACACGACAAGGGAACATGCTGCAGCAACAGAGTGAGATGGATAGATAGTCAAGCTCAACACGCCGCGGAATTCCTTCCTTGACTGCCGCCATGCACTTTATCAACTTCCGGCGTGTGAGCGACAACGACTGCGGGGGGGGGGAGTGCAAGGGGGGCAGAACAACGGCAGGACGAACGCAAATCAAGCGAGGCAAGCTCTTTGAAAACTTGCGGCGGAGCCAGAGAGTTCGCGGATGCCTGCCATATCACAATGAGGCATGCAAAGTGTCTACCACGTCCCCCAGTTCCCCTCTCCCCTGTGCCCCCTTGATTGCACCAACCTCCAATGCTTTGCATATTTTAGGAAGTGATTGCGCAAATGCATAATTTAATGACAGGCGATTGAGTACAGAGCGTCAACTGTTAAGGAGAGACAGAGAAAGAAGAGGGGACAGGGAATAGGGGCAAATTCTCTGTTGCAATTTTGATGACATGCCATGATAAACGCACTCGTATAAAGACAAAGGAGGACACACACTCATAAGTATGAATTATTCGAAGGACAGGCGATAGATTTGCATTTGAAATTATAAAGTTTTAGCTTTAAGAGAAGGACTTAAGAGTTTTACATATGTAACGAGAAATAAACATTAAACTCAGCACAATAATATAAACATAAATAAATGTTAAGTTAAAATTCCGCATTCAATTCGTGTCAAATAATATTTAAAATGCTAAACTATTTTCTGTATCCACTTCCAAGCAACAACATACACTCATAAGTATGAATAATTTAACATGCAGGGTACGAATATGAATTTATTTAAATGTAATTTGAGATTTCAAGCATAAAGAAATAAGCTTGGATATCATAGACGAAATGAGCTATAATATCATTACTTTATAAATAAACGTCGAGTTGAAATTCTTCATTCAACTCGTGTCAATAAATAATTTGAATGCCTTTTTCCTGTATTCATTTCGCTTTATCACTTGAAATTTAACAGACAGATTTGAATTTCAAATAATATAATAAACTTTCAATTGAGCAAAGCAATTACATCTTTATTTAAATAAATATTGAATTTAAGTTTCTTATTCAATGCGTGTCAAATTATATTTTAAATTTGCCAAACTGCCTTTTCCCTTCTCCTTTTCTGTATATTCCTTTTTATTTCACTCTCCTTTTTGCGTCGAAAAACTTGTGTAACTTTAGCCTCGACAACTGGCCAAAATCAATGCCAATTTTAGCTCTCGGCTTATCAATTTGTGCCGCCCACAAAACTTATTCAATTTGCCACCAACATATGTTGCATCTTCGTCTTCGTCTTTTTCTTCGTCTGCTGTGGGAGGTGACAATCCCCCACAGAGTTTTGCAAATTTAATTGAAAACAAACCAAAAAAGTTATGTTGGCAGCTTGGCCGAAAATGGCAAAGGGGCCACATTTGATTGTCATAATTAAATAAGTTAACAAGCTGACCAACAAGAAGGCTGGTGGTGGAGGTGTGTTGCCAATAAATGTAACTGTAACCGACTGTGGTCCACTTGAAATATGCGTAAGGTCATAATAATTAAATATCACTCATACGCACTGGTTAACAATATTACGAGCATCTCTCTACGCCATACGAGAGCATTCATATAATAAACAAGACACTCGCTTGTCGCTCGCTTACGCAACAACACGCACAGACAAATGACAACCACGAACAACAGCAACAACAACAATTGTAACAACTACAACTCAAACAACAACAACAATTTGCCATTGTGTTTTTGGTCTGTTGTGGCATTTAATTTATAGACTACGTTGTCGGCCTGCATCCTGACTCTAGCTCTCTATCTCCCCCCTCTCTCTCTCTTTACCTCTGTCTCTTCTCTCTTTCATTTGCTACACTGAGTAACATAGAACTTATTGCGAGAAAGCTAAAATGTGTATAATTTATTAAAATATTAATTTAAATATTTAATTTTAATATTATTTTTAATTCAATATTTTTAATTATCAGACAAATTCGAATATTCTAAAACATAAATACAAAATTCCAGTTATAGGAGTATTTCAATTTTCAGAATTAAAAGTTAAGATAAAGCATAAGTTAATTATAGTTTGCTTATAAATTCAGTCTGCTAAAATCTACTCCTCGTTACTTTACTCGTACTTTGTTGCATAGTGTAATTCGGCAAGTGCCAGAGTCGAAGGCAACTGCAAATTGTATGCATAATTGAGTTCGGTGCGTGCGTTTGTTGAGTGTCTAGGACAAAGCTTGGGTCCTAGCCTAGCATATTTCATAATTCAATTGAAAATGTCGCAAAATTATTAGTAAAATATATGAACGTACATGTATGCAGCAAGAGCGAAAGAGTTAGACAACTTGGCTTACTTGGCTCACTTCTCAGTTTCCCACTTTTCCATCTCCTTCTCCTTCTCCTCGTGTTTCTCCAACTTTTGCTGCTTGTCAATGAATGTTCTGTTGAGGGATTTAAACGCAGCACGGACAGCTGTTTCATTGCCCTTGTCAGTCTGGCAAAAGGAGCTTAACAGTGCTTAAAAACATTGCTCGGAGAAAGCTGAAATCAATTAGCTGGCATTTGTGCCGTCGCTGCAGTTGCAGTTGCAGCTTCTTCGCCTGCCTCAGCAAAATGCAACATTGCTCATACGCCACGTTGTACTCGTAGATACGAGTGCAGGCGTCAAAGACTCTTGCATTGTTCATGGCATTAGCCATAAGTCGTTCTAAGCCCACGCAAAGCATTACAAGCACAGACAAAAGGCGAACCTACAATCAACGACGCCTACATACTCTTTCCGATATAAAATAGACATAAAAGTGCTACAATACAATCTGCAACTAAATTCAATGTAGCTTTTTGTTGCTCTTTGCATTGCAAAATAAATGCTGAGTGTGCAAAATAGATAACAGAATTATAAACACATTGAATGGGCCAATAACAAATTGCGCAACGGCAGCTGGCAAAAGCACAATAAGATAATAATACTTGAACATGCATTTCAAGTGTAATTCTCATATCAACTTAAGCACAGAATTCAAAACATTAAATATTGTTTAATTGCTGCTTAAAGATTTAAGCTCGTGCATTGTTTATCATACGCTCAGTTGGCCGAGAGTTCTCTGGCACGTAAAAAAGTTTAAAGCATTTTCATCTCGGCCACAAGTAGAGAAAGACTTTCCAGCTATCAATGGAAATTAATTGATAACTAGCGGGCCAAGTGAATGAACTGCAACTGCAAATTCCATAGTTTGCTCATTTTCCTCGAGTGTCTTTTGACCGTCTTCGAGTATCTCAAGACCAACTGTACTCACAGACGCTTATCACGCTAATAATTCCTGCAGGAGCGGGAGCCGAGATTAAAATTGCTTGGCCAACGCATCCAGCAAGGCTAATGATTATGGCTAACGTCTAATTACCAATTCTTGGCCTCAACAATCAATTGACTGCACTGGTTATCCCTTGGGCTCATGTTGACCTCTCACGGCCCCACATACACACACACACATATATATACACATTCCCAATGGGAGGTCCTGTTTATTGCTGTCCCCGTTGTTGTGTTTATCAGCTGGGTGCCAATTTATTACAACATCTCGAAGGCAGCGCACAGTCCACTCCCTCGGACTGTTCCCTAATCAATGCTCGAATGCTAATTACCATGCCAAATTGGCTCACATATTCGTGAACGTCTATTCAGGGGCTGAAATTGGCCAACAAACTGGATGTGGATTTGCATTTCGTGTAATGTGGCTGAGATTTCGGGACTGCGATTTGCCAGAGGTTTTGAAATTTACAATCACATTGGGGTTGTGAGCACTTAACCCATTTGGGATGAGGTCAGATTGGCAGCTTGTTCACAAATCTGAGGAGGCAGAGATGAGGGGAGAGGAGAACAATGCTTCCCTTAACTTATTACGCATAATGATCTCCATTTCATTCAATTGAAATTATCTTTTATGAATTTCAACAGAATTTCCCACTTCCAGTAAAGTTACTTTTTTGAGTACTTTCTTTTCCACCTCTTGGTTCCATTATCAGCCTTTTCCTCCCCTTGTCTTTCACTCGGAGGAGGGCATCTTCTTCGTGACAACGTCAACGTCAACGGCTCTGAACCAATTCGACGCTATTCAAATTGCGTATCCATCTTCATTTATTTCGTTTTCCTGTAATTTCCTGACATTTTTGCTGATATTTTGCAGCCCACGTACCCGGAACTAGTCTCCATTCGCTCCCTCATTCACTCTCTGCTCATCTTTCTGCCAATCCTTCAGTCCAGCCACAAACTAGAAGCACGTCTTGGCTTGGTCCCTGCTCGGAAATGGAAAAGTGCGCCAACTTTTCGCTTGAATTGGCAATGGTTACACCTCACTGCCTCCTCTGCCACCGCAAAGCCACAGCCACGCCCACGCCCAGTGGCTGCAGTTGCCAGCAACCTCAAACCCCCAAAGCTCCCTCTGCTCTCCTCCTCCCACAACTGTCTCCCATTTGTTGTCTGTGGTTTTGTGGCGGTTGCAACGGGACAACCTGTAATCGTTCTTTTGCGCCACATTTAAAATGTCTCCGGGTGTTTTGCTTGTCTCCCATTTCCCCCTAACTTCCTCCCGCTCCCGCTCCTGTTCCTGTTGTCCTTGTGTCCCTGTGTCCATTCGTTCATGTCTTGTTAGCGTAAATCAAGCGTAACAAAGCGACTCAAGGCATGGGACAAAGAAGATGCCAAGATGAGGCATTGGTCTCCGAGCTGATGCTCCTCTTCCTGCTCCTGTTTCTGCTCCTTCTCCCACCTTGGATTGGCGACTCCTCCTTTAATTCAAGTTGTCGCAACTGGCTGGCAAAAAGTCGCTGGCAAATTTATTATGGCGCTCAAACGGAAACGGGCTCACTAAACTGCACCTCTGGGATCTGAATCCGGGATGCTACCGATAGATATACATATAGGGCTTGGGTCAGGAGTCGCTTTTGGCTCCAACTTTGGGCGCAGGACTCCTGTGCTCATTGTCCTTTTGGCAAGCGAGCCAACAACGTTGATTAAACGGTGAGAGATTTGCCAGATTCGAAAGGCTTTAGATTGAAAAATAACTTTAAATTGAATTCTTTTAGGCTTAAATTAAATAAAATGGTGATAAAACTGCAATTTAAATGGAAAATGCATAGAAGAAATGTGAAAAGATATCGATAAGAACCCTCTTAATGCTTAAAGCTTTAATTTAGTAAAATAAAGTTAAATTAAAATTTTAGTTTGTGGAGCTTTTAAATACCATTCAAGCTTAAAATAAATCTAAAAGATTTAAAGAGTATAGCTTGTAAGGCACATGAAAGTTACCTTAAAAGCCGATTGCCTGCAATTTAAATGCATCTTTTAAACTAACAAAAATTTATGTTATTTTTAAAGTTTTACATAATGCCAATTTATAAAATTAATTTTCGCACCTTTTGATTAAATTAATATTATTTAATTAGACAATTATTTAATGATGCATTCCAAATGATAAAACATGTTGCAATGTTAAATAAAATTTTATAATTACGCTAATTACATTAGACAACGCCAGAGTTCACATGACTGAAGCGTTAAATGATAGACAGCGACCAAGTATAATTATATATAGTATAGTACTGTAAATATGCCATTATTTTACTATAGATCTCGAAATAAATGAGACAAGTTTGACCAGCCACATTAAGCAGCTAATCAGCACTTGAATGAAATGCGCTGTCCAAAATGTTTAACAATAACTAAAAACTATATCCTCACTCCCTTCCCGCGTTGCAAGCTCCCCTTAACCGCTTCGCGCTTGCCACATCAGAATAACGCAATTATAAAGTATTAAAATTATATGGCAAACTGTCGAGCAGAGTTGCTGCTTTCATTGACGTTGCCAGGATATTGTGGTTGTGAAATGGAGAATCCTCCCCCTCCCCTTTCACCGTATCTCTTCTTTTCTTTCCCTGTGTTTGGAGGTAACTCTGAATATGGTCCACGTTGCACAGAAATGTTTAGTAATTATTTATAAAATATTGGTCGCCATCTGTTTACAGAATTATCCCAGTGAGGATGGGGAATCAGAGGGGGCGAGGAGGCAAGGAAATGTGTGGGGGAGATAGTTTATTAAAATTGCACAGCTTTATTGCATTTTCAGCAAGTTTTTGTTTGTTGTGGTCTAATGTATGTGTGTCTCTTCATTTGATTAACAATACCAAATCAATTTCACAATGTTTGAACTGACTTTGTAAGAGATACGCATTCTCTCGTCAAAGATAAAGTTCTTATTTATAGCTATAAAAAGCTTGAAGTATATTAAAAACAGATTTATAGCCTTTAATCAGCTAAATTACTGCTTACAGCGATTGTAACTATCACAATGCTATAAGAGTTTAAAGTGTCGTATCATCAATTTCGGAATGTGGAAAAAAAGCACAGGGAAATTATAAATGCATTCCAAACACATTATGCCAGAATAATAAGTTATGACATAGTCAATGCATAAAAAAACAATGTTAAATGAAAATTTATGCGACAAAGAAAACGACGGCAAAGGGCAAGACTGCTGAAGCATGAGATTTTCCCACAAGCAATTTCGTTTAAAATTCAACAATTTAAATATAGAAAAATATATAATTTTTCATGAGTTTTTTGTAAGTTCATATCAATAATATTTATATCATTCAATTTATTCTTAAGAACTACTTTCCTTTTTGCTAAATATTTACAACCAAAAATATTCATTGCATACTTTTGGGCGGAGCCCCTAGCAACTTTCTATAAAACATATTTTTTAAGCTATTTAAATATTTACATACAAATAGAGAGTTTAGGTATTTAAACGTAAAAAGTAAAATCGGAAATATCTCGTAAATTTCAGTCTTTCCCACCAATTTGTAGGAAACTCCCCGATGCAAATTTCAACTGTAATGTGGAATTCAATTTCAGAACATGTTCGAATACGAAATAAAATTAAATGCAAAAAATAAAACAAAAAAAAAGGAAAAACAAAGTGCGAGTCAGCTTCACATTAATTTGATTTAAGCGTCGTTGCTTTTTTGACATTTTTATTGTTATTGTTGTTGCGCTATCAGAAGCTGCCGCTTGCTTCGGTCTCTTGCATTGTTTTAAACATTTTCCAACACTCTTTTTTCTTTTTTTTTTGGATTTTTTATTGTTGCTGTCGTTGTTGCTGCTGTTGTTGTTGTTTAACTTTTTCGCTTTGCTTGCCCTTTTTTGTTGTAATTTATTTGTGTTTTTTGGGCCGCTCGCCATTGTTAAATGGCATTTTCATGCTCAACTGGCGTCAAATATGGCGTCCAATGAGGCGCTCCAACAAACACGGCTCCTCCTCCCCTGTCCCCCTCTACACCCGTATGAAAAAAAGGGCGCCTATGTGTGGAAAGAAGAGGAGTTGTAATGGATGCGTGTGCAAATAAAGTTTTTGACACGTGCCGATGTCGGGGCAACCGGGTGAGGGAGAGGGCAGGTGACAGCTGAGCGGCAGGTTAATGCATAATATAAAGGGTGAAAAAGAGGGGCGGGAATGGAGAACGAAGAAGTAAATGGATGGTACGACCATGTAAATAAATGAATTATTGTTTTGGCTGTGAAAATCATTCTCAAAAGTGCCGACAAATGCACTCAAATAATATCTCTTCACATTTGGTTTTTTTCTGACTTTTATTAAAGATATTTTTTTATTATTACGAAATTCTATATTAAATATTCAATGTTTTTGTTTGTTTATGGCGCAGCAACCACAAGTTTGTAAATATGTAGTTTGTAAAATTTGTATGCAAATTGCTGAAAGTGCAAAACAAATCGAGAAGTGTTGAAAACTAACTAACGGGAGATTGCATAGTGTTGGTAACTAATTGTTGACTTTTAAATATATGTGGATATTATGCAAAGCACTCAAAAATGTTAAAAGGAACAACAAAATAAAGTCGCTGAGCTGCATAGTCTAAGAATGCTAGAGATGAGAATCCAGAGCCAGTGTTGGTAATTACCTATTGAATTGTGTAATGTCGTGATCTTACGGGTAATTCTGATTGATTAATCTGTTGATCTATAAGATCACTAGGCAACGGTTGGAATTCTGTACATTTAATGTAAATTTGAATGACTCACAACAGAATCCAGTGTTAACACTGGATACAAAAAAAAGACAAGGGCGAGTGCGGAAGCGGGAAAAAAGCGTTAAAAGAGCTGCAAAAAAATTGTTCGCTCGCTTGCAGAAGAACTCGGAACACAACAGAACTCAACTAAAACGCATAAATCTTCGTAAAGTGTCAGTTTGCATATTTTTTTGTTGCTGTTCGTTGTTGTTGTTGACGTTGCTGTTGTTTTTTGTTGTCATTGTCAGCAGCAGCTTTGCAACTGTTGTTGTTGTAGCTGTTGTTGTTGTTTCGGGTAATTTGTACGCATTTTCCCATTGTTTTTATTTTGGTAGCACTTTTCATTCAGCATTTGTTTCCAAACGATTTGAAGGCTGCTGCTGCCATTGTCATCTGCCATTTGTTGCTGTTGTTGTTGTTTTGGTAGAGCTGCTGTTTGTTTATTATTGTTATATCATTTGTTTATTTGAGACTGTGTGAATAGCGAGTTGCAAAACGGAAATTAGTTGCAGGACTCACTCTGCGAGCAAAGGGAGCCAAAAGTTGGCCAACATTCATCATTAAACCAAAATGGCCACAAGTCCAACAAAAAAAATGGAGTGTTGAAAGTGCATGGAAAAAGTGTTGCCGAGCAAACAAAAACAATTAGCAACAGGCATAGCAATTAGCCAAAAGCACACGGCAACAATGACAGCGGGAGAGTGAAAGAGAACGAGAGATGCAAAACAGACAGCAGATAAATGCAAATGAGTTTCGAGAGTTAGAGAGAGAGAGTCTCACAGCAGTCAGCTTTTTGTACAGCTAGAGCGATTAGCAGGATTTATGTGAACCAAAAGTTTCGGCTGGACATACCGAAAGTTTTCCATTACGTGGTCAAGCACCAAAGAGAATAAGAGAGCAGGATGAAGAGACAGAGCGAGAGAGAGAGCAACAGATAGAGAGGGAGAGCAGCTGAAATAGATAAATGGAGAGTGTCTGCGTAGGATTGGCAACTTTATTGCTGTGCTTGGGTGTAAATGATAAATAAACAAGTGTGCACACATTTATTACAACTTCTTCTTTTTGATATTAAAAAACACTAGTCAACACGCAATTTGCATCCAAGCCAGTTTTCCTCAAGAGCTGTGAATCAGGGTACAAAAAACCCATATAAACTGTTGTTTAAATGTTCAAAAATAAATATGCCTTGACAGTAACGTGTATACATATTTTATCGGGATAAATCTTACTATAATTTTTAATAATTTTTTTAATCAAAGCAAAATTATATTTATCCATATGTTACAGAAACAAACAAAAATTTTGATTGTATTTCGGTTGCGGTTCTAAATATAAAAAGGTTTGTTTCGGTTTACGGTTCCGGTTCCGGTATTATTCCCTGCTCAAAGTTCAGTAAGAGACTTAAGCAATTTTGTAGCACAGTGTAAATGTTGTCAAGAGTGACAAAGACAAAGAAAGTTTAAGTACACTGCGTAAATTGCTACAGTTTTATTTCAAACGGAGCAGGATGAGAAGGAGTTGGTATTAAAATTATTTACAAAACTTGCAGGGCAAAAAAGGGATCAACAACAAAAAGTTGGACTAACGTGTTAATGAATGTGGCCAAAAGCTTCGGGTGGCATACACTTAACTTCTCGACCAGGCCAATGCCAAACTTTGGCCAACTGACAAATTACAACACTAATTATGTGGATTTATTAAATTTACAACGCCAAAGTGAGAGCGAGGAGCATAGTGTAAACACCCAGCAGGACGAAATGTTTCGGAAAATTGTGATAAATCGAGTGGAAGGCATTCCAAAGAAAATGAATCAGCATTGGGCTAAAAAATGAGCGTCTTAATTTGACGTTGGAACAGACTAGAGTCCCATATGAGAATTAAAAGCACACACATTCATTCTTATAAATCTAGAGTGGAGAGCTCTTAGCTTTTAATCAACTTACAGTGGAATAAATAACGAGGGAATAAAAAAGGCAAATTACTCAAATGTATATCACATGACTTTATATGGCGACTATATTCAGATGATTGCCAAGTCTTTTGGCTAATTGATTTCGCTCTGCTTGCGTTGACTGTCGCACTTTCAATTTATTGCCGTATAAATTAATGTACTTGTGTTTTCCGCTTTTCGTTCCCTCATCAATTTCAGCATTTTCAATACAAGCGATAAACTAACTGCAAAATACAATAAATCGCCCTCATTGACCTCAACGGAGTCAACGAAACTGGCAACAAATGGGTTTAATTATGCGCCACACAATCCCCGCTGCAGTCAATGGCCAGGACATTTAGCCAGAGGCAGCAGCAGGACAGGTGCATTGGCCAGGACAACAATGACAATAAATTTCACAAGGCGTCGGCGTCGTTGTCGTCCTCGTTGCCAACTTGCAGTCAAAAGCGTTAATACAAGTGCAAAAATATATTGTTATAGCCAGACAGGACAACAACAACAACTAATGTCCTGAGAAGCGCATTTTGCAATGGAATTTTCATTTTGCCAAAGGAATTTTCCATAGCTCCTCAGAGCAAAATTAAAAACAAAGAACTTATGTAAGTGTATGTGTGTGTATTTGTATGCGTGTGTGTAAGTGGTAGTATGGATGGGGGTGGGGGTTTATTTCAAGTGCGAGCAAGTGGCATAAATAAGTTTGCTAAACAGCTGCCCCGACAGGATGCGGATGCGGATGTGCCTGGCCGGATGTGCCATAAAGAGCACGACTTACATGCCATGAACACGAAGCTTTTGCACAGGTAAACTACGCCGAATTGAGGTAAAAGGGGATTGGACTTGGCTTAATTGACTGCACCAAGGCAACTTATCGACAATTGGGGGACCGTTGCAGGCACAGAAAAAACACCCTTGTATGGGGGTAAAAATTGTGCCTCTCTCTTTTCGCTCCCCTTTGTTCAAAGGCGTTCAAAAGGATTGAATTGCCGCAGCAGCAACTGAATTTGGTAGCTGGCAGGCATCTTCCGTTAGCTTGTTTCGAGATGCCAATTGCATAAATTGCGAAGAGAAACAAAGCGAAGAGGGGGTAAAACGGGAGAATGTACGAACAACAAACATGCAAACATACATGTAAACAGGTGCCATCAGTTTCTGCTCTGCATTTATTTCTCCCACTCTGTCTCCCACTCTATCTCTCTTTAAAAGAGACTTCCACACACTAGGCATTCATTTGCATTGTGTTTGCCTTGTTTCGTTTGGCTCTCAGCATTCCCTTTTGCATTCCTCTGGTGGGCTGAACCTGCATTTGTTGTTTCGTAATTGAGCGGCAGCTGTGTTTGTGTGTGTGAGTGTGTGTGTCTTACACTCCACATTGTGGATCGACCATTCTGTGGATCGCAAACCGCACTCACTGATCAAAACTAGCTCACACTTTAACAGTCACATTCAAGCTAATTAAAAAATTTCTATCAAACCTATAAAAAACCCAAGTCCATTGCAAATGCAGAAATATTTTGTTAAAGTGTGAAGTTTCGCATTCACACGACGTCAATTCAAATACCTAATGCAAGAAAAACAAAATCCATAGCTGGAGTGGGAACAAAACCGAAGAGAGCGAAAGACGTGTTAAGAGAGGGGGCGTAAGAGAGCGAGCATCACGTTTAGTGCCGCAGTTGCTGCAGCTTTAAAATGTCGAAATGTCAAAGCTGCAGACGCTGCCGCTTGAACTTTTGCTGCTTCTCGCTCTTCGCTCTCCTCTTTCCCGTCTTCGCTGTCTACAGTCACTGCGGCCAATCGTTAGCTAATTAAATTTATTTTAGCCAACATGAAAAAAGAGAAATAATAAATAGCAAATTGCTAAAATGCACCCACACGAAGATGAATCGTCCTCGGCGTCGAGTTGGGTCACGAAAACTGTTAATGCCATAAAAAAAGACATTGCAAAAATTTAATTTTCTATGGGAAAATAATTTATTTTTTATGGGAAAATCGTAGTCGTTTCTCGTTTTGACAGTCGCTTATTTTTATTATTATTCTCGCAATTTGCGTGTGATTTCAATTTAATTTTTTGTTTTTGTTTTGCTTATTTATTTATGTACTTCTTATTGTTGTTGTTTTATTTATTATTGTTGAATGACATTTAAGTTTGCGGTGTGGAATTGATTTATTTGCTTAATGCCGCATTTTATGCAAAATTCATGAGACATAAACATTATTCTCAATGGGATTATTTAAATGAATGCTGATTAAAGGCGAGAGCAGTGTGGAACTATGACAAATGATATCATAATAAGTGTAATCTCGACAGATTCAGATACATATATTATCTAGCTTATAAAAACATAATGAATGACAAAACGTAATTCGAGCCTTTTCCTCCTACGAAACTATTATATTTGACAATTTTCTCAGACAATTTCCCACACACATTTTCCCCCTGCTGTCATTGTCATTAAAGTTAACAGCGTATACGTTACTTTTAATCAAAAGTGGCAAAAACTACAACAGCAACAACAACAAAGATGGCAACTGGAAGCAATAAGAGCTGTAATCACGCTTACAACATGGCACCACATTGTTTTCCCACCTCTGACTCCCTATTGACAGTCAGCCATAAAAAGTATCTTACATAAGCAGATGGTGAGTCCCCGCACAGTTTGAGAGAGAGAGAGATGGTGAGTGTAAGCGAAAATGAAAAAATAAAGTGTAATTGCTTTAGTCTTCTTCTTACTTGCACTTATTACGATAAGAAATAAATTGTCCTCTAACTATTTGCTTTATATCATTCATACTTATTATCCCTGTTTTCATATCATAAATCAAACACACTCGAAGTCATCCCTTACCTTACCACTTGTATCTCATGTGCTCTTCTCTTCCTTGCAATTTGTTTGTCATTTTTCTTCTGCACCTTTTCTTGTTGTTGGGGTTGTCGGAATGACATTGCAGTTGCTCTTGTGGATTGTGGTTGTCGTCCTTGGCATTTAAACTAATCGCTTGGGCACTTTGGACTGTCATGCGTCCCTTTGGCATGTCTCTACTTAACCGCACAGTGCTTCTTCTTCCTAACACTCTGACTTCCAGTCAAAAAAAATATTAAAGCTATGTTTGACATTTTATTTTTGTCGGCACCGAGAGAGTTTCAAATTTCGCGCGTCACCTGCAGCCTTTATATTTGTTGATATTTTGTTAAGAGCTTTTGTTTTTGTTATCTTAGGTTGTTCAGTGTCGTGGCGCCATCTGTTGTTAGGGGGCCATACCAAAAGCCATCGCAGCCGGTTGGTTGCCTATCTCCGCTTTCTCTTTCTTCTTCGCTGTGTTCATCGCGTGTTTGCTGCGCATTCTTAGCGCTTGTTATTTGTTTCTTGTTGTTTGTTGTGTGTTGCACTCTCAGATTATCTAATCGAGTGGCATATGCAAACAAGGAAGTCATTAGCACAAGCGTAAGATTCGCGAAATTGACTCTGGTCACTTGTTGAGTTTGGCACGCTCAAGTCCCGATTAATAGGTTCTACACGTGCGAATTTTAAGCTCCACAATATACAAAAACAACAACGTCAGTTAATCCATTGTCCACAGAAATTGTTGCTCTCCGATTCGCCCTCTCCCGCTCTTCCTCACTCCCCCGAGCAGATCCTTTAGCTGCGCTGGCATATTACAAAACTTTTAACTTCTTTCATTTCTGCATTTTCATTTATTTCGCTGCTGGCGTCAACGCTTTCATTCACTTTGGGAATTTCTCAAGTGGTGGGGGGAGCAGCAAGTCGCATGCACTTTTGTTTGTGGTTATCAGTGCAGCCAACTTTTGTAGTTACTTTATATCACCGTTGAATACAAAAAAAGTTATTTAAATATGATTTTTATAATTTGTACTTTTTAACCAAGTATTGTTTTTTTATACTTGAGTATATATATTTTTTTTTTGCATTCAGAGTTATATTTTGCCTAATTACATGAGTGAAATTTTTGTAGTTGGCAACACTGTCATCGCGTTTTGCTTTTAGTTGATTCTCAGCGGCTGTTGAAGAAATTTCATTTTGTTTCTAACGAAAGTTTGCTTTTCTTTCGGTTTTGCTTTCTGCGTTTTTACTTTTGCCTTTGAAGTTTCTGTGAAACTTGTTCTTCTTTTTTTGCCGGTCACGAATATAAAGAAATAAGTATAACGTCAATAACTAAATGCACTCACACATACAGACAAGAAAACGCACAATGCCAATTGGGCAAAAAGTTTGCACTAGTGCAGTAAAAGTAGTTGGCAATTATTTGTGTGGATTTTATTCAGATGACTTTTTTGTGGACTGCATTTAAGTGGAAGCTGTATTAATAGCATTGAGATCTAACTGTGGAACCAAAGGAAATGTGCGAACGGAATAAGTTAAGAGAACGTTAAGTTAAGAAAACTCAAGTAGTTTCCGGTTGAAAAGTTCTACAAAAATAAAGTATTTATAGCAAACTTAGCAGAAATAGTGGACCTAATAGATCTTAGTGCAAGTCACTTTATAAACAAATACATAATTAAATTTATTGATCTACTGCTTATCAACAAATGCGAGACTCGCCGTTATCTACGCATATACTTTTAGACCTGTCAAGAGTCAATTTATTAGTGTGCTTACTATTCATTCATGTTTGAGGGCTGAAAGTTTGAGAGATTGCATTGAAAAGGGGGAAGAACCTTTATGCTGTGACGTATTTCGACTGGGAGATTGTTCGACAATTAGTGGCACAAGTAGAAACAGTTTTATCCCCTGCAAAAGAAAAAAACATATAACATACAAACATGTAACTCAGTTAGTCTGTTTAATCAAGCGGACTTTGTTACAACACCAACATGCCACGCCTCCTCCTCCATCCACCCGCCCATGTGGCACGGGCCGATGCCGAAGTTAACAGCATTGTTACACTTTTAAAACGGTATTTCTACGTTTAAATATGCGACAAGAGGTAGTTGAACTATTCCAGCCAGATCCGAAGCGATGTCGACGTCGACTCCTCGTCTGGCCTGATCTAATTCTGGTTTTGGTTTTGGTTCTGGTTTTGGCCCGGTCCACTACTGCGGTTCATTAGCGCACCAAATGCGATTTGGTCTTTTGTGCGGCATACAGTGTGGGCGAGGGTAGTAGGGGTAGAAAGGGGGAGGGGTAGGGGGAGGTGGATACATGTCGCGTCTCACGTTGCTTTGGCGGTTGCCTCTGAACTAGATGGAAACACATGAGCACGTAATTTAGTAGCCGCTTTAGCGCTTTTGTGTGAAAATCACAACGACAACAAAAGCATTGCAGAGTTTCCCCCACTCCCTTCCTCTCCCTTTTCTCTCTCTCTCTCTGCGCTCTTTCGAAGCGTATTCCATTAACCTATGTGGCTTGTTGTTTATGGTCATGTGCCTCATTGGGATCAGGGGCACTTTGTGTGTGGGTCCGGTTTTTGCCGTTAATTCCTTTTTATTAATAGCCAGCGACACAATAGCGACTGGAAAAGAGCAAAAACAACAACAAAAAATATTGGGGAAATGAGAGGAGCAAAAAAGCAAACTAATTTTGTTTGCCGAACTGGAGCCTAAACGAACCTCCGACCATGACGCAAAACTAATCAGTTTCTTTTTTTTTTGGTCTCGACATGAACTGAGAGTAATGTTATTGTCGCTTAAATGGAGAACAATTTAGTTGTTGTCGTTGTAATGCTGTTAGTTGGAGTTGGCCTAATGTAATAGGGAATTTAGCGAAATTTCTATAGATATAAATAGTAAAGTAAGGAATTCGAAGTAGCATTTGGGGAGTAAATTAGCACTGCGATAGAATTTTTGGAAATTCATATTAAATAATATTTTTAATTTCATATATAATTATGCAAATATAAGGAAAACGACTTATGAATAAATTTTGAAATTCTAAAATAAGAATTGAAGAAACATTGCCTAAAATCTGTTCCAAAATCAAGATTTTCCCCTCTCTCATTGATTGAAAGAGCTACTTGAAGTATTTTTAATTAAATCACACACGTGCCTTTACCAGATAATTGCTGGAAATCGACAATAAATTACGGTTGATTAATCTAAAAAAAGTAAATAAACAAAGCTCTCAAAGCCTTCGTGCTGATATGAGGGAAATGAATAAATCAGAAGATAGTGAAATGAATGCGCACTTCTTTCGTATAGTCGATATAATTTATTAATGCTGCTGATAAAAAACTTAAACAATACAATACACATATACATAGCTATAATTAGGAGAGGTTTTTTGGTTATAAGTAGAGTTAATCACATGGTTTACTCGGCGTCGCTGGCCACGGACATGTCGGGGACCAGATCAGCGTTGGCATTAACTATTCGTGGCAAAAGGGAATCAGAAAGGGAGCAGAGGGAGAGAGAGAGGAGAACTTACCCTCATCCAGAGCGTCGGCGACAACGGACATGTCGGGAACCAGATCGGCATCAGAATTGAACTGAGCAGCTAACGGAATCGAGGGTTAAAAGGGAACGATCTCAGACAACTCAAAACTTACTCTCAATATCCTCGGCATCGGCGGCAACGGACATGTCGGGAATCAGATCGGCATCAGCATTGAACTGAGCAGCTAATGAGATTGAGAGTGAAAAGAGAGCGATCCTAGAAAACCCGTAACTTACTCTCGATATCCTCGGCATCGGCGGCAACGGACATGTCGGGCACAGCAGCTTCGTCGGCAATTTCCAGGGGTTGAGCACCGTCAACCTGGAAGAGTTGAGCCTCGGGCGTCTCATCATCGGCATCGCTGGCCACAGACATATCAGGCAGCTGAATAACATCCTTGCCATCCTCGACTGTGGACATGTCGGGAATCAGATCCAAATTGTCCTGCTGGGTCCTTGGCACCGCAGCGCCGTAGACGAGGGGCAGAAGAATCGCGATGATTGCTAGGTATTTCATTGTAGACTGTCTTAGAGTTCACTAAACGAGCGCACCCATCGACAAGGCGCTTTTATAGGCCCCTTTTTTTGAGCTCTTATCAATTATCATTTAATTTACTAGCCCCGGTGGATTGCTCCCCAGATAAGATTCTCCCGCAACCCAAAGAAAAATGGCAAATCTATATGCTATATAAATATAAATTTTGTCGAGTGTTTTACCCGATCTCAGTAGATGTTTTTTATAATAAGTACTTGGTTCATAGAGCTGATAACCATTGAAGAGTTAAGGGAATGGAAATCGAGAGATATTATTATGGATGTGACACTTGAAGTTGTGTTTACAACGACTTCGCTTCTAATCATTGTTGAACTTCCTTTAAAAAAAAAAGGAGTGCAGCTGTTTATAGATGTTTACTAACGTTTCATACCCTGTAGTTTACTAGAATTTACATAAAGAGATTAAATATTTTTCAAACTGGCAGAACAAGGTATCTATGACCCTATTAAGTATTTATAATAGTAAATTCCTTATCAACAATTAAGTTTATTTAGTCAATATTTATTCGTATCAAACTCAAAAAAGAAGAAAATTTATTCGATAAAGAAGACCAATTTTAAAGTAAGAGACTTGAACTTTCATTTGGAAATAAGTTATTATATTTATAAGTAATTCTGAAAATTTTAGGACGATCTCAAAAAAAACAGAACCTTATAAACCTACCCTGTTTATTTAAGGGTTCATATAAATTCCAATACTTACTGCATTTGTAAACGTAAATACTTCTTAAGTTGTCTGTGTGCAGGGTATTTAATAGTCGACTTCTAGGTTCCTTCAGAAACACCCCCTTAAAACCCAAGAATAAAATTTTCAACTTTAAGAACTACAAATTTTATTTGAATAATATGGAAAAGCTTTACAAACTAAATGGTAATCTTTTTGTCTTGAGTGACAAAAATAAATCAATATTCAAAGCCGAATAAACATTACAATATATATTTTTAACAATTATAAATGATTCTTTTTGTATGTGTGTTTTTGTTTCTTATATTAACTTAATAAAAAAAATATGTATCCATGATTTGATAAAAGTTCGACGATTGATCATTTTAGCGCTTAAAACCTACAAAAACAGATTAGGAAATTCAAAGAAATTTTATTGTGGATGTTGTTGTAATTTTTAAACGGACTACATGCCCAATATGTCATCATCCATGTTCTCCTGCGGCTCACGCTTGAGGCGACTCATGTCAAAGTAATCGGCGGCAATGATGCCCGCCATTTCGGACTCCTCGTGATCCTTTTCTGCAGCAGAAGGGGCTGGCTGGGGTTGGGAAAGGGAGGGGGTTTTGAATTGGGCTTGGGATGGAGCAGGGTTTGGGGGACGAGAGTCGCTTAAGAGATTGGCCACATTGGGAGTTGAGCTCGACTTGCCCTGCAGGAGGGATAAACCCGGTTGGGGGCCAGGACGAACCGCCGAGACAGATGACTTCTGCTGGGAACTGCCCTTCACATTGGCAATGACCATGCCACGCTTCATTGGCGGTGTGGAAGAGGAGACCCGCACCGAATTGGGAGCGGTGAAGCCGTTGAAGGATCCTCCCTGAATGCTGGCAATCTGCGGCGTCTTCTGTGGAACAGTGTTGCCCCCAGTGGGTGAAAGTTGCTTCTGGGCGACGCCAGCGGCGTGACGCACCAGGAGACTGTTGCCCGGAGCAATGGCCTGCGACTGCGGACTGTGGGAGTAGCGCACCCGCTGCTGGAGAGGCGCCGAGGACTGTGAGGGATTCGCCAGGCGGCGCTTAAGAGTTTCCACCGCGATGTTGTTGGCCGGCGAGGAGCCGGAAACGGTGGCGCCGGCGGCAGCGGCAGCGGGGGAGGACAAGGAAGCGTTGGGTCCACCGGCACCGCAGACCGAGAAGCGTCTGCCCATTTGACGCACCAGGACGGGCGCCTTGGAGGCACCCCGAGCCATTGCAACTGCTGGTGATATCTTCATGAGCCCGGGTGTTCCTCCTGGGCTAGTGGCAAACAAGTTGGTCAAAGGATCCGGAATCTGAGGAGTCTTGGGGCTGCTGCCGTTGGGCACCACGAAGGTTCCACTTCCGCCCTGTCCTGCCCGGGAGCTGCTGTTGCTATCGATGCTGTCCTTGCGCATGACCAGCACTGAAGCTGGATGGTGGCCTCCGGAAATTAGTTTTGCGTTATTGGCCATCTGGTGCATGCGATACAGCTTCTTGTCCTCATCAGTTCCCAATGGGGTTCCCGGCAAATGCCTGACAATCCGCTGTGCAGCAGTTTTAACCCCCCCGCGACCCACGGTCGTGACTTTTGGCGCCACTGCAGTTGGAGGCGATCCTAGGGTTGTGTGCTTGGCAGCGCTTACCATGCTTACCAGCTCCCGGACAAGACGCAGCTCCGGGTCCGAGACGTTCTCAAAGCCAGACGGCGTGTTGATGTTGAAGTGTTGGACTTCTCCGCTGTTGGGAAAGTCGGTGGCATCGTCGAAAATCTCCATCAAGGCGTGAAAGATCTTCTGCTTGAAGTGCATCTTCTGGCGCGAGTTCATCTCGCGCATCTGTGGTCGCACCATGTCCAGGAAATAATCATCCGAAAAGACATCGTGATTCTCCGTCTGAGTGCATCGCTCGAAGCGCTTGGCGATGGTCATAGCCGGCGGAGGTGTGCTCACAATTGGGGAGGCGGTGATGGAAGCCGTGACGGCACCCCCGCCAGGGCTGGAAGTGCTAATGGTGCCGCTGGTGGTGCTGATGAGCAATGTGCCGCTCGAGGAAACAGGACGTTGCAGAGGCGATGAAGATGATGAGGGCCCAGGCACTGGTGGCATCTTCAAGGCATCCACCGATAGGGGTGCTGGAGGACGAGGTGCTGAAGGACGAGGCGCCGTCGACGTGGGCGTGGCAAAGGTACGCTTGGCAGGATTGACTGCCACTCGAGCAGGACCTGGTGGACGTCCCACGCCACGCACCGGGAATAGCGGGGTCGTTGGCTGCTGCAGCTGTTGCTGCGGCGACTGTTGCTGGACAGGCTCGCCAGGTCGACGAGCTAGGACCACTTGCTGGGAAACTGGAGCTGCAGCACGCGGACGAGGAAAGATGTCGTCTCGGGAACTCGCAGCAGATGGCTTGGGTGTCGTCGGCTTGGGGCCCGGCTTGGGACCCGGCTTGGGGCCCGGCTTGGGACCCGAAGTCTTTGCTGGAGATGGGCTTTTGGCCAGGCTGCTCCTGGGCAGGGGTGTCATCTTGACGGGGGATGTGGAGCTGCGCAGACTGTTGGCAGCGCCAATGCACATCGACTTGCGTCGCTGGAGCCGTGTGAGGCGTTGATCTGTCGCCTTCTGGATGGGCAAATCCTTGACCCGAGCAGGCGTCCGGCGGCGACGACCCCTCCCGCCAGTGCTCGCCGTCTCATCGGAACAATCGTCGGCCATCGGCTCGAAGGTGACGGGTGCGATAGCAGGCACAAAGTCCGCTTGTTTCTTGCCAATAATGAGACAGTTCGGCGACGCCTTGTTGCTCTGCTTGATGAAGAACTCCGGCTTCTTGGCGTTGAGTTCCTCGGTAGAGGGCGTGTCACGATCCTCCGACGGTTCCTTGTCGTCGGTGTCTTTCTCCCCCTCTTCTTCGCTGTCTAAGTCCTTTTCCTGCTGATTCTCCACTGTTTCCTTATTTTCTGCTTCCTTCAACTTTTCTTCTTTCTTCGAAGTCTCGGCTTCCTTTGATTTTAACTCTTTTGATTTATCTGCCTCCATTGACTTCAGTTCTTCATTTTTCCTCTGGGTATCGTTCTCACTTTCTGTCTGCGCCTCCGTTGTCTGCTTTAGCTTTGACAAAGGCTGATCATCGACTGGCTCTAAGTTATCCTTCTCGTTGACTTTATAGCCCTTTTCTACTGACGGCTCTTTGCTGCTGCTCTTGCTATCTCGCTCTCTCTCGAGCGACTCGCTTTCGCGCTCACTGAGGTCTGACGGAGTCAGGTGCTGTTTCAAAAACTTCAGCTCGTCGGCCAAATAAAAACCGGGCCTTTTCTGCCCGTTGCGTTGCCGATGATCGTCCGTTTTCATCCAGCGAGCATAATCGGCGCGGATTTGACGCCAGCGTCGTTTACATTTCTCCACTATACGCGTGAGGAAGAAAGAGACAAATATAGGTGGCACAAGATTAGAGGTAAAATTACGGAAGACATTGCAGGTAAATGGGGTGAATGGTGTTTTATTCATATACCTGAGACCCCTATTAGGCTGGAAATTCAACCGACCGAACAGATGGCACAACCAGACCTCGGACTACCCACAAAATCTGGCGGTCATAATATTCTTGCACTAATCCCAACTCAATAAGCGCCATAAATGTAAACACGTGCACGGTCAAATTGCCTAAGAAGCATTCCGAAGCCGAAGCCGAAATTAACAACGTCTTGCACAAAGGACTGTAAAGCTTGACCTGATTTTTATTAGTCCGTCACGCAAATCCGTTTGATCTCAAGTAAAATCTTCTATTTGTAGATGTTTCAACAAATAAATTGTGTCCCCAGTTGTAACTGTTTCCAAAAACTATCAGTGACAATTATCAGTAAAATTGTCAACTTAACTTATTTATGCACAGAATGCTACGATTACCGAATAAGTGTAAGTATGTACAATAGGGCGGGTCAATTTGTTCGGGTCGAAAAAAACGTGGTAATCGTCCACCAGAATCGTAATCTACGATGGATTCTAAGATATTTTCAGGAAGAAACTATATGTCTAAAATCAATTCCTAGCCTCCGCTGAGAAGCATGAAGATTTCAGGTTAAGGTATTTTCAGGTATTTAAGGTATTAAAATAAAAATAACAAATTTTCCAAAAATGTTGGGCCTTATTCTGATTCATCTTTTTACAATAAATTTTAAAAATAATTTTTATTTTTAATTAACCAAACTATTTTTTTTTAATTCGTTTAAATTAGTCGAGCAAGCTATGAACAATGCCTTTTAAGGAAATTAGAGGCAAAAGTCTGTAACTTTCTAACGAAGTATGATATCGGTATGAAATTTGAAATATATATTCTTGACATTTGACAAAAAATTTAGACAATAAAAAATAAGTGGGCGTGGCATCCAAATGGGCGTTAATTATCGGTCAAACGATAAAGGTCGGTTTTTTCAACATTAAAAAATTAAAGAAAATTGGAAAAATAGAATTTTTTTTTTATTTTTGTTTTAAAAATATTTTAAACATCTTTAGTGTAAAATTTTGTCAAAAAAAAATTTTTTTCAACTGTCATGAACCATTACCGAATTTTAGCTTATAGTTAAACTCAACATTTAAAATATTTTTGTTTTATTTTTAGAAAGCAAATAACAAAATATATCAAATAAAAAATAACTTATCCGTCAATTTTTAAAGTCTTTCTTAGAAAGAAAGTCGTTCCACATATCATCAAATCGAGTCTCAGAAAGACTTTAAAAATTGACGGATAAGTTATTTTTTATTTGATATATTTTGTTATTTGCTTTCTAAAAATAAAACAAAAATATTTTAAATGTTGAGTTTAACTATAAGCTAAATTCGGTGATGGGGTCGGTAATGGGCTCTAGCTTTTAAATCTCGGAGAGCTTTGTCAAACGGGATTAGAAATCATGACAGTTGAAAAAAATTTTTTTTTGACAAAATTTTACACTAAAGATGTTTAAAATATTTTTAAAACAAAAATAAAAAAATAATAAAAAAAATTTCTATTTTTCCAATTTTTTTTAATTTTTTAATGTTGAAAAAACCGACCTTTATCGTTTGACCGATAATTAACGCCCATTTGGATGCCACGCCCACTTATTTTTTATTGTCTAAATTTTTTGTCAAATGTCAAGAATATATATTTCAAATTTCATACCGATATCATACTTCGTTAGAAAGATACAGACTTTTGCCTCTAATTTCCTTAAAAGGCATTGTTCATAGCTTGCTCGACTAATTTAAACGAATTAAAAAAAAATAGTTTGGTTAATTAAAAATAAAAATTATTTATAAAATTTATTGTAAAAAGATGAATCAGAATAAGGCCCAACATTTTTGGAAAATTTGTTATTTTTATTTTAATACCTTAAATACCTGAAAATACCTTAAAATACCTTAACCTGAAATCTTCATGCTTCTCAGCGGAGGCTAGGAATTGATTTTAGACATATAGTTTCATCCTGAAAATATCTTAGAATTCATCGTAGATTACGATTCTGGTGGACGAATTTAGCGAAAAAAAATTGACCCGCCCTAATGTACAACGGTGGCCATAAGTATTTTGACACCACTTAAAGTTAAGGCACTTTTTGTATGAAAAGGAGGAAACAGTGAATTTTTTGGTCATTTTCAAAAAATTATAAAAAATACTAGAAACTTTTGCATCAAAAAATTTTTTATGGTGGTGTCAAAATACTTATGGCCACCGCTGTATACGTAGATTCTATGGTTAAACTGTCGCTTTTTGCAAATATAACATTTTTTAAAGTTCTTGTAATATGCTTCAAATTTTATAAACTCGACAACTCAAGTTTCGGAAAAGCGATTTTAAAGTACACTGGAGGGCATATTTATTTTAACAAAACTTAAAGTTAAATCTTCTCATAATTTGAACTTACTTCATTTAATTTTGGCATTAATGGAAACGTCATTTAAATTGCGTTTGAATGATACAAAACTTTCGTTAACCCATTGAAAATTTAGAATTTTGGACGACGCGTCGCGACGTAGAATTTAGTCTACTTTTGAAACTTTTTTTCCTCGGGTTAAAACAAAAAATGTTTTGATGTAAAAAGTTTCTCCAAATTGCTCTAAGTAACTATTTTAGACACTTTTTCTCCTTTTCAAACAAAATTTTTAAAAAAAATTTACGGAAAATTTCAAGCCTATATAAAAAAATGCACTTTGTGAAATAGCAAAATAATGACAGCACTACCAAATTTTGGATTGAAGTCAATTCCTATAAGGATTCTGGTGGCAAAAATACTTAAGCAGAGGTTGCCATTGATATATTATCGTTGCCTTGGTGAAACGCGGAAGTGGTGCGCATATTTAGCCAGGTCAATCTTGTAAAGTCAAAAAATAAACTAGACTTGAGTACACTTAACAGTGTACTTTACATGAGGTAATTGGATTAATTGTTTGCTACTTAAAATGAAAACAATATATTTTATAATGAATTTACTGATATGGCTTGCGCAGACTCGAAAAGTGCTGCTACACATACATATAAGCTTCCCAATAAATTCCTGCGGATGATAGGAACAGGACTATCATATGATAATGAAAATAAGGAGAATGAGGACAACATTGATGAAATTATTCACATCTAATGAATAAAAGATCAGCTGCTGCTCAAATGACTCACTTTCTTTCTGAGCAACTGATTTTGTGTGCTCTCTCTTCCCCTTTCGGGAGAAAATACAAAAATTAATGAATTGAAAAACTAGCTTTTTTTATGTTTTTTTTTTAAACATTTTTCAGTTTTTTTGCATCGTTTCTCCCGTCAAAAACTGATTTTTTTTTCAAACCAAAGTTGGCAACACTGGTTTTAACAAGAGGAAAAAAGTTTAAAACGTAGACTTTATTCTACGGCAACAAATTTGGCTACAATGGGTACTTAATGGGTTAAGGAAAGTTTTGTATTATTCAAACGGAATTTAAATGACCTTTTCTTTGATGCCAAAATTTACATGAAGTAAGTTCAAATTATGAGTTTAAGTTTTGTCCAAATAAATATGCCACCAGTGTATTTTAACTTCATAATTTCTTTGATTATCAATCGAATTAATTAAATCAACTATTATGAAAAATCAAAGACTCACTGAAGTCTTTTCATCGAAGATAAAAAAAATAATTTCAGTTAATATTGACAGCAGTCAAAACTTGAGATTTCCAGTCTTTAATATTCCACAATGTTAAGGGAAAGTTAAGTTGCTTAACAATTGTCCAAATGAGAATCCGTTTGAAAATTTGTTCAGCTTTTGAAAAGTTTTAACCTAGAAACTTTACAAGTCCAAATTTTTGTGACATAAGAAGTAGATTGCAAGTTTAAACTTGAGACTTAAAACTTTGACTTTTTGAACAACACTATTTGTTCGTATTACATCTATACTATCTAGGGAACAGATTTAAGCCAAATTCGATCATAACATAAAAGACAATAGAAAATTCCAAATCTGTGAGTTTGGTTGAGTTATCTCCAAAAACAGCAAACAAAAATGCATACTAAATCTTAATTTTCGATTAATCGTTCCTCTGGCAGATGTATGATAAAGTAGACCGATTTCAACCAAATTTGGTCATTTTAATAAGACCACCTCATTATAATAAGACCAAACGAAAAAAAGTTTTTCTTACTATAACTTGATTTTCGACTGATCGTTTCTATGACAGCTATATGATATTGGGGTCCGATTCAAATTTAAAAACAAACTTGATCTGCGCCTGGTATCCAGAAACCTAGAACCTACCAACATACCAGTGTTGCCAACGCCAAAAAATCCGCTTAGACAAAAAAAAAAAAAAACAGAAAACGGACAGTTGTTTTTTAATAGGACAAAAAATCTGGATAAACAATGTTTACGTATTAATACATATAATTATAATAAATATTTTAACTTTATAGCTTTTAAAATAACTCCAATATTGAAGTATATTAAAAAATGAATATATTAGATGACACATAGTTGTATTTGATAAATTCTATGAGCGACTTAGCACAATAAAAAAAAGATGAAAAAAGGATTAAGTAAAATAAATTAAAAAGTAATTTTTTCCTGATAGGGGACGTATTAAGATTTTTCCGGGAATCGCAGTTTCGAAACGGACAAATCTGTCCGCAAAAAGGACAATTGGCAACACTGCTACATACATTGAGGTCTCTACCTCTTATAGTCTCTAAGATCGACTGGCAAATTTAAATTTTTATTTTATTATTATGAAATAGTGATTTATTTTAATTTTAATTGATTTACTACTACTACTTCTACTTTACTACTCAATCAATAATCATTATTTTTGAGCAATAAAATAAAACATAAAAAATAATCATTATGTCACTAGTTTAATTTTTTACACAAAATAAAACTCAAGTTGTAATTAAAAGTATAACTCAAAATAAATCATTATTTTGTAAGCTAAACTATAAAACTTGAAAATTGTTAAATAATGGTGAAAATGAGCCATAAAGATGAATATTGGTGTATTTCTCGCTGTCTCAAAGTTTTTAAAGTTCAATGATTTTTTGATTAAAGCTGGGTATCCAGCATAGCGGAAAATAAAAATTTCCGTCAAACTTCATATAAAAAAACTGTGGCAGACAGTTTTCGTTTACGATTTCGTTGCTTGAGTATCCACCAACTTGAACGAAACGCACAAATAAATATCGATAAATGGCCTATCGACAGCGTGTGTGGACTGAGAGAACAGCTGATACACAGCTCAGGAATATATTGTCGACAATTATTTCGCTAGTGTCAATTGAAAAAATGGAAGAAAAAACTGTGCGCAAAACCAAAAAGTGAGATGAATCTGTTTTTGCAACAATATATACCGCCACCAACATAACTTTCTAAATTGGCGCTGTTTACAAAACACAGAGTGACCATGCACGTTTTAGGTACATCGTCACACGTTTTACGTATATGGGCACACTGTTTTATTTATGTTCCACACACACGAAATAATTAGCAAATTCCTAGTATTAAAATTTCGCGGTGCTGGAGACAGGCCTTAAAATAGCAAAAATTCAATATTTGCAGTCGCTTGTCAAAAGTATTGTTATACCCTGTGTAATGGTTTTATACGAATTATGACAAAAGAAGTTAATAGCAAAGTAAAACTTGAGATTGAAAACTGTGAATTATTGAAAAAAGGTTCATAAAGGTCGTATTCTGGCGAAAAACCCTCATTGACCTAGTAACTTTGCATGTCAACATTTCTGTTAATTTTGGCATGATATTTTGAAAAAAATAAATAAAAAATGAAAATCAGCAGCAACAGCAGAGTCAATATAGCCAAGTCCACGTAGCCATTCGCATGAACACCTAGGTCACAGAGCCTATAACATCTGGAGCAAGCAAAATTGGCACACAGACTTCTACAAACCGTTTTATTTGCTTTCAAATTTCGTCAGACTCCTTTCAGCTCCCCACTTCAATAAAGTCGTTCCGCACTTACACTATAATAGCTAGAACAATCATAATTCATCACGTAGACTATTATAGACATGGACAAGTGTTTTTAAAATTTCCCCACGCCAAAACACCAACAGTTTTTAAGATATAGAAATCTTTTTTATTGTAAAAAATTATCTCTTATTAGTAATTATAATACAACAGTACATCAAAATCAAGTACAGTCGAGCTTCCCTAACTCGGATCACCACTATCCTAAGAAAAGGTTCGAGTTATGGAGAAATTTGACTTATAGAGCTATTTTTCTTAAGTTTTTTTTAAGTTTGGAAGTTCAACTGTAATTATTACGGTAATTATAATTGTTTTATGTTTCTAAGCGACGCGATGTCCAGAAGTATGTAATTATTTTTATCCCACTTAATCGCATCAAAATCTGATAATTATAACGGTAATTATAGTCACTATAATTTTCTAAGCATCGCGAGCTCCAAAAAGTATGCAGTAATAGTTATCCCACTTAATTGCATAAAAATCTAATATTTATAACGGTAATTATGATTGTTTTAAGTTTTTAACCATACTAGCTCCAAAAAGCATGCAGTAATTTTTATACTATTGGAGTTTCAAATTCATAGATAAAATAAATAAATGACTAAATTAAAAACGGGTATCTCATAGTCCGGGACTCGACTATTTTATATTTTGATTATTGTATATTTTAGAACTTAAAACCTATTAGAGTTAACTTTCATTTTCAATTCTCAATTAATTGTGGTTATCGCAATATTATTTTGAAATAATAATTCGTTAAATCAAATTCAAATCAAAATAAACGTCAATTACCAGCACTGAACGCACTGCCAACTCGTTTGCTGCGGACAACTTAAAAAAGTGACAGTCGATATACGATAACAATAATCGCAAATGCGCACGCCTCGCTTTGCAACACTACTTACCCGACACCCCTGTCTCCGAAGCCACCATCTCCCAACAATTCTCTGAAGGCTGTCTTTTTCTATGATGTTCATGATTTGGATCATATAAAATCGACTGTTTCTCAATAGCGCGGCAAAGTTTTACATTCGATTTAAATGCTGGACTATTTGTGCCACCATACACTGACATTTTTGAATAGCTAGGCGCTCACACCAACGAGCACTTTGTGTAAATTTTATTTTAATTTTACTTTACTACACGAAACTGACGAGAAACTTGCACGACACCAACACGCGTCGCTGAAGTAAAACTGAATGAGACAGCTGCGAGAACAACACACACATTCACACACACACGCTAACGCGCTTGCTGCCAGAGAGTGCAGGCATACTCAGAGAGGCGATTACACTAGTATTTGTGTTGGTGATACAAACTGAATTGGCAGGTCAAGCTGGAGGGTTGCATTGCTATTGTTGGTGACGATAGATACAAGGCAACAAAGCTCTACTTCTAATACATTATTTAAAGTCTGTATATACTTATATTTAAGTGTAATATAAAAATTTTCTAATTAGCTTGGCCGATTGCGGTTACTTTATGAACTATTTATTTTAGGTACTGTTTAAAATGTGTAAATCAGGTTGCTAAAAACCAGGGTCTCGACACAATTAAATTTTCTACAATAACTGCAACCGATCAAATATCATTGCCAGTCGTTATTTATTCACCAACTCGCTGCTGTTGCTGCTACTTTTCATCTGGCAACGCTGAAACTCTGTCGCTCTCTGAGAGCGCAGATATTGATGTGTGCGTGAGTACTGGCGTAGTGTAGATTTGTTAACCATTCAAGGGGTGATTGCCACAGTATTTAGGTACCCTTTTCCATTTTAGAGCTTGTTAGCGGCACCCATGTCATAATTGAGTTGGTTTCTTTATTTTTTGCCGGCGCAAAGTTGTTTACGGCAATAACAATGTTTAAGTATGAATACAGATGATGTAAATATGCATGTTTGTATGTATGTGATTAATATTGATTTTGTTGCAAATTTAATACTATTCAGTGCAAAATTTATTATTGAGTGTTGTTGAAAATTACATGTTGGCGTTTCAATTGCTGTCGTTTTTTTAAATTTGTTATCATTGCTATTTCAAAAGCAACACCGGCTGCGAGTACTGTCAAGAGAGGCAGATTGAGAGCGAAAGCGAGAGAGCGAGAGTGACTGCCAAATAGTAATTTGGATGAGTGTGTGCGTGTACAAAAACTCAACAACAGCAATTTCACCGCAACAGCAGCATCAGCAACAGCAGCAGCTCAACGACAGCAGCAGCGGCAGCGGCAACAAAAGTCAACCTAAACCGACTGCAAATATTAGAAAATTCAGTGCACAAGGCAATAAACGAGCATAATAAATTGCAGGTAAGTGAATGCAGTGCAGGCATATAACAGAACTGGCAAATTGCAATAAACGTAATTGTTGCTGCCATTGCATAGAAAACGCGCCAAACAGCTGTTGCGCCCTACAGGCGAGAGCAGCGTCCGAATCGTTTTGTCGTCTGGACATGCAGCAACAAGAATTCGTTTCTCTTGTCACCTGTGCGCAACCGTTTGTTTTGGCCTGCGTTCGCTTGTATGTGAGTGCATAAATGGGTGTGTGTGCGTGTGCATGCATGTGTATGTGATGGGGAGAGCGTCAGTTGCTGTGGAAACGGACGCAACGAAGTTGCAGTTTTGCTTTGGACAACAACGTTGCTGCGCAGTTAACGACTTGAGTAAAGTGTTGTTGTTTTTCGTGTTTCTTTTTTAGCAGCAACAGCAGCAAAATGAACACCCGTCGCAGCACAGGCAGCATTAACAACAACAACAACAAAGTGAGCATGAGCAGATTCTATGTGGCATCGTTTACCACAAAGACAATAACACCGGAACTGCACGCGATCAATGCGAAGATCTGTCGTCTGGTGGAGAAGCATCCTTGCATGTACGATCGCTCGCATCCCTCGTACATGCGAAAGTCACATGTGGAGCGTGCCTGGGAGGACATTTCCAAGGAGATGAACGATGGCGGTAAGCAACAACTCGATGCATGTATTTAAAATGTTATCGATAATCGATTTTCAGTTGACAACTGCAAGGAACGTTTCCGGAACATTCGAACGAGTTTTGCGCGATCTATCAATGTACAACGTGGCTCGAATCGCATCAAGCCGTATTATCTGAGCGAGGAATTGGAGTTCCTGAAGAAACACATAACTCCTGGCGTACCAGTTCCCGTGAAAGGACGACGTTCCCGTGACAGCGTTCGCAAGGGCGACGATAACGAGGATTATGATGAGAACGAGAACGAAGAAGAGGAAATCCCTGGGGCTTTGGTCCACATTAAGCACTCGATGAGCAGCGATGAGCAGGAGAATGACAACAGCAGCGCTAGCTCCGAGTGGGTGAATCAGGAGCATGCGCAGAGCATTGTCAGCCGCGGTAGGGAGATGCCAGAATCGTCCGAAATGGCCTCACAGAGCGACGAGGACGAGCAGAAGCCAACAACAAATGTGTTGCCGGTAAATTTCATGCCGCGTGCCTGCCCCATTCCTCCCAAGAAGCGACAACGCATGGTCGCCGAACTGACGTCACCGAATGAGGTAAGCAAATGAATGGAACGTGCAATGCCACATGACATACTAAAGTTAACTTAAACTCTCCCTGCAGCTTGCGACAAATAACGTGGACACAAACGCCGTGGCTGTTGCGGATAACAAGCCTCCGGCTATGGACTTCGATGACGCCTTTTTGCAGGGTCTGCGCCCGGAAATGAATCACATGAATTTCCATCAGAAACTGTACTTCAAGCGTCGCGTTTACGAGCTGCTCGGCGAGATTTTCGAGGACCGCGACCGGGCCAGCAGTCAGCCACAAGTGAATGGACAGATGACAGCAACTCCCTCGCCCACATCCCTGCAGCACTTGGGTCTGTTGGCCCGCACGGGAGCCTTACAGCTGCCCAAGCTGGCCCCCCGACCCGCCAAAGATCTCTAAGTAACATAGAATTAACAAGTCTAACACAATGAATGCCCAAAGACGGCCACAGCTAAATGCAGCTGTGTTAATCTCTTCGAATTTACGATGTACAGTAATTTCACTTACCACTAACTATAAGACGTTATGATGTTGAAAGAGTAATGTTTACATTAGATTTACTTACTTTTATAACTACGATTAAGCAAAGGCTTGGCTGAGCTCGGTTCAAGCCATCAAATGTACCGAAAATCGATTTGGTATATGACAAACTGCTCCCTTTTAAACAAAACGGATTTCTTGGACCCACGGAGATTATACTTTTTTAATAAAACAAACGGCAAAAAGCATGAACAAACCTACAAATTTTATTTTTTGCATTTTATCTACTTAAATTTAATTTCTAAATTGGGGAAATGTAAGTAGTAGGTCACATGGACGTTAAAATGGTTGGGAACTTATAACTAACATATTCATATTAAAATTACATTAAATACACTATATCCAGTTTTATATTTAAAAAAGCACTCTAGTTGTTAGATCGAGGGGTGGCACCTTTTTAATCTTCTTTTTCTCGCCTTAATGGTGAGTCGTTTGGCCAGAGCGTTCAGAGGTCCACCAAGGCGTAGCACGTAGTTGGCAGAGTGTCTTTGTAGCACATCTCCAATCATGAGAATTTTAAGGTCCCTTTCAATGTCCCTATATCGGATGCACCAAGGAACACCAGTAATTCTTCGCAGAATCTTCGCTTGGACCACCCCTATTTTATTAATGTGGCTTTTCGCTGCAAAAAGTTCTTTTTTTTGTACGTTAAAGAAGTTTTTATTTCTAAATTTACTATAATTTATTTTTTTTTATGCATTTTACATATAGAATGTCAAGAAAATGGCATTGCATACTTTCAGGCAGACGATTCCAGTAGAATACACAAAACTGGTTATCTTTAAATCAGAAGGGCCCCCAATTTTATGTGAATTTTTCACATAGTTTTTTCCGCGATCGAAACTTTTTCAATTTTGAAGCTAGAATTTTGGGAATTTTACCAGAATTTTTGATGCATATTTCTCGAATTTACAATTTTTTTTGTTTTTCAAATTGTTTCTCAACTTTGCCACGCGAAGAGCGAAATGCACCAAACCAATTTTAAAATAAACTTCATTATTTTAAAAAATTTTGGATTCTTTTTCTCCATTTTTTTAATTGATTTTTGAAAATTTCATTCAAATTTTTTTAATAAACCAGAATTTAAAATTTTTCTGAGCATATTTTTAGGCTTGCGGTAAATTCATTTTCATTTTGGCAAAAGGTGTTGCCTACTTTTAGGCGGTAGGTTAAAAGCATTCAAATGGGTTTCAAATAATTTTAAAAGTCTAGCTCAAAATATTTTCAATTCAGAAATTTACCGAAACTGACGGGTCAACACGATGTTTTTCTGGCCACAGTCCTTGCAAAATAAGCACTATTTGTGTAGGAGAATTGATTTTAACCTAGAGATGTGAAACCTTTCGTGGGTCCGGAATGCAGCGCTGATTTGATAAGCTCTGTCATCCCACGTGTTTTTTTATCGACTTTTCGTTTTTTAAAAGTCAGATTTTCCAAGTCCCTTCAGGCATCTCTGACTTTGTCAAAGCATCTCTTCAATATCTCCATGACTATCGAGCATGAAAATTGAAATACTTTGCTTAAATATTGTATAATTTGTTTATTATGTAAGTATTATACATACAAGTATAGTATATATATAATATTTTTTAGCAAATACTTTTGTAAACGTAAACATTGATTTTGTTGTGGTTTAAATAATATAAGTAATAATTATTAAGAATAATATATATGTATGTATATTGTTCCCGCATAATTTATGGCATAAAATGCATCAAATTTATTGTTGTATTTTCTTTTTGTCCCATTTTCTTTTGGATTTATATTTAGAAATTGTATACCAATATTATGTATAAGGAAATCTGATTTTTTTTCTTCGTTTTAAATAAAGTAAATTAGTTTAGATATAAGAATATTTATGTATGTACAATCATCGAAATATGTATATATATATATATATGTGTGTTTAAAGGGCGGTGGTTTATGCGACCGCATCAAATGAAAAAAGTTTAAGCAATTGCACTTTAAATTATTTAAATATATGTTGATTACGATTACGTTTTACGATTACGATAAAAATTGTATAGACCGTTTTCTAAATGCAGAAACAAAACCTTGCAACATTTCTTTCTTTTCGCTTAAGTCTAAAAAATTGTGGCGCATTCTATATCAGCATTATCTTCATCTTGATCATGATCAGATTTAGGCAAATAAAATCTTGACCGGGCCCAGAGGCAACTGCTTCATGTAGTTCCAGGCATCGACTCTTGTCATGCGCGCCGTGGTTGCACCATTAATGCTGAGGATCTCGTCGCCATTTCGCACCTGGTTGGTCTTCTGGGCAGCGCCGCCTGAAAGAAAGAAAAAAGGGTTAGAAACAACCAAAAAAAAAAATCAAAGCTTTTCTAGCTTACCCATGAAAACCTTCTTGACAATCAGCGGGCGATTGCCCAATGGCGAGTCAAAGCCTCCCTCGATGGAGAAGCCCAATCCACAGCTGTCCTTGACAATTTCCACACAACGTGCACCGCCTCCCGAAGCCGCATCCTCAGCTGAAGGAGACAAAATAGTAATTAGCTACAATAAAACATCAAATTCTCCAAGTGGAAAGACTTACCTTGAGCACGTATCTCGGCGGCAATGGCATGACGGGCTTCTGCAGCACGTTCCAGCAGCTCACTGGTGCTCAGCTTGGCGGCATCTCCGCGAGAGAGCTGACGTCTGGCCCGGATGCCCGCAATGGTGGCCTCCGCATCATTGCTGTTCCCCTCATCCAGCAGACTCGCAGGTTGCTGAGGGCTGCTTGTGCCCGTGCTGGGTGTGCTCGGGATGCTGGAGACTGTGGCGCCACCGCCCTCATTGGAAACTATGTCCAGATCCAGATCGAGGGAACGGGATGCCTTGTGATAATTGCGCTTGCGTTCGTAGTCCAACTCCGTGGGCTTCTCGTTCAGCGAACTGAGCGAGCCGAGCGAGGAGCGTTTCTTGTTCAGCGGTTTGATGATGAGCGACTCGGAGCGTGTGACAACGAGGACTACCTCGGGACGGGGTGTCTAGAGAGGGAGAAAAATAGAGAATATGTGAGTGAGGGAGAGAGAGACGGATGCAGGGAGGATTGAGGACTAGGGATCTAAAATTTGTGTGGAAACATCAAAGTCGATACACATGGGTGGTTTTAAAATCGACATCGGTGTGGGCTAAATTATCGATTGGTCTTTGATTATCTGAAATCTATTGGTTTTTTTAAAAGATGCGAAAAGGGCATTTATGGCAGCCTTAAGCCTTAAAGCAAAAACTGAAACTCAAACGGTTAAATAACAAACTTAGTTCTCGATTATTGGGCTTCCAGTAAGTTCGTTCGATCGTTTGATTCCAGTTATGGTTCCTTCGTTGGGTCAAAAATGTATCGACTAAACTTAATCCTTCAATTGAAATACGTTGAACTACTTTATCTTTAATTTTCTATTAAAGTGACCGATGCTTTAATTAGGCATTTGTGCATCTGTCTACAAAAGTTCATCGATCCTTAATTCATCCAAATTTAGCACACCCACAATTTATAAGATATATGTAAGTTCCTCTTGTGGGCTACAAATCTCTTTTGCTATTATCTGTTATCATTGGGATAAATACAACGATTTCTGTGGTTGCTTAAAGGGCATCTTCATACTATTTTCAAATACCAATTAATGACTCACCTTTAGCACGCTGATGGACTCGCGATGTGTCAATCCACGCATGCTCATGCCATTGACGGCCAAGATGCGATCGCCCTTCTTCAGGCGACCATCCTTGGCAGCTGGTGTGTTGCTCAAGATCTTGTGGATCTACAAATAGAGAAAGGGAGATTAGTTCCGTACTTGATCTGTATTTAACTGAGTCTTACGGTTATCTCTTTAGCCTCGTAGTCGGAGCCACCGGCCAGTGTGATGCCAATGCTGCTCTCCGGCGTATCCCGCTGCAGCACGATAATGAATGCCTCGGGCGTCTTCAGTGGAGGATCTGCCTCCTCGACAATCTGCTGAACATCCTGTGCGGTTATCAAGCTCTGATTGCTGCCCAGCGACGAGAAGCTACCAAATTCCGTGGCCGTCTCCTGGGTGGTGCTCACATTCTGTGTGGTGGAACTAACTCCCGACGAGCTGGAGGCCAGCGAGTCCAGCGAGCTGAAGCGTTCGTGATGCGGCTTTGTGGCCGTAACCACTGTGGCAATTGCCTTGTGCACGGGAGGAGTCTGCGCCGCAGCAGCAGCGGCAGCGGTGCGCTCGAACTTCTCACGCAGCTCGGCGGTGGTTTGCGACTTGTTGGCGCTGCTGGCCAGCTTTGGGGTGTGGGTGCGCTGGGCCAACGGACTGATCACTGGCTTGGCCTGGACCAGCTGCAACTTGGCGCGCTGCGTGGGATCCGCCTTGAAGCTCGCCTTGCGCTCCTCATCAATGAACAGGGCACTGATCTTGGCCGGCGTGTCCGATCTCCGGCTGCTGTCGTCCGTGTCCGAGGTCAGCTCCACATAGGCAGCCACATTGATCAGCTTGTCCACCACCAGCTGCTTCACCTGCAGCTGATGATGCTGCAGCTGTTGCTGCTGCGACTTGTAGCTCGACTTGAGGCGACGTCCGTTGAGGACGCAGGCCTCTCCATCGGTGCTGTCGTTGTCGTTGTCATTGCTGTTGTCCTGGCCGCGACTCTTGGCACTGCGGCACTTGGCCGAGGCGAGGATACTCTTCCTGTTGCCCAAGCTCAATTCGCTGCCGTTGGCACTGCCAGTGCCGTTGAGCTGGCACTTGAGGACACGTCGGGTGAGGTCGACGGTGGGTGTGCTGCCCAGGGAGCTGCAGCTGGCCTGGGAGCCCGCCGAGGAGCCCGACGTCAGTGTGGAGGTGTTGGAGCTGGCTATCGACGTGTTTGTCTCCGAGCTGAGAGTTCGCGTCAACGCGAACTTCTCCGGCGGCGTCGGCACACGTGCCGTGCTGGAGAACACCGAGTCCGTGTCGCTCTCCTGATCCACCAGAAACTGTGATTGGGATTGTGACTGCGACTGCGACTGCAACAGTGGCGGGGCAAGATTGGGGCGGCTGGGCGTGGTCACGGCGCTGACGAGAGAAGTGCGCGGCGGCTTTGCCGGCGGCTGCGACAACTGCGACTCCAAGGGACGTCGTTGAGTTGTCGAGAAGATGCTGCGATAGCTACTGATGTTGTTGTTGTTGTTGTTGTTGGAGACAGTGCTGCTGCCGATGGTCTGATGGTGTCTGAGGGGGCGTGTCTCGCCCAGGCCGCTGTCCGTGGAGTCCTCACCGCTGGCCGCCTTCACCTGGCTCTTGATCTCCGGCAAGTCCAAAATGGGCTCCAGCAGCTGCGGTCTCTCCGGGATGACTAGGCCCCGCAGCTTGGACAGACTGCGACGCCGCTGCTCCAAGATGTTGGTAATGGCCGCCTTCCGCGTCGCCGCATCCCCCTCGCCCGAGAAACTGATGCGACGCTCCACAGCCGAGGCGGACGCCATTCCATGACTGCGACGCGGCAGGGAGGCGTAACTGTAGTTGCTAGTGGGCGTGGCCAGTGTGTGCAGCGAGTACATGGAGTCGGCCACGTGCAACTGGGGCAACTGCTTGGCCAGCTGATACTGACGCTGCACATCGTTCAGATTCTCCACGCTCATCGCGCGCGTCTTCAGCGACGGCGGCGGCGTCGAGGAGGCGGCTTCCAGCAGATTCTCGCTGCTCATGTTGAGCGGCTTGCGGGAGAAGCTCGATACGGAGGCGGAGACGGAGACCGAACTGGGAGTGGGCGGGGCAATTGTGTCCAGTTCGCTGCTGGAGGAGAACATGGCAATCTTGTCGCGCACCGATTTCTCCGACTTCTCGTCCTTGCGCCAATCGCTCGGTTTGCGCGGCGCGTTGGCGCTCGAGGAACGTTTGTAATCACGGCCGCTAGATGGCGCTGCAGCTGTTGTCGTGTCCATGGCACGCGACGCATGGCGTGCATCCTCCACATTGATGACCAAATCCTGGCGATAAACCTTCCTGGGCACTGTCGGAGGGGGTCCAGTTTTGGGCAATGGCGGAGCAGTCTCCAGTTTGTTGTTGTTGTGCTCGAAGCTGAGCTCCGTTTTGTTGCCCGCCTTGAGGAGCAGGGGATGCGACTGCGAGGGATGCATAATCAGAGGCTCACTGAAGTTGGGCGGAAACTCATGGCCATCGGGCGGAAGACGGGAATAGGTTGGCGGGGAGGCGTAGTTAAGATAATCCTGCACCAGCAGCTGCTTTGTCGTCTGATGATGAACACCTGTTGATGCTGTTCCTGTTGTTGCTGTTATTGCTGTTATTGCTGTTGTTGTTGATGGGCTGCTCAGCAGCTCCATTTTGTTGTTGTGCTTCAGCTGCAAACTTGGAGTTGGATTTGAGGTCGGATTCAAAGTCTTCGTTGACGTCGGTGTCGTTGTTGGTGTTGTGCTCGTTGTCGTGGCTAAAAAGCTCTTCTTGCTATTAATTCCAGCTGTTGCTGTTGTTGTATTGATGATTGTGCTGTTGCTGTTGTTGTTGTTGTTGTTGTTGTTGTGGTTGTTTAGGGTACCAAGATCTGTAAAAGGTAAAGAGAAGAGGCAGAGAGAGGGGAGAGGCATTGGTTAGCAAGACACAAAAGGAGCAACATGTGGAATAACAAATAACGAGACATATTTGGGATGTAACTAGGTCGATAGGTCGATAAATCGGTCATGAATCAATGTATGAAGATGAAAAAGTATCAGAAAAGTAGTAGAAGATATATTACTACTTGCTTAGTAAGCCAAAACAAATATCGATACAAATTAAACTATCGATTAATATATTATATTTTTTTATGCAAATGTAGAAAATTTGAAAAGAACGTAGAAAAAATGGATCGATTTATTTGTAATGATCCTAAAGTCGAATATTGAATATGCTAAAGTAAATCGATAAAGTTATTGATGTTATTGATGAATCGATAAATATGTAGATGTTGGTACAGTAATGAATCATTTGATAAGCAATTTAATCGAATAATCGATTAAAAATATAATTATAGTTTTTTTCCTGACAAATATATTGATACAATACAGAAAACAATAGAATATTTAAGAAATTTATAGGAATTTAACTCAATCGGAAAACTTTGTTCAATATTTCAGGATAGATTATAAAAAAAAAAACAATTTTGTAAGTTGGATTCAACGGAGGGAGGAGGGTATATTAAAGTAAAAAATTCAACACAAAATGGAAAGGTTTTTATGGTTTCAGCTCCATGTTATTGTTTTCAGAGGTAATATGAGTTGGAGTCGTAAGCTGTGCGGGAATTTAGCCAAAAAGAATAAAGAAAGAAACATTTTAAAAAACAATTTCCAAATGTTTGTCTATTAGCCAAAAGACAGTAGTGTTTATAGACTAAAGACTATAATTATTCGTGAGTCAAAAACGAAACTAAAATCTGAAAACTTTCGCCCAAAAAAGCGATGCGAAACAGTTTCCATTATGGTGAGCCGAATCTTACGAATGGCCCAATCTCTGGCCGAGAGCAATTAAAAACAGCAACAACAAATTATTGTGGTCTCCAGCCAAGTTGACAAAATGTCTCTAATAATAATAACAACAATAATAATAAGTAGTCATAATAATACCAGAAGAGATGCAAAGATTAACAAAAAAAAAAAACAAAGGGGTTTTTCATTATTTTTTTTTACTTTCGGGCTAAAAGCGAAAGTTTCGCCAATAAAGCGGAGAATAGAAAAAGTTGACAGATTTTTGCATTGGGGTCAATCGTTGGGGGAGTTTAACCCGAACTGAACCCCGGCAGCTAATTTATGCTTGAGACTGTTTACATTATGGCCAACAAATCAAGTTTATAATGTGCGATTAAGTTTTTACGGCGATTTCTTTGTTTGGCTTTTATTGAAATTAGATTTCGTCAAATCGAAATAGATAAACGGAGAAATGGAAATGGAAAACGCCCACATATCATCGAAATATGCTTTGTACATTTTGCATTTTTAATTAAGAAAAAAATGAATAACAAAAATGCTGTGTGGTGTTTTTTTTTTGACTCAACGAAATGTTAATGAACTTTTGCGAATTGTTGTAGGGCCAGAATATTATGTACTTAATGCACTTTAAAGCCGCATTTGCAAAAATTTCAAAAGCAAAAAAATTTAAAAATATGCCAAAAAAAAGAGTTGTTTAAAGCTCAATGTAATTTTTAATGTAAGTCGCCCGTAACGGCACACAAGGGCATTACTGAATGACGGACGTACGAGTTTTAGACCTAGAAGTGTTTGGCCATGTTTAAGACATACATATCTCAGACCAGAGAGACCTTGAAGAGAGAGTTAAGAGCTTTCGTCAATAAATTCATTACTCAGTGCTTGATCGATAAGGAAAGTCAAAATAAATATTCGATCATCGATTGGACATTATCTATAAATATATAAGATAAGTATGAGTAGCCCATCATAAAAGTGACTCAGCCAAAGTGGACACAAAGTCTATTCACACGAAGACGTCATCAGTACTCATGAATGAGTTCAACTGAGTATATTTATTGAGATGACACATATCAGACTTTGCCTGCATATTATATTTATCAATGGGAATCGCATAAAACAATTCCATTGGCTAAGGAAACTTAATAATTATTATAAAGCTTTGGGCGCCATCAATTTAATTTTTAATTTACAGATTCTCCACGCTAATTAATCAAATTAGTGAAAGAAGGGGAAGGGGTACAGATTATTATTAACTGAACTCGAGCGAACTCTACACTCTACCCTCCAGAGTCCGTAGTTGCTGTGGCAGCGATTAATCTTGCCACGTCTCAAGTGTAACATGAGGCGCCCCTTGGTATTTAGCGAGTTGTTTTGGCTCTTTGTTTCGCCTTAAAAAGCCTCGTTTTAATATGCATATTTTGTTGTCTTTTGATTCTTATCTAATAGATGTTTAAGGTAGGCTTCAGTTTTGGAATTCGGGAACGGAACACCTGCCATAAATTAATAATTTCTGTGCCTAATCTTTTGGATTTGAGTTTCCATAACCTTTGTGGCATTTTAATGATGTTAATATTAAATTAAAGTTTGGACTAATAACATTTTTGCACAGTCGCTGTAGATTTCCTACTTCTTTTTCTATTTCTTTTTTTTTTTTTTGGACAACCCACTGTGGCAAGTGGCTGGAATTAATTGTAATCTTCAGGGGATCGATTCGATTGATGTGTGATGTGAAAGGTTAGCAACGGTTATGGAACATAATTCGAGGAGAATTGGCCAAAATTATTAGATTGTTACGTAAGCAGTTATTGCTGTATAGACGGGCACTTCAATAACAACCGCAACAACAGCAACAATTCACATGGCTTGGCATACTATATACATAAGTACAAGTAATTCTTGGTACTTAAGCAAAACGATCGAGAGTAGAATTCTTCAAAAAGCTTCAGCTCAGACCGCGGCATTTCCGTGCTCATCGTTGTTGTTGTTGTTGAGTGTAGAGTACATGCCAAAGTGTCGTCTTTAATTAGAAGCGAGTGAAACCAAAGCGAGCGGCAACTGGCAAAGCGGCAACTGGCAACTGGCAACTGTTAACTGGCAACTTCAATGCCAAAGAACACTTTGCAAGTTCTTTGGAACTTGCTCGCATAACTCGAAACTGGCTCTAATAACTTCCGCTGTTATCAACATGCGACTGCAGCGATTGCATAAGTCAGACTCAACAGCGCCACCTATCGCTGATAATTATAAATGAGCCGAGCAGAGTTTCCCACACAGCAGTTAGTTTCCCTTCCAAATTCCCTCAAGTTCTCTCTCCGTCTATTATTCGAAATCCTGTAACAAATTGCTCGCATTTAGCGCACAAAATGCCACTTATACAACACTGACGAGCGCCCCTCTCAGCGATTCTCAACGTGGGAAAATAGCATCTCTATCGCGTTTGCGTGCTGCTTTTATGTACGTAAATAATTGAAATTAATATTGTATTTTTCAGCGATTTCTTTAAAACATTTCATCGCTCGCATTTTACTTGTCGGCCTTCCTTTGACGTTGCGAGGCAAAAAGTAAAATAAAAAAAGGAAATAAAAAACTGAAAAATGCGTAGATTGGTAGCCCGCACATTTTTCTACGTGGATAGCATTCTGCGGCTGGGTCTCTTCGTGGTTTCTGATTTTTTACCCTCTTTGCAATTTACTCAAGTGCGAAGCTGGAGCGAAACACTTTTAATACGAGTATTGTTCAGTTTCAGTTCGGCTAGAGAATGCCGCATATTTCATTTTAATTATTTTATTAAAGTCTCAGCCTCAATCTGCAATTATTTAAAGTGTTCATTTGGATTGAAAGCTGGAGATGGATGAAGGAAGGCGTCTTCTGTCCGAGGGTCAGCCCCATTCTTTCGAAATAAACTCAAAGTCCATATCATAATCTTAATTCATTTAATGAGCTCGAAATTCATACAAATTTGTATGCATTTTGTGTCATTGATTAATGATTCCGCAGAGTTGATGATTGCCACGCATTACGTGTATATGTCAAGAGTCTTTTTTCTTCTTTATTTCGACTTTACCTTGGCAATCCGCGTTGATCCCACAGTTTGCCATTTGTTTAATTATATTGTCGTAAGACAAGAAATAGCAACGGAGCAATAACTCAGCTCAGCTCACCTCCAACATAAGCCGAACAATTTACCTGGCCGAAACGGAGCAAACAGCTGCTACAGTAACTGAAACAGCCGGTTTATTATGCAAAAAACTACACAAGAATTCAGATAGAAAGATAGTCGCAGAAAATATACTCTGTAAATCAGTAAATCAGATAATGGCTGCAAGAAATTTAAATCTAATCAATCTCTTCTTTTTTTTAATCATAAGTTTTTTTATCGCAAATAAAAACTTTCTTATTTTTAGATCAATTGATTCTGAACGCCAACCGTTCATTTACAGGTGTGCTACAGAAATCTCTTCACCTTAATTGGACTTAAATTTGTATGAAATTTATGTAATTTTTCAAGTGGAAGAGATTTCTGTAGCACATCTGATATATTTAAGAGGACGGTTCAGTTTCATATTGAATTGATAAAAAAAAAAAAATAATACACACATTTAAAAAGATATCAGTGGATATTATTTAAATGTTTTTTTTTATATAATATATATATTTTTTGTATTATATACTCGTTAAAAAGAAAATAATTTATATTTTCTTTAATTAATTTAAAATGCTCAGATCCCAAGGTAATTTTTTGGGATCAATCTAAGGAATCCCTCGTAATATCTAATATCTATCTAATATTAAATTTCTTACATATAGTATAAACTATGTCTAAGTGGCAGTAATATGACTAACGAGTATACCCCAAAGTATTTATATTTTAATGTGGTTATAGGGTAATTTATAAAAAAATTCCAGAGCATTTCTTTTATTAAATAAGAGCAACACGGGAGAATGAGAAGCGACAACAACAACAGCAACAACAACAACAGTGGCAGAAACCGCTGCTCAGTTTAAACTGACTTCTTGGCGGGGGCAACAAAATTCTTTAGCTCTTTTCATCCTTCCCCCCTCTTTCTTTCTCTCTCCCTGTTGCTGTCTCTGTCTTTCAGTTTGTGTTTCACGCTGCCCGTTTTGCATTTAATGTGTCATGCAACGCTGCATAGCGGACGCTGCTGCTGCCGCTGTTGTTGCATATGTTGCAGTTGCAACTTCTGTTGTTGCAGTTGCTGTTGTTGTTGCTGTTGTTATGTGGCAAGCGCCAAGTGTTGCAAACAATGCGATGAGCGAGCAAGAGCAGAGGGAGCCAAAATGGGTAGCTGGAAAAACTGCTTATGCATATGGCGAGGAAAATGTGTTGCCAAGAAAAATGTGCGCTTAAATTGCAGCTGAGAGCGCGAAAGAAAGAGAGAGAGAGCGAGAGAGAGAGAGTGACAAAGAGAGAGAGAGAGAGAGAGAGAGATGGTAAGCATAACTGAAGTGTGTGCCGTTGCATAAATATCGAGCTAAAGTGCCAGTTCGACTGGGACCCTGGACTCTATCGAAGCAGCGGTTGCCGAGGGGCAGAGTGGGAGGGGAGAGGGAATGGGAGTGAGGTAACTGCCGAGGTCTCGCAGCAGCAGCTGCCACACACGTTGCACACACACGCACCCGGCGGCTTTCGGCGACTTGACTTAAACGCATTTTTGCCATTGGCAATGGCCAACTGCAGAACAAGGGGGAGGGGAGGGGAGGGGAGGGAATGAGGGAAGGTTTAAGCGCGTTAAGCGCGTTGTGAATTATTTGTAAGATAGTCAGGCAGGTGAGCAGGTAGTTAAAACAGAGCGGGAGCAAAAGAGACAGAGAGAGTGAGAGAGAACATTTCCACGCTGTTTACGAGGCAATTTCGCCAAAAGGAATATTACAGAATGTGTCTTCTAACAAATTTATGATGAGCTTTGCGTACAGTGTTTTTCTGAGTTTCCCTGAGTTTTACAAAGCAGGAAACTCTCACCCGAAAACTCCGAAGAGTAAAGTCAAAATTTTCCCCCATCAAGTGCAGCTTCATCAAGAAGATGAAAAAATATGTAATTCAGAGGAATTACGATGGCATCTAAAAATGCATTGTTCATAAATTATGGTGGCAGTTTCATCGTTTGTTTATCATTATCAACATTTTGTTTATTTGTTTTTTTTTTTTTTTTTTTTGGTAAAAGAAAACAAATAAATCTTTGGGGCGGCACATAAAACTTGTCACGGACTGAACGCAATTTAAATAAAAATAAAAAAAGCAAAAACTAATTAAAATAATACCAAGAAATTACGGAAGCAACTAATTGGACAACTCTCGAACTGAGAAGAGAAGCTGCAGAGTCTTAAAGTGTGACATTTGTGGAGCTGAAGCTACATTCAACTGAATGCCAACTTATATAACAGACGGATCGCTTTTTATGTTGCTCCACAGACAATAATGACGATAACGATGATGATGATGATGATGATGATCGTCATGTTGATGGGTTTTAATAACCCACGTGAAGAGTTAAATGAATTGAAATGGAATGGAATGCTTTGAATACGTCGAGAACCGTAGCACAAAGTCGGCAGTGAGAACTTTGATCTGTCCATTGAAGACAAGAGTTGCCTGCGGTTCAAAACTATTTGCTAACTTTGTGTTTTTTTAGGTATTCCAAATATTGGACATTTAATTGCACGGCAATCGAACAATTAAATGTTTGCGAATGGCAACAGAACAGAACAACGGCCAACATGGGTTAATTACTCTCTCTCTTTCACTCCGATGGACTCTTATTCCCATTCCCATTCCCATTCCAATTTCAATTCCCTGTTCCAGTGTTGAAAAAGGGCGTAGCTGGCAGATGAGTAGTGTAGGGAAAGGGAAGAGCACGCTTCGTTGCCCAGTTTAAGTGCCTCGAAAAAAGGTTAAAAACCATTAAAAGTGCTTCTCTGAATACCCTGTAAGTATCCACAGCCAAAGGGCATGATACATTTTTTAAGTATTGCAAATCATAATAAAGTAGAATAATGAAGTTACACTTAAAGATACATTTATTTACAGGGTATCTTTGGTGTGTTTCTTCTTCTTCTAGTGTTTTAAAAAGTGCACTCAATTGTGGCATGATTCTTACTTTTTTCTTTTAGATCGGAGGAGGAACTGCCACCTGTGACTCTACGCCATTGGGGTGTGATCTTTATCGAGGCACAGCTGGCACTTCAAGTTCATTTTAGTTCACTTGAGTTCTTTTTGTTAACCTTCCTCTCCATCTGATTCCTCTTCTTCTTGTGCTTGGTCTTCTTATTTGGTTCTGTCATTGTTTTCCATGGGGATTTCCATTTGACTGACTCTTGTAGCGTTTCATTTATCTACAGTAGCCGCCATTTGGGCCCGGAATCTTTATTTTTCTCTCTGTCCCAAAGCTACATTGTGTTTTCTTATCAATTAAAGCGTGACCTTTGTTGTGGTTTATCTGAGGGAATTAGTTCGGCCAGGCAGGTCGGCTGCTTTATGGTCTAATTAGTTGGAGAAACCTCTGAAGGTTCATTATGATTTCAAATCTCGCAGACCACAAAAAATAAAGAAAGAAATAATAATGAAAGATAGATAGAAAGAAAAATTTGAACTCGTTCGGCGATGACATCAAGCTAATGTTTTCATCACTTTCAGTCTATCTACAATGGTAAGTATCTGATAAATCACACCCTATCAGACCCATAAATATCGAATTTGGCACCTTGACAAGGGCAATTAGGTAATCAGAGGCTCCTAAATATATAAATAGCTGTGAAGCACTCGACCTCTAGCTATAAAGTATATGTACATACTTGTAATTTATAATTTCTATCAAAAGCCCAATTTACGTAAGTTTTACTCCAATTGCCCAATAACAGGCAATAAATGTGCTTTATAACACGTATTTGCTTTTTATTTCCGTTACTTATTAAAAATAAGTAAAAGGGGATATTGTATTCGTTGCAATGTATGTAACAGGGAGAAGGAAGCATCTCCGACCCTATAAAGTATATATATTCTTGATCAGCATCAACAGCCGAGTCGATATAGCCATGTCCGTCTGTCCGTCCGTCCGTCTGTCCGTCTGTCCGTCTGTGTGAGCGCCTAGATCTCAGAGACTATAAGAGCTAGAGCAACCAAATTTTGCACACAGATTTCTATAAACCCCACGCAGGTCAAGTTTGTTTCAAAATTTTGCCACGCCCCTTTCCGCCTCCGTAAATCGCGAAAATCCACCACACGCACAGTTTTCAGAATATTATGTTTTTTTAAACGGTGAACGTTAGCTACTGTTATTACCTATCATCCTATTAAATCCCAAAAAGATCGGACAAAGATAAAGGTGCTACTGGATGATTAAAGCTTTTAAGCAATAAAAGTGCCTAAAAGCATGCAATAAAAAAAAAGTTAAATTTATTTAGGTAAGTAACGGGTATCCTATAGTCGGGAGCTCGACTATAGCCTTTCCCACTTGTTATTATTATTATTTGTGTAGTGCTCGAATATGTACAACTATTTACACCTGAGATACAAATACGTGTACAAGTACGAATATCTGACAAATGCACCTGTCGACAGGTGTCTGAAAAGCTTCGTTTCGATTTAAACAAGTGTCAGTTTGGGCCATGGCTTTGGAGTCATCGTCGTCGTCACCGTCGTTGTTATTGTTGTGTTTGTAATAAAAGCAAAGTTGTCATTAACAATGGGGCGAATGGGGAAGTAACAAGAGCTTAGGAACAACTCAATACAATGGAAGTACTGAAATTATATTACAAAAAACCAGATCTTAAGTTCGAACGAAGGTTAATGGGAAAATGTAATTATAATAAATAAATAATTAATGATAATTTTAAAAAATCATTTTAATTTCAAGAAGAAAACAATTCCTCGCTTAGAACATCAAATTCACCCATTTGATCTACAGTCGTTAAACGATCTGTTGAAAACTTTTCGGAAATTACAACACTGATAACAACTCGTCAATTATGACTGAGGACAACTTTTCACATGTTTTATAATAAGTTACAAATAATAATAATTTTAAAAATCAATCTGCTTTCAAAAAGAAGGTAACAATTCTTCGCTCAGAACATCAAGTTCTACTATTTGATCTTTAGCGATATTCAGACGTTCAACGATCTGTTAAAGTTTTTCGGGAATTACAACACTGATAACAGCTCGTCAATTATAACTGTGGACAACTTTTCACATATTTGCTCATTAAGTAAATTATACGAATTCGCTTTGAAGTCACACCGAAGCCCATCAGATGCGTTACGATACGATCCCGAAACTCTTTAAAAATGCCAAACACAAAGTGCTCCATAATAAAACAAACTAAATGTGAGGAAGGAGGAGGGAAAGGGAGATGGTCTTATAAAAAACAATTTCAATTGGTTTGCGATTTGGGTCTTTGGTATTTTCCCCTCCCGTCTTTTGACTGCACATGAGACAACTTCTCCTCTTCGGCCCTTTTTGTCGAATTCTTTTTTAATGCGAAGCGCGCAATTTTCGTTGACATTTGCAAATTCTTGTCACAAACGCGAAAAAATAAAACGAAAAACGTATCACAAAAAATGTTGTTTTTTTGTGCTTTTGTTTTTTTCTTTTATTTCGAGCGAATTTCAACTATTTTGTTGCTGCGGCCTCTTTTTTTTTGGGCTTTGCAGTTGTTTTTGTTGTTACTTTTAGCCGACCACTGGAGTTGCATTTAAAAGCGCACAGTTCCTACCCCTTTTACCCCTCTTTCCAATAACCCATCATGACAATTTGTGCAAAATTTAATGCAAATATTTGAATGAAAGCAGACTGACAACTGGTAACTGGCGAACTGACGACTGGGCTAAGTAGGTAAATGTTTATGGTGCGTTTTATTCGGTTACGACTGCATTTGACAGCAAAATCAAAAACTTGGTGACTGTCCAAATTGTAGCAGTAGAGAGGAAAAAAGAGAGAGGGGCAGAGAAATACTTAACAATACTTACGACAAATGTTGTAGTATTTTATGTATGTTAATTCCCTGCCACCGAATGAAAGTAGTTCAATTTTAGACACAAGACAAATGTTTGCCAATGGCATACAAATTTGAAACTCTTTGTTAGAGCAACTGTCTGTCTTTTAGAAAAGAACTTGCGAATTGTGTCTATGGAAATGTGTCACAAATGTGTGAGGAGCACTCGCCACCTAATGATCTACAGAGTGACAAGGCGTCTTTTACTGCGGCCTACACGGAAAGTGTGAAAGGTTGTTTGTCATTACCAACTGAGAACTGCAGAGGTGTGAGGAGAGGAGAAGAGAGGAGGGCAGGTAGACAACGGCAAAGTAGGCTAAAGATTAAGGAAATGCCACAGAGGAAGTCACTGGAGCAACAACAATGAAAATAAGCAAACGTTTGGCTTGTCACTATTTATTATGATTACAGGGATACAAACAATGAATGAATTGAAACTATTTTTTGTACTAATGAGTTCCAGAAAGCTTTCATTTTAAGCAGAAGTGCTTGCAAATGAAATTTTATTAATTAAGTATATTTAAACTATTTAAAGTAAAGTTTTCATATTTAGCAAAAGAATATGTAATCTTAAGGGGAGGTTCTTTTGGATTTGGCCGAAAATCAAGCAAAATTTGAGAATGGTTTGTGGGAGAATGAAAATACATACGAACTTCTGCTTTCGAACTTTGAATCGTTGTTTATTGACGATTAAAAAAAAAAAGTGATTTTTGAGAAATTCAAAATGGCAGCTTCAAAATGGCGGATCTCGTCGACCTCGACTCTCAAAATATCGCTCTGCTTCTTCAAGTGTGGGGCCTCTGGTAGTAAAGTGAAATGAAAAATGTATATAATTTATTAAAATAGATAAAATTTCCTATGGCTTATACCTAACTTCAATTAATTTTGGTGAAAAAAAACCAATTTCATGGTCGTTTAAAAAAAAAAAATGAAATTTGTACACTTTTTTTTACTTTGATCTCGTTTAAAAATTATAAATAAACAATTTTTTATGCCAATTTTAGGTATAAGCCATACAAAAAAGTATATACTTTAAAACATTTTTTGAATGAAGGAAATCGGATCAATAGAACAAGACCTGTACTTGAAATTAGATTAAAAAACATGGTTTCGAGAAAAACGCGTTTAAAGTTTTTGGAAAGTGACAGTGGGTACGCAGCTCGCGTGACATGGGTACGTTTGACACGCCCTATCTCAAGAAATACGCGTCGTATTGAAAAATCCTTTGGCACATATATTCTATATATATATAACTTTCATTTTATGTAAAAAAAAAAAATTCGATTTTTTCAAAAAAATCCAAAAGAACCTCCCCTTAAGTTCACAAGAATCAAGAGTTTAATTAAATTAAAATGATTTCAATAAAAATATAAAAAAATACATTTATTTTTTAGCTAATAAATTTATTTGGAACATTATCTTTTAAATCACTCAAGGATTCGTTTTATTCCCTTTTAAGAAGCTTTTTAAGCTCCTTTATCAGCTTTCAGGGACTTACGTACCTTTCTAAAAGCTTTTGCTCTACTCTCGGGGCTTTCCTTTAGGCAACAATTTCTCAGCCATTATTTATATATTATTATTTATGTGTGTTTATTTTTTGCGTGAAAATATTTAAACAGTTTGGTTTTTGTTTACACTTTCGGGTTTTTCTGTTGTTTTTGTTACCGAATTAACTGTTTCTCTGTTAACGTGTTTGTTGTTGTTGTTGTTTGTGGCGAAACGGTTATCAAAATTAGCATAATTATTGGTTATTGTAATTATTGTATTAAGTATTTTTGAGAAATTTCACTTTCTTCACAGTGGCATTAGCAATAATAATAATCAGAGATAATTTCAAGTGTTGCCAACCATTTGCAAATGCAACAACAAATGCAGCCAGCAACAATTAATTGTTGCGCTCGAGTGCACACAAAAGCTAAACGGAAATGGATATGAAATATAAATGTTTGAAAAGCCGAAAAAAAGCTATAGTAATAATTTTTGCTAATTGTTAATTGCAATTAGTTTAACACCGATTTCAATATTCGCGTTATTACATTACGTTGTTAATTAAGCAGTTAGCGATGATGAAATTTGCAAACGTGAATGAACTTGGCAAATGAATGTACTAAGCAAATGGCAATAAAAAAAGAAATAACAAAGCACAAGTTACAGTTACTTCACTCAGTTTATAGACATGCAAAAAGAACAAACTTCACGGTCAGACTGCAGGCGAAAGACGGCGAACGTGCACAGACAGACTCACGTCAGTGTGTTGAGGTGAGTGCGAGTGTGTTGAATGTGGGAGAGAGCGTGCGCGTGAGAGTCAAAGTCAAGTTTACGAGTACGACTGCGCGCCGCATACGTTGTTGCCGCGACGAGCGCTGAAATTCAACTGAATGCGCCGGCAAGCGCGATTCGTCTGCGCAGGCGAATTGGATAGCCGCAAGTTGCTTGACGAGCAGCTGAGCGGCACAGCAGCAGAGCGACTGAGAGCGGCGACTGAGACTGCGACTGAGACAGCGACGGAGGCGCTTGCAATTCTTTCTTTTGGCTTTTAATTGTCTTGGCGTCGCGTCGCCTCGATGTTTTTGATCATTATCTCTCAGCTGCTCAACTTCATTATGAGCAGCATGTGGCAGTGGCGGTTGCTCTCTGACTCCAACTCCATGCACACATGTGTAATACATCTGTGTGTCTGTCTGCCTGCATGCGTGTGTGTGTGTTAGCTTGTGATCGCATTACAACAAGCTGATGACAAATTTGTGATAAGCGGTGGAAAAATCTCTCACTGAGCATTAAATTATTTAATTTGCCTAATGAAAATGCCGATTGATATCGATTGAACTTTGTATTCGTACTCGTTACAACAAAAATGCTTCAATTGACGGTCGCTAAGCGGCATTTCAAAGTGCTATTCATTGTTTATATGAATTTCTTGGAAACATTTTTCCAATGTGATACGTGTATTTGTCACACAATATTTGCATATATTTCATTTGCCTTTGTTTATTATTTAAATGAATTTATGACTTTAATATGTGCTATATATTGTACATACTATATTACCAATATATCGCACTGAAAACGTTGATGTAACACCCATTGCTCAATTGCTTTGTTTTTGCTTCCATCGGAATTCTTAGAGCAATTATCGTAAATAACTTTATAAATATGAATATGACTTTTTTTGTAAGTGACCGCAGTTCTTGGCTAAAAATTTATCAACCTTGAAAAAGCACGTCACGGGTTGAATCTTTCAGATACATAGATACGTAGAAGTAGAAATAAAAACAATTGGCAATTCCTCATGAAATTCTAGATATTGTTTAAATTAGCTGTTGGGATCAGCAGAGAGCAATGTGATGTACTCCAAGGGGGGGGCTGAGGTGGCATCTCAATGGTGTTTCGGCCACGCTCCACGCTTTGGGCTTAGTAATTTTTAATTTGATGATTAATCGATAAGCGACAGCCCCATCGACCGGGCCATTGTACCGAGACAAGTTAAAGAGAGACCAAGAGGAGTTCGAAACGTAAAGAAACGGATCGGAGATTGCATGTGATTAGAATTTGTAATAAGCCAAAGAGCTTGAGAGTCCCAAAGCTCAAAGCTCCAATCCGAGTCTTTCTTTCTTTCTTTCTTTAAATTCTCAGCACGCTCTCTGGGGGTATTGCTGATAAAGATCTCCCCGTGATTGGCCCCGATCAACTGCCTGCCTGGGATGCTGGTAAAAAATTCCCAAAATAATCAAAACACCCGCAACAAGAAAATGATGGAAAAACCGAAAGTGCATTAAGTTGAGTACACAACATTTTTGTTTTCAATTTTAATTTTTTTCATTTTTTGGTAGCTTTCACTTCCATTTCCATTGTCTAGAATTGTTGAAGAGATTTGTATAAACATTGCATAATCTCTAGAGATTCACGACCTTTGGGCAATTATCATACAACTTTCTTTGCTTCTGCGTTTTGAAACTTTCACACAGAACAAAACACTTTCCCAAAAAAAACTGTTTGGAATGAGAATGGAATAATGTAAGCAAATGGAAGTTCCACTTTAGTTTGTCATTTATCAAAGCCTCGGGTTCTCTATCTCCCTCTGTCTTTCTCCACTTCTAATTCTGCTTCTCTTTCGCATTTAGTGATGAGTTATGTTTTTCATTTGATTCTCTGATTGACAGATGCGCCCCCAAAGCGTTTGTAATGGATACCAAATGTTTGGGCCCCATCAGTTTTAGCTTAGTTTCGGTTGTATATATAATCATGATCATGATAGATATGTATGTAAATATGTTTGGCAAATGCAAAACAGCTGCCCATTAAAATGTGTCATTAAAGTGCGAATACTTCAGACCTTGCGCCACTTGAGGCGAGACCCAATAACCATTACAAGCCATAAACTATCCCATTCCATCCCATATTGCATATAATATCCCATTCCATCCCATCCCATTCCATTTCAGACAATCAACAAAATTTCTTGTGCCTGTTTCTCGTCATGTCGTGCGTCACTTGGCAAAACAAATCAATCAAAGGCAGCTGCAGGAGGGATCGAAAATTGCATAGCATAAATGCGTTGCCAATTTTGAAAGCACGCCCCACACGATGATATCGATGATGCCCCCCGCACTCTGTCCCTGCCCCCTCCTCTTCCGCTAGTAGCTGGCAAATTGCGACAGAAGCTGCGGCGCCAACATCGACGCCACAGGCAAATTGCGGCGAAACTTTAAAGGCAACTTATTTGACATGTGACATTATGCGAGAATTCTTCCCTTGGGGTCCGTGAAACTAGCAATAGATCCATTTGCATTTTATATTATAAAAGCAGAAGGGCATTTACATTTTCTTACAATGTGTGACTTCCCTACTGACTACCTCTCTGTATTTTTCTCTCTCTGTTGTGTGTTTTATATAACTAATTTTTAAAAATTATCCTTTTTTTCTATGCGTCAAAGAACTAAATAAATATTTTCTCTCTGCTATTTATATTCTTATACTTTTTACGCATATTTATGTAGATATTAAATTAAATAATATGAAAAAAATTAAGGTAACATTATTTTTTACTAATTTAATAAATAAAATAAGCAACTAATTGCATAATTCTCCTGAATATTTCTTCTATTCTTCTTTGTGACAAATTCTTAAACGTTATAGACTTCACTGTATGCTCTACCTAAGCTTGCTCTGCTCACTCTCTCTTTCTTTCTCTCTCTTCTCATTTTCTGCTTTGCATTGTATTCTTAAACGTTTGAACGTAGAAAGAATGAACTTTTGAGAGGAATTCTTTCAATATTTCACAGACTTAGAAAAGAGCATAATAAGTTCGGTATAATTTATGTGGCTTGTAATCCTCCTCGCCAATTGGCGGCAGGCAATCAAAGGCTGTCAATTGATAAGCGGAATTGTTATTGAGAGTGTGCCTTGATTTCATAGTACACAGGCCAATGACAAAGTTAAATGTGTGTGTTTGTGCTACATGTTGCATGCAACAGCGAGAAGAAACTTATGATAGCTCCAAAATGGGTCTCACAATGCTCACATTAACCCCACAATGGAAGCATGTTGCACTTGACAGTTGCATTTGTTGCTGTTGTTATTGGACGGAGAGGGAATTTATGGTTTTGATATTTAAATAAAACAGCCAAAAGCGGCCATAAAAGGCTGCCAACTTTGGCCTAAAGTAGCCAAACTAAATGGCCAATCACTTGACCGGCCACCGAGCACTGTCGGCTCATTAAAAGGCTATTCGGCCAAATTATGAGCCGACCGAACAACTCTATTTTTTTGTTGTTGTTTTGGTTTTGGCCACTTTTCTGGTTGGCTTGTTAGCGTAATTCGTTTCTTTCTTCTGGCGGTTCTTTTGGCGTTTCTATCGTGTTTATTAATTACAATTTGATTCAACACGTTTTTGCTTTTTAATCCGCTAACCAAATGGAGGCGTTACCTAAGATTTTCTTTGGGTTTTACCAAGGGAAAGACAATCGAATCGAGTTCTTAAAAAAATACTAGATAAACGCGAATAAGGGTGGGAAGGGGAAAGCATAAACATAAACATAAATAAAATATGTAAGCCCATTAAAACTGTCAATTTGTGCTCAAATAAAAATCGCAAAATTAATTTAATAAATTCAATAGGTAATGTGGATTACATGCGGGGCGTACCGTAAACTCTACATAAAACAAACATAAAAATAAATATCTAAATAATAATTAATATAAATAGCAGCAGACAGACGGACCGACGAACTAACGATCATAAATTTCAATCAGTTGGCCAACTAAAAAACCATTAAAAATATGTTATAAAATGCATAAAAATTCAATTTCTGGCTCAGCGAGCACATATACTACTTACAATATTATTGGCCTAAAGCAACTGGGCCCAAAACAACAATTGTCTAGTACAAATAATGCACAATAAACATAAATTAGCAATGCCATTTTCTTGTGTTTTTGTGTTTTTTATACTCTGCTATCAATAATGTACTCAAAGTGGTATTAACAACTTGATTAGCTGTTTGTAACACTCAATTTGAAACGGTTTCTATAGTGCACTATAAATTTGCTAAGATTTTATATAGACTGTTGGCAAGTATATAAATTAGAACATAACATTGATGAGTTATTTTTCCCATAAAACAGGAAGGATTTCTTAAATTGAAATTACTTTTTTACATGAATAAAATAAGTTAGGAATGTCAATGCCCTATTTATATATTTATTCCTATCATCTAAATTTCATTATAAATTTTAATTTTACAGGGTATCTCGCCGTTAAGAACTACCACATAAAATCTTTTACATTTTCTTAAATGAATTAAATTGGGCTCGTTATGGCCAAGTGACCTTTGCTAGCTAGAAAATAATACGTATACGAGACTTCAGTTTTGGGCCCCGTTTACATTATAAATTGGCAATTGGCGAATTCGACAATCGTTTGACAGTCGCCGTCGCGTCGACTTGGCCAAGTTCACATGGCCAACACATTGTATCCGATTTCGATGTTGATTTCCAATTCGAATTCGATGTCGTTGCATTAGAAAGTACAGCAGAAAAAAACCGCCAGATTTGAATTTGGGGCGTGCCTCGGGACGTCGACGACGTGGAAGACACACCTTATGGTATAAGTAACTTCGAGTGAGGGGCTCATAATGAGATTTGTTGCCATATCTAAAACAATTGGCAGTGTGCTGAAAGGGGCGTGAAAATTGCAGGGCCCTTACGAGTAGATACCCAAAATAAAAATTAAGACTTGGGGCAACATTTTGGGCTGGGTTTCTTTGTGGGCCTCTTACTTGATTCTTTTTGCAGTTCTTCATGCAATCGGCAAGTGCAATTTTCTGCAGTTGCTTGAGCTTTTTAATTAGTTGACGGTTGTTTTTGCTTCCTCCTCCCCCGCTTCTTCATCTTTTTATACTTTGGGTGGGCTGATCTTTGTTGTTGTTGTTTTTGCTGCTGTTTTGGGCGTGCGAACTTATTTCTTTAATTAGCTGGCATGTTGTTTCTGTTTCTGTTTATTGTCTTCTGATTGAATGAATTTGACATTTCCAGCTAAATTTTTGGATTTCGAAGTTATCGCAATTGCTGACGCAAAACAATTGACGTTGCAATTAACTGTAATCTTTAATATTAGCAACATTTTGACAAGTTTAATTAATGGCCAGGCAACTTGCAATAAATTCAGTTTAAATCATTTTCTACAACTTCATTAGATCTGTAGAGATATCAAGAACATTTTATTTATATTTATTATTGAAAAGCTTACGGGGGGAATAATTTTATATACTTATTCAGATAATTGTCAGCTTATTGATTTCTCTTCAAAATAGTCTCTTAGTTTTAAAATCAGGTAAATGCAAGGAGAATAATAATATTAAATAATGAACATTATGTAAAATATTTCAATAAAATTTAAAAAGAGTATTTAACCCTCGGCACGACAAAAAGAAATTCTTGTTTTGTTAATATTTTATTTCCGTTGAATTAAAATTGATTGTTTGGTTTTGTAATTATTATTAAATAGGCGCATTTATGAAAATCAAATATTTATGATTAACAGTCTGATAAAATGATAATAAAATCTTTCTTTGTGTGTAATGCGGCAAAAATTACATCAAACTGAAGCATTCAATTATTAATAATGCAAAATAAGTTAAAAACAACAAAGCCAAACTGTTGTGAATATTTTTGATATGTTTTAATAAAAAAAGAGAGAAAAAAACAAAAATATAAAATACATGCTGTGCTATTGTTTATCATTGTTAATAACTGTAGACAACAGCTGCGATATCTGATTAAACAATTAAAAACGAATGTTTTTATTAATAATTGAGTTGAGGTGGTTTTATTTTTCGCCTCTTTCTCTTCTGCCATTCTTTGATTGTTTATAATAAACTGTTTCATTCTGCGCGCTTTCAATTATCTAAATTAAAAAATTCCTCACTCTTGTTTTGGTTTCTGTTCTATTTCTGACTAAGTGTGTGTGCGAGGGGGTGTGTAATGATATGTGTGTGCGTGTTTCAATTTATTTATTTATTGTATTGCATTTTTGCTAATTTGTTGCTGTGTCGCACATTTCACGCTCGTTGATTGCTTTTCAGTTGCTGTTACCTTGCAAGGTCGCAGATACGCGTTCTCACAGATACACAGATACAACGACCGGACGACACAGTTGCAGATACAAGTATCTGACAATCAGGTGCAGATATTTGCGACAAATTAACTTGTAAATGTTCAAATGAGCAGCGTGTCGAGTTGAAGTTGAACTCATTTTCATTTTCAGGCAATGAAGTGTCAATTCAAGAGGTTCGATAACTTTGGCATTTTATCAACAACATGTTATCGAACTGTCTTGGGAGTGTGGGTGTTGACCTTGAAATACTTGTCAGCATGAAGAAACCTTGACGCAGGTTAATGCTGATGTTAATTGGCAATCTCAACAGGTTTATTGAGATCTGAAAACAGCTGATAATCTCTCTTAAGTGCACGGAAACAATGAATGAATGTCTGGGATATTGTCAATAATGAGTGAACGAATGCGTGTTATTCGCTAATTGAAAACAACGCTATCTCTATTTAGATGTTATTCAATCTGATTTATATATATTCATTCTATTGCCACACACACTCACTGGGCCACTCATGAATCATAAATATGACTTATACAATTTCAAATCGCATTCACTTGCGACTGACTGTGAAGATCGTGATTCGAGTTGACATTTTCTTCAGAGTCTGCAAGATTTGCATTTAAATCAAAGCCGACAAGCTGACACCCCCCCCCCCTTTCCTCGTAGCCCCCCGTAAAACGTCGTCTCACCTTTTGCACCTATTTTTTGAGCTGTTGGCGCCAAAAACGGAGCTCATAAATTATTTTTCTGCCTAATTTCCCCGCTGGGGGGAGGCTGGGAACTGCCCTTGCCAAAAAAAGAAGAGGAAGATGGAAAAATGTGAGGGATACACACACTCACACTTTGTAGCCATGCACACATAAATCATCGACGCGTCGTCAGGTATGGAAAAGTCGCCTGCCAGGCACTTAGTCAAAAAAGATTTCGGCGGCACCGCACAGAAAGTTAACATGGAAACTACATAATTCACTTAAATGTCAAGTTTGTTGGCTGCTGGACAAGAGGAGAGGACGGAAGGGGGAGGTGGGTGACTAGTAAAAGGCAGTAACTTGGCTATAAGTAGCAAAAGGAAATGTTGGTAGCGCTCTGATGGCAGCTGCGCCAAAAACTGTTCACGTCACTCAACCGGCTCTTGAAAATGTGGTAATAAAGATCCAGCCAGCTGAAAGAGATGAAAAACATACACAAACACACATACCTAGACACTATTTGTTGTGGGCAGACGGGGAATGAAATTTCACTGAAGCGCTTTGGTCACGATTTATCATCATTGCTGAGGAGCCATTTGACAAAAAGGGAAACATCTGCCATGGCAAGGGAAAGGGGGAACGGGGTAAGTAGGGGAAAGCATAGAGGGGACTTTCAGGGGTAGCCTGGGTTCAAGTTCCAGTCAAGCGGCAAACATTTTCGGTTACATGGTTTAGTTTTTTTGCATTGCTTGATTCACTCGGCGGCCCCTCAAACGACTGACCGACGGACTGACGGACTGAGTCTCTCGGGGATTTCGGGATCTCTTGTAGTGCCTGACACTTAACGTGTCATTCGAACATTTTATTAGACTTGACAATGAACTCTTGAACCGTCGCGTTGCTCAACTAAAACACAACATTAATAACAAAATTTAACCCCAAAAAAAAGAAGTTAAAAATTAAAATAAAAACCCTTGCTGCAACTTTCACATTGACAGTGTCAGTGGGAAATGTAATGGAAAAGCTCTGTGAAAAATACTTTTGCAGTTTATGAAAATCACATAAAATTCTCTGTTATTTGTTTGAAATGTCAATTTGAAACATTATTTTCAATGGAAATTAATTCAATTTTATTTTGTCTGCCAAATTTCTTTTTAATATTTGCATCAAAATTTTAAAATAAATGAAATTGTTTATAGTTAAATTAATATTGTATTGATGTCAATAATCTATCATTTCGATTTTCATCAGATTTATTTTTTTTATTCTGTAATACATATGTGTTCTTATTCCACATTTTTCTATTTATCACAAATTTAAATTCGTTATGATTGGATACATGTATTATTGCATTATATAAATCGAAATAAGTTCAACATTTTCTTTTTATTTAATAATTTTAAACTGATTTTTAATTTATAAAATATATGTTTGGTTCGGCAGAGATATTTTTCAAGTCTCTTGACCATAAATAAAATATTTTACTTAAACGAAATCATTTCTCAGGCTTTCTCATTTCTAGTTCCCTTTTGGGCTGCCAATCAGTAGCCAGCTCCTAGGGTAATCCAAATTTAGTCACCCACGATAAAGAGATCGCAGTTCTTTCTTGGCCAACTGAAAAACGATGTGATGTTTCCCATTTATCAATGCCGCAAATCGTAGTTTACATTTCTATTCGAATTGTCTTTTAAATGTTATTTTGATTTGGTTTCTTCTCTGAAATTGGGGCCAAAACGTAAACATTTCTCAATGCGCGCGCTGATCGCTTGGCCTTTAACCAATTCCAATTCCAGCAACAACATCACAAAACTTGGATCAAATAAATCTTATCAAATTAAGCCGAGACACTACAACAACAACAACAAGTTAAACGTGGGCGTGAGTTTAGAGGCGACTACAAGTGAGAAGTTCGAAGTGGGCGTTCCGCTTTTTTTCTGTCTTTCTGTTTTTGTTTTCTTGTTTGTAGGGCTTGTCGAGGTTTGTTGGTTTTTTGGGTTCGCGTTTAAAGTTGGGATTGGAACTGTGTTTTTTGGGACTTGGGCTGGGGGACTGTTGAGTAATTGTTAACGACGCGACGTCGCGAGTTGACCAAGTTAAATGTGTAACATGCCAAAATTGGGCAAATTAATTAAGCCATTTTAAACAATTTTACTTTGGCTTTTCCGCTTGCCTTTGCCTTTGCCTTTAAATTGCATTCGAATTAAATTGTTTAATTTAATTTGCTTGAAAATAGTTGCAATTGTTGCTGTTTTTATTGTTGTTGTAATTGGCAGGCGCATTGCGTTTAAGTGAAAAGCGCTCAGCACGTTTTACTTTTTTTCCATCCAATTCGCTGGCGTTAATTTTCAACTGTCCAGTTTTTTTGCTTTTCTTCTTCTCTGCACACTTGACAAACAGTGGAAGGGTATGCTGAATTTATAAAGAGGTTCGTTTACTTTACAGGACCAAAGACATTTTTTTGATCTATAATATTGTGTATAAAATATTTATAAGTTCTACGAAATCTTCAATTCAGGTAGTTTTTGGTCTGGCTAATGAGATTTTATCCGACATTTTAATCTGAAATTTCACTTGAAATTTGAGTACGTAATTCAGTCAATTTTGTGCATATTAAATTATTTACTGGAAAGCTTAATTTGTAAGCTTTTAAAGTGATAAAAATATTGGCTTCGCTAAATATTTTAGTAATGTGCTGGGTTTTGAATGAGAAACGCTGCTGCAATGGATTGATAAGCTTTTAGATGACTTTACAATCTGAAAACACCTTAAAATTCATGTAATTTAAAGTATTTAAAAGATTTACTAAGCTTTAGAAGCTCTTTTATGTTTTAATTGTTGAGTTTTGTTCGACTTCTTGAAGTACTTAAAAAATTAGCTAAACTTTTAAGTTAAGAGCCAAGCTTTGAAAGCTTTTATGTGACATATTGAGGAAAATTTTGACAATTATCTAAATTTGAAGCTATGCCACTGATCGAAAGAGTAGCTGAGCTTCGTCTGCTTTTGAATTGAGGAAGAAGCTTTGGCACTCGATAGGCCTCGTTTGCGAGCTTTTATCTGGCATTGCGATGCACGTTTCTTCTTTATTTTTTTCAGCTTCTTCTCATATTTGTGGCAGGAAGCAGTGCAACCGTAACCTCGCAGGGCCCAATTTATGGAGCTGCTGTTGCCGCACTCGAGGGCCCATCTCCAATTACTGATTGCCCGGGCTCCACATGCCGCATGCCACATGCCACAGCTCGAAGCACAAGAAAGAGAAAAAACAGTTGAATTTGTTGGCCCCGAGGGCTGGCAAATATTTGACGCTTATTCCATCAACGTCAACGGTCTGAAGAACAACAATAACTCAACTGATCGATCAAATATCGAGAAACGATCGCACCAGAGGCAAAGTTAATGAGCTTCGAGTTATTTTGGTCAGTTAGGTTTTGACACACTTTTCCAACACGCGGGTTGACACCAATTTTTTTGTCGTACTTTTTGATGAATTACGAAAACTTTCAATATTGATGATAATCGATTATGAAAGTATTTCGATCATTGAAGAATTTTTCGGTAAAATAGACAATATTTTCAAATGTTGCAATTGCAAACGGATAACTTATGATACTTTCCCAACTGCAACAAACATCAACAATTGCAGCCAATTAATTTGTCATAAACAAAAGTCCAAGATCTATACACACAATTATGTTGTTATAAATGGAGAAATGGGGGAAATTGGCTCTGTCCAGATCGAGTGATAAACTGGGCACAGTCAAATTCAAATCCAATGCACCCACAACAATTATAAATAACAACAACAAAATGTAATGCGAAAGCCTTCAAAGTCGATTCGAAATTGAGATGAAAGAAATGCAACGGATCCTCAATAACAACAACGAGTCAAAGCAAATTGCATAATTATTGCTACAAATGAAGCTGAAGTCAAAGTCGAAGTCAAAGTCGAAGCTGAGAAGAAAGTGGTACCGTTTGAATCGTGATAAAGCGATAATTTGCCCCCGCCAAATGCATTTCACTTTCAACTTAACAAACAAACCGAATAAAAAAATTACCAAACAAACGAGCAACTCTAAATTCAACTGTCGAGTCGACAGAGTATATTATTATGAAATCGCATTCGTATTCGTATTGGGAGTTGGATTTGGATTTGTAGACGGCATCGGAATCATCGTCCACCAGGCGCCCACGCCGAACTCTGCCAGAGAGGGGAGCAGAGAGCTGAGCGGGAATCTATCCAGCATTGAGTTCCGTTTTCAAGTCCGAGTTCGAGTTCAAAGTTTGCACAAATCTGCCTTTTTTTTGTACTTCATTTTAAATCATTTGCTTTTCACTCTTTTATTGTTCGGGGCACAACTAAAACAATAACTAAAGAGGAAAGTAATATAAACATCACTATTATTTTACCCTCCCTTTCTCGCTCCCTCTCTCTGTGTCTTGGCCCGCCACTCATCCTCACGAGGACCGTCAACAGCATCTTTAAGCCATAAGCCTAAACGGCATTTTTATTTCGCTTCAAATGCGCCACATCATCGTCTGTCGAGAGAGGCAAAGAGAAGGCGGAAAGGAAGGAGACAACTGACGGAAGCTTTTTAGCGATTTTGACATGAGCTTTGGGCTAGTTGCAATTTGATAGCCAACAATTTACATGTTAAACTCAATGCTTTAGGTCTAGTTTAGATAACTTTTCAAAAAACTGTCCATCATTTAAATTCCGGTAAATTGAAGCCTCAACCGTTTAAAATGTCACAATTTGCCACAAAAGCGAGGCAAGAATAACAAAAAAACATTGGCTACCGAAAGCCGCAGGCTTTTCGGTCAAGAGCCGGCAACTCTGGCTAACAACAAACGGCAACAAAAGCGTGCTAATCCCGCCCTACGGTTATTGAGGCAACCCACATACCAAAAACAAATTCCCATTGAATCAGGCGAAACACTTTTAATTTCTTCTCTTTTTGCAGCCCGCGGGCTGGGATTAAGTTTAATTATTTTCAGCTTAATTAATTTACAAGCTGGCAAAAAAAGGGGGGGATAAAGCAACAACAAGTGGTAAAACAAAAAGTTATTTTCTCGCGCGTTGACAGCTGCGCCTTTATCTGGGAAATTGGCCAGATGCATCATCAAACTAATAGAAAAATGCTAGGAGAAATATTTCTGCACGCCAGTCGAGGGATGAGTAAAGGGCGAGCAGGCAGGACGATCGCGTACTCAAGGATGGCTAAGTAAGGAGTGTGGGGAAAGGGGGAGGGAACAGGCCTCTTGGGGCGCTGCCTTTTTTGGAATTTTCACAGCCGCCAGAGCGGCGACTTTGGCTGCCTTTTGATAACGCGAATGACTCGGGCAACGTCTATAAATAGACAACAGCATTGGAACTGCAGTCTGGAGACTCTGAAGTCTGAAGCATCCATGCAGGTTCCTTGGAAAAATGCAGCACAAGTTGCATTTCAGCCGAGTGTAGGACAAGTTCCTGCCTCTAAGAGGGCGCAGGGCTGTGTGGGAGGGCAATGTGAGATGTGCGATGGTTGCCAGCCAGCCCATTCAATACCATGCCATGCCATACCAAACGATTGCCTCTTCCCGCTCATTCTCCACCTCATCTCAGCCCATCATAGACAGATGCTGTTAAATTGATAGCGTGCGTTTTGTTGTTGCGTGTCTGAAACTCTGGAGCTCAGCTCGAAGACCTCTCGATGGCATTTTCCCCACTGCCGAGGGGGGAGACAGAGAGTAAAGTGTCGGTAATGTGTCTAAAGACTACGCTTCATGACGATCACTAGGTGTGTCGTCTCTCCACGCTCTCCAGGCACACATTGTTCTAGCGAAAGGGAAACTAATCGGGCATCGAGAACTTGAAGCTTGAAACTTGAGAAAGTGCGCTTAACTTACCCCTATAACGTTTAATTGTTAACATTTCGATTGAGTGTGTCTGCAATAATTACCTGCAAAGAGAAAGAAATGAAAACAATTGCAATTAATTATATAAACAATAAATAAATAAACCTTTCTCTATTTATACTTGTACACAGGTATATATATACATATGTATATAAAAGTAAACCAGCTGCGCTTTAATGCAAATATGCAGTCGTTGGCCAGGTAATCAGCACAAACGTCACTTCAGCTCGTGGCTGAAAGCTGAAGCTGAAAAGCCATCGACTTGGCCATGGCATTGATAAGGTCTAGGTCGCAGCGTCTGCGGGCGCCCACTGCATTGGCAAATGCCAAACCCAAACCCAGACCCAAACCCAATCCCAAACCTTAAGACAGAGGCAGAGACTCGGGAGAGCCTGGACCAGTCAGCGAGCTAGATAAGAAATGCCTTTTATTGGTTTTTCTTTTGACTTGGCTCTGTTTGCTGATTAGCCAGCAGATTACGGGGGCCAAGGCTCAAACCTAGACTCAGCTGCAATTTGGGGCGCGGCTTGACTAAATATTTATATTTATTTTTAGCTTAATGAAAAATGTTGTTTATTATAATAGATTGCATTTTTTATTAATTTCCAATTTGAATACTATTTTTTTATACTCATTCACACACATTCTCTTCATGCTCGTCGCGTTTTCGTGACAGCTCTACATAAATTTTATTTAACATTTCCATTTTCTTTTCTTTCGTTTTGTGGGCACACAAATTTCCATTGCAATTTTCACACCGAGTAGCAAAGCCGGCAACGTGCCGTATACGTAATTATTTCAAATATGTTATGAATTTCGCGCATGCAACAACAACAACAGCCACAACAAAACTCTCTTACAGCATCCGTAAAGAGCAGCAAAAAAAATTTGAGGAATTTTGTTAAAAAATTGCCAGAAATTTCGTGAAGCGCCGCTGCTAAAGTTCAGTAATTAATTATAAACAAAAGCTCAACAAATGATATAAAAGTAAAAAAAAAAAGAAACAAAACAAATTTCTTTGGGTGCTGCCCGCATTGGCACAGTGGAAAAATGTGTCCACTTTGATAGCAAATAACAATTAAATTGAATAGTATTTTTTTTTTTTTAAAGAAAGTCTCTTCAATTTTGATTTCAGTTTTTGTTATTCAATGAGATATTTAAAAAAAAAATTGTGCAACATTTGCCGTTGATTATTTTTTGCTCGCCTTTGAAGTGTTTATAGTTTTCGCCTTCGATTGATAAATTGTCAATAATTAAATGTTGGCCCATACAAATCGGCGAAGATGCCCCAATGAGTTGGGCACGTAAATGGCCCATTGGCAAATCCCGCCTTAAAGATATTCCACTGATTGACTGCTCAACATTTGTGATTTTTTATGTGATCTTTGGGTTATTAATCTTTCCGCTTTTTGGCGTGCCACATTTATGTAATGCCTAAGTTTTGGCAATTGATCAGTTTTCGACAGTTAAGTGCCAGTTGCATGTGTTAATAAAGCAGATGAGCTTAAACTGTTAGAGAAACTTAGAAATAAACTATTCAAGCTTGGATTAAAAAAATAAGAATGATTTGCATCTCTTTTATCTTGCAAACCTCAAGATTGCACTCAGTATGGATTCATTTGAAAGCTCTTATTGTTACTTTAAAGACTATAAACTCAGACTTTTAATAAATTCAGATAATAATATAGTCGAGCTTCCATAACTCGAACTTCTATGCCTCGAATTTTCTCTAACTCGAACTAAAATGTATACTAAGCTTAACAAAAAGAATTCCATATGTCGAAGTCTCCATAATTATATGTTTTTCTTTGGATAATGGTGATTCGACTGTAGTTGGATCCATAAGCGATGTCTCTTCTGTTCCCTATTCTTTCTGTCATTTAAATATTGTTGGATTATTATTACATTACAAAAAAAGTTTTCTGTAATTTTCATAATTTTAATTATTCTTATTTTATTCGTACATTTTCCTTCCCTTACATTTCAATTTTGCAATGCACTTTATTCAGGCATCTTGGATTAATTTACAATCTCGCAGATTATTCTCGATATTCTTGTTTTTTACTTTTTTAATCTTTAGTTTTATATTTTTCGCTATCCCTGCACTTTATCTATGATTTTTATTTTAATGTATATTGTGAGTTAATTTTAAAACTAACACTTAAAAGCCTTTCAGCTTAGACTACAGGTATAATAATACTTGTATCTTTAAGCTCTATCCTTCTTCTCTTCCTCGTGCTTCATTATCTTCATCTCAGCGATAACATTAAAGCTTAATGCTCATTTTATATGAGTCTGAATTAGTATCTCTCCACTCTCTCTTCCCCCTCTTGATCCTGCTCTTTAACACATCTCAGCTCAGCTTACAATATTTGATCGTAATATTTTACGGTTTTCCTCTTCCTCTTCTTATTCTTCTTCTTCTTCTTCTTTATGTTCCTGGCTCATATCGATGTTGCATGTGGAAATTATATGCATTATTAGATACTATTCCAGGCAACATGGCAGGCAAAAGAGACTCGACAACGATTGCAGAGTCGCATTCGATTCGCGGCAAATCTCAGCATAGATTCTAACGGTAACTGGCCAACAAAAGACAACAACAACAGCAACAACAACAACAACAGCTAGACAAACAAACATGTGTAAGCCGCTGCTTAGCAGCCTGACGATCCACCTTCTGTAGCTGCTGCTGCTGCCTTCTCCCTCCCCCCTCCCCCCTCCCTACAGTTCCCATCCCTCTTCTCTTCTACTATCGATTCTTCTAGCTGTGGAGATTCTACTGCTGCATCTTTGGCTACCGCTCTTAGGCAGCCTCTTCAGTGTGCCTTGGCCAAGTTGTTTAGCAACATTTTGAACCTGTCGTCATGACTTGGCCAAAGTCAAGTTAGGCATTACAACAACAGCAACAACAACAACAGCAGCAGCAATGCGGCACACGTGATTTAGTTCCTGTCGCTGCAGCAAACTTGTTGTCCCCCCCCTGACTTGCCCCCTCTCCGCCCCCCTTCTTGCTAACTTGGCTAGTGTCGCTTGTGTTTTATGCATATATTTTGTGGCCATTGGAGCTGCCTTGCTGCCTCCGTCTGCCGCTTATCTTTGGCTTAAATAAATTTTACGCTCGTGTATTTCTTTTCAACGCCAGGCAGCAGCCAATACACAAGTCCCCAATCCCCAATCCGGCTTGCAACTGCAACTGCAACAACAACAGCAACAACGTTGACAACGACACACTGCCCAAATGTCCTCAGTTACCACATTGCAACTTATTTTTGTTGTTGTTGCAGTTGTTGTTGTTGTTACGTGCATCCTCCAATCGCTTGGCAAGCATCCTTGTCTGGCCAATTTCCCAGCCACCCTCACCCCCACCACTAAGCCATCCTCTCCATCTCTTTTTCCCCCTCTAAGCCTCTCTCTCTCACTCTTATGTTCTCTGTTTGGTTTACTTGCATCTTGTTGCACATTGTTTGAATTTATTGCCACATTAATAAAATTTACAGCTAATAAAAAATGCATCGAGGTCTTGCCATGACACCCACCAGCTGTCCCCGTCCCCCTCTACCCCTAACCCCTTTTACTCTCCCCTCTTTCCCCCAATTCTCCCCAACAGCGGCAACAACTTGACAATATTATTGACCGCATTGAAAGTTGCGACTGCAGTGCCAAAAGATTTATGTTTAGACCATGTCGAGTCTATCAGTTGCTTCTTCTTCCCTCTACTCTCTTCTCTCTTTCCTACTTTCGACTCATTACAACTTTTAGCGAGCGTTAACAACGAACAACGCCCAAAAGTCCTAAACAAAGCTCAGGTTTTTCCAATCCTCTCCTGCTTTCTACAGATCTTCAGACGCTCTGTCCATGTCTTGTCTTCAGCTGTCTTCTACAATAATAGAAGAAGAAGCATACGATGATGAGGTAAAAGAAGGCGAAGCAGCAGAGTTAACTTGCCCACTTCTTTAAACTGAAGTTTGAATAAAAATTGCGCAATATTATTTAACAACAACTACGAGTACAACAATGCAATTGATTTTTTAAAGAAGACTTCGTAACCAACAATTACAACGGTACTTGCTACCAATGAAAGCAAAGCTAAGAGACTGGCAAGAGGAAGAGCAATGGCTAAGGGACAAGGCACAATGGAAGAGAGTTGAGGGGCAAGTTGGAGATTCCTCAAGCGAACCTCGAAGCGAGCAAACAAAATGCTTAACAAAGGTCACAACATTGACATTGAACAAGACTTCAAAAGAGCGTAGAGCGTGGAGAAGAAGGGTGAAGAATGTACCCGCAGTAAAGGGGAAGAGGGGGAGTACTGTTAGACCTTTCCAGTTAAAAAATGTAAACATTACTTTGGTAAATGTTGTTTAATATGCAATTACAGGCGACAGAGATGAGATGAAAGTCTGAAGTTTTTTAGAGAGAACGACAATAGACAGAGAGAAGAAAGGGGAAAGAAAGGGGAAAGAGGAAAGAGGATAGGGGAAGCGGGAGCGGGGTAACGTCTTCGATTTTGGAGTATCGTATACCGTTTTGGTCAGTCAATCAAAAGGTTTAAAATTAAATTATACGATGACAAACGAAAAGAATTTTCCTCAACTTTGAGGTACATTTTTCCACAGCTCTCTTCATTCTTCTGCTCTTCAACCTGGGTTCTTTGGGGCATGTGTCAAAAGTTCAACACCATGAAGCTTTTCAGTTCCCTTTGCTGGGATTCGTTCTTTCCACAAATCAATCATTGCTGTCATAGTTTCTTCTCTGCAACTCTTCCAGCCATTGTGCGTCACACATAATTATGCTGTAATTGATATTTTTGACTCTCTGGCAACCCCCTCTCCACACATGGTGCCCCTGTCATTCTGTCGCTCAGCTCTCAGTTTCTCAGTTTCACAGTTCGGGGCGTCGCAACTTTTCAAAAGAAATCAAAATTTGTAACGCCTTTTGATGGCCCGTTTTTTTCTATTTATTTTCGTTCTTTTTTTTCAGAGTTACCGCCCGGTCGGGCGGGTCGTCTGTTCGGGTTAACATCTTGTAGAACCTGCACTTAGTTTGCATAGAGTTCTTTACAGCACTTCTCCCCCTTCTTCTTCTTCTTTGACTTCTTCCTCTCTTTGTTGATTGAATGTGTTCAGAGTTCTTAACAGTACCGTTAGCAATGTTGAAACGTTGTAAAGTGTCTGGTAATTTTGCCATATTGTCTATGCCTAAGGGGGAAACTAACAATAAGAAGTTTCTCGTGGAAGAACCATGATCTGTGACATGTAGGTTTACAAGAAGAAACAACAGTCTTTTTCAACAGTAACTGCCATCTTTGGAGAATCTTCTAAAATGTATAAATATTTTTTAAACAAATTCAGTTGCCTTATCAATCTTCACACTTTCCCTTCAAGTGAAAGTTTTTGAGAATTTCCGATCGGACATTTGCAGGCGCATCTTTTAAAACTCATGCAGCAGCCACAGACATTCCAACAAAGATAGATCATTAAAACATTTCGTAGGTGTCCAGAGAGCAACATCAAAATAGTCACGACCCTGTTACTGACCACAGTCCCAAATTCCCAAATTCCCCAGTCTCCAGTCTCCAATTCCCCAGCCCAGACATACAAACAAACTTGGTGCATAGTTGAAAGGTCGTGTGAAAGGCTGTTAAATGTTATTTTGAGTGCGAGAAGTGCAATTTGATTTGCTTAAATGTTGTTGGAAGTCAAAATTGACACTGGGAAGGCTTTATAAGTTTTGTCTTTTCCTCTGTGTCTTCTTCCATTTTTTGGGCTGCTTAAAGTCGTAAGCAGGAAATGATTTATGCTTTCGATGAGAAGCGACAATGCAGTTTTGAGATTTTCGGTTCTGTCATTGACACTGTTAGAATGGAGAGTGAAGAAATTATGTAAGCGGGTTGTAAAGTTCTGAAAGAATTACGATAGGAGGGAACAAAGAGAGCGGTAACTTTAAAAACTCAGTAAGGTATAACTTTAAGGGATCGCCTAACCTTTAAGCTAAAAGACAACAAAGCATTTTTATAAAATAATAAAACCAGATGGCATTGATTTTAAGCAATCAACAGGTAATTATTTGCTATAATATGTTAAATTAGATAGTTATTAAATAAATCGAAAAATATCTCGAAACTCAACAAAAATATTTCATACTGAATAACTCATGTCTTTCAACAATTTGTTGACACTTTGTTAAAGTTGTTGGGCATTGAATGTCAATGACCATTCAATAACTGCCACAAAATAGTTTCCAATGCCTCAAGTGCAATGTGTTTTCAGTCTGGCTTTCCTTTTCTTATATACAGTGTCAGCGTTATCCATCATTAGACTCAATTTGTTGGCTACGCCTTAAACATGACTCGACAAGAATTAAGGCTTTGACTCGATTCTAACTGCATGACAAACAAAACATGGCTAAGATGAGCACATGGGGAAGGGGGAAAGGGCTGTCTGCATAATGCATTCATTATAGAAAATTACAAAACAAAAAAAAAAAGACAAATAGAAAAAAAACTGTCAACAAGTGAGAACCAAATGGACAGTTCCAAGATAGACAGTAGCCGGGAAAGCAAACAAGAAACAAGGAGAAAAAAACCACTCGATTGCAGTTCAATCAACTCGGAGAACCGAAAGACGGAGACAGACTGAGAGAAAGAGAGAGACAGATGGACCCATAGGGTCCATGCTGACCATAAATGTCGCTCCAAAACTGTCAAAATGACCCTCCCCAGACTCCTGGCTAAGCGGCCTGTCTGGCAAATGTCAAACGTTAGTTTTGTAATTAGCTGCTAAACTTGTGACAGGCGAGCACAGGCAGTAGGAGCTCCGACTCCGACTCCGATTCCGACTGACAATTTGCAACTGTCATTGTGACATTTGGCGGCAAGTCGCAAAAGTTGCAAAGTTGCAAAGTTGCAGAGTCGCTGGGGTTAATGACAACGTCGCCAGCATCTCGTAACACATATGACAGCTTAAAACACACACTCCGCAGTTCATTTTTCTTATTGATAGTTTATTGTAATAGTTTGTGTCTGTGTCTCCTACTCTTGGCTAGCCTTGAAGTTGCGCAAATGCCTCTGCACAATTCACATTTGTGGTCGCCAGACAGACAGATGGACAGTAAAAATGTCAATGAAATTCGCCAGATCTCTTGAGTGAACTGACCAAATATTCGTATAAGTAAAACTATTTATAGCTCTCACTCGGTTTGGCATGTTGATAGGAGGGGGCAATACGATACCTCAAACACCGAGAGGTGCTTTAATATTGTTGGACATGAGTTGTGCTACTTGTGGAGCACTCAACGGACCAATTGAACACATAAATATCTATAATTTACCAAACGTCTGTAAAAAAACCGCACATTCCAGCTGTAAAACAAACAAAGCTATGGTCACCCTGAATTGCAAATTGGAGCTCCTCTATCTTATGAGCCTTGAATTGTCAACTGATCAATACAGTTTAGGTTTGAATTATTGATCTTATTACTTGAAATGGCAAAAATATGGTCACCCTTAAATAAAATTATGGATAAATAAGCATAGGCTTGAGAGTATTAAATGAGTTTTCTTTCCAGGTCTAAGGTCAAACCAAAATCGAATAATCTTTATAAAATTATTATGCTTAACTTTTTTCACGCATAAACTGCCAAATCTATACTAGAATATGGCCACTCTAATGTAGGAAATTTATAATCTTGGAGCTGGGGTGATCAGCTCACAAATTTATCAGTATAGATTTGCTAAGTTGACTTACTTTCCGCATTTTTCAAGTGAAGAGTATGGTCACCCTAATCTGGCATCGCATTCAGTTCACCTATCTGCGACCTTATCAATAGTATGCTAGGTCGTCTTAATAACCCAACTGGTAAAGTCTAAGCAGCTAAGTCTATAGATGATTATGGTCACACTGAAATGGAATTATCTTTGTTATGCCTTTCTTTACAAATTGATCAACACAGTGCTGGGTCGACTTATTAACCTTATTCGTCTCGCTTTCCATCAATGTTTGGGGTAGTCTCAAGTTGTGGATGGACAGGAAATGCGGTTGACTGAGCGACTGTTGCAATTATATAACTTCAACTGTTCTTTTAACTCATTTCAATCAATTCTTCCACTTTGCACTTCCCATTTTGATTAACACATTCACCCTAATGTGTGTGTGCACACTGGCAAAATCGCAGCACCCTGGCCACTCTAATCAACAGCAATTAAAATCAATTAAACTGAAACTGCAAAACAGACAAACAATTTGTCTGTCTGTCTGTACAGAACTGAACTGAATTCCTCTCTCTTTTCAGTTCCCTTCTGATATCCATCCCTTTCAATGGATAACTGAATTTCCCTGCCTTCTCCTCCCTCATTGTGAAACTCCCCTACAGTTTTCAGCTGTCAAATCAGAGCCTGGCCCGTTGACATTTCCATTATGTCAGTCAGTGAGTCAGAGAAAGAGAGCGAGACTCTATGAGCTGGAATTAAAAATTCTAAACACAAGCTTGAAGTGGCACCGCGCGGTGGCTCCACATGCCACACACTGTCCGTCAAATGTTAATGACCAGCGTTGGCTCTCTGGGCACGTCTAAAAATAAAGCAAGCGCCAGTTCTCAGTCAGTGTTGCCTCCTCCCTCTCCATCTCCTGCTCTTATCTAGAGATCCGCCTGGCGAGGCGTCTGCATGGCGAATTAGGCACAGATTAAAGGCAGCTCTGTCTGAAAGGGAAGGCAAATGTGGGGGGGGGGAGGTAGGTAGTGATCTACAGTCTAGTGCTGTAGATCTTTAGGGAGTCAGAGTCAGCGTCAGCATATCAACTGAATTTGACTTTAATGCGCGTTAATTATGAAAAGCAAACTTGACCAGGCACAAAAGGAAAATCGCTTCTGGTCTTGCACATTAGTTGCGGTTTCGACTGAAGGTCAGATCCATACACATCATGAACGTGATGCGATGCAATGTGATGTGATCCGATCTGATATGATGTGATGTGATGTGATGGAAGGCTATTCCATGGTTATGCTCTTGCAGCTCTTTGTGTGGTTTTCCAATATTGTTTCGGCTCCTGACTGCCCTCTTTCCCTCCTCCCCACTTCCACCTCCCTTTCAGCATGCCCCATTCCATATATAATTCAGTGCGTCAGTTCTCTGACAGCTTCATGCAACGAGTTGGCAGCACGTTTGGACCTCGACTTGGCTCTGTGGCTCTGAGGCTGCTGCTGGTGTGACTTTTGGGTGTCTGCTACAAGCGACGCGCCTTTTTGACAGCTCAAAGCGAGCGAGAGTGTATCGAGGGGGTGGGGGAGGGGGGTATTCTCTTTTTGCATAAATGCATAAAAATTGTTTGCCATTGTTTGCAGCTGAATCGACATGCGGTATTTTTTTTGGGTTTCTGTTTTCTTGTTTTTGGGTGCTGTCTGCAGTCGAGCTGTCAAAATATTGAGCTGTCGCTGAATTTTGTCCCAATGTTTTGCAGTGACAGCTCTGTTATATTTATGCGAGTACACATATTTTCAATTGTAGACAAGTTTTCAATTGAAAAAGTTGGTAAACAACATAAAATGGAGTTATATGCATACAGTTAAAGCCACTGTAATCGAAAAGCTGAACGAAAAGATTCTAACCTTAAATGATTATAACTCTAATATTTCATTGATCTAACTACCTTTTTCTTTTTAAGCAGATTCAAATGGAACGAGTGGAAAATTTTACTTATTTCTAAAGAAAATTCTAAGAAAGTACCACAACATTGAGATGAGTTCAAAGGATCCTAATTCGGAAGACAAAAAGAAATAAATGTGACAGCTACCAAAAAATATTTAATATTTACCCAAACTTAGACGTTAACTTTTCAAACTATCTAAAGTAGATGTAAGACTTCAAAATTAAACAAGTGGGAAAGGCTATAGTCGAGCACCCAACTATAGGATACCCGTTACTCACCTAAATAAATTAAACTTTTTTTTATTGCATGCTTTTAGGCACTTTTATTGCTTAAAAGCTTTAATCAGCCAGTACCACCTTTCTGTTTTCCGACCTTGTTGGGATTTAGTAGGATGATAAGTAATAACAATAGCTAACGTTCACCGTTTAAAAAAACCTAATATTTTGAAAACTGTGCGTGTGGTGGATTTTCGCGATTTACGGAGGCGGAAAGGGGCGTGGCAAAATTTTGAAACAAACTTGACCTGCGTGGGGTTTATAGAAATCTGTGTGCCAAATTTGGTTGCTCTAGCTCTTATAGTCTCTGAGATCTAGGCGCTCACACAGACGGACAGACGGACAGACGGACGGACGGACAGACGGACATGGCTATATCGACTCGGCTGTTGATGCTGATCAAGAATATATATACTTTATAGGGTCGGAGATGCTTCCTTCTCCCTGTTACATACATTGCAATGAATACAATATCCCCTTTTACTTATTTTTAATAAGTAACGGGTATAATAACCATAACTAAAAGATACAATATTTATACAGTTCTCAGCACTTGACTTTATGATAAGTAATCGGAGATTGAAAAATAGAGAGATGAAGTCTGCGCAACCGAAATCAAAGAAAACCAATTAAAATAAATAACAATAACTGCTATAAGTCAGCGCACACACAGTGCCTAATCATCGCAATAATCACACTACAATCTTTTTAAATAGATTTTCTGAGTTTTGAAGCCGCTAATGTTGACGCTTGCCACAAGCAATCATTTCAGTTGCAAGTTGCAGGTTGCAACGTGGAATGGACTCTCGGGGTATCTAAGTTATTTGCTTTTCTCACAACATTTCAAATCACTGCAAACAGAAGATGCAATACCTAAAAAAAGGTTTCAAAGTGCATAGAGCGTCTCAAAACCCAAACAACAATAACAACAACAGCACTTGATTCTAAGATTGCGCAAACATTTGAGGCAACCCAAAACGAAGTCAAAGTCGGA